>JAVMKO010000048.1:520638-746213 GCA_032164245.1 Sternotherus odoratus
GGGTTCTGGGGGGGGTGGTTAGGGGGTGGGAGGGTGGATAGGGGTTGGGGTAGTCAGGGAGGGGGGTGGGTTTGGATGGGGGGGTTCTGGGGGGGTGGTTAGGGGGTGGGAGGGTGGATAGGGGTCGGGGTAGTCAGGGAGTGGAGTGGGTTGGATGGGGGGTGGGTTAGGGGGTGGGAGGGTGGATAGGGGTCGGGGTAGTCAGGGAGTGGAGTGGGTTGGATGGGGGGGGTGGTTAGGGGGTGGGAGGGTGGATAGGGGTCGGGGTAGTCAGGGAGTGGAGTGGGTTGGTGGGGGGGTTCTGGGGGGGGTGGTTAGGGGGTGGGAGGGTGGATAGGGGTCGGGGTAGTCAGGGAGTGGAGTGGGTTGGATGGGGCGGTTCTGGGGGGGGGTGGTTAGGGGGTGGGAGGGTGGATAGGGGTCGGGGTAGTCAGGGAGTGGAGTGGGTTGGTGGGGGGGTTCTGGGGGGGGTGGTTAGGGGGTGGGAGGGTGGATAGGGGTCGGGGGTAGTCAGGGAGCAGGGGGATTGGGGAGGGGGATTGGGGGGGGGGGTCCTGGGGGGATGTTAGGGATCTCTGGAAGGGGCAGTCCGGGGGGGGAAAAGAAGGGGGGTTGGATGGGTCGGGAATTCGGAGGGGGCAGTCAGGAGGCGGGGATTGGGGAGGGGGATTGGGGAGGGGGATTGGGGAGCGGGGGGGGTGTCCTGGGGGATGTTAGGGATCTCTGGAAGGGGCAGTCCGGGGGGGAAAAGAAGGGGGTTGGATGGGTCGGGAATTCGGAAGGGGCAGTCAGGAGGTGGGGATTGGGGAGGGGGATTGGGGAGGGGGTGGGGTCCTGGGGGGATGTTAGGGATCTCTGGAAGGGGCAGTCCGGGGGAAAAGAAGGGGGGTTGGATGGGTCGGGAATTCGGAGGGGGCAGTCAGGAGGTGGGGATTGGGGAGGGGGATTGGGGAGGGGGTGGGGTCCTGGGGGGATGTTAGGGATCTCTGGAAGGGGCAGTCCGGGGGGAAAGAAGGGGGGTTGGAGGGTCGGGAATTCGGAGGGGGCAGTCAGGAGGCGGGATTGGGGAGGGGGATTGGGCAGGGGGGGGTCCTGGGGGGATGTTAGGGATCTCTGGAAGGGGCAGTCCGGGGGGGAAAAGAAGGGGGGTTGGATGGGTCGGGAATTCGGAGGGGGCAGTCAGGAGGCGGGGATTGGGAGGGGGATTGGGGAGGGGGGGGTCCTGGGGGATGTTAGGGATCTCTGGAAGGGGCAGTCCGGGGGGAAAAGAAGGGGGGTTGGATGGGTCGGGATTCGGAGGGGGCAGTCAGGAGGTGGGGATTGGGGAGGGGGATTGGGGAGGGGGTGGGGTCCTGGGGGATGTTAGGGATCTCTGGAAGGGGCAGTCCGGGGGGGAAAAAAAGGGGGGTTGGATGGGTCGGGATTCGGAGGGGCAGTCAGGAGGCGGGGATTGGGGAGGGGGATTGGGAGGGGGATTGGGGAGCGGGGGGGGGGTCCTGGGGGGATGTTAGGGATCTCTGGAAGGGGCAGTCGGGGGGAAAAGAAGGGGGGTTGGATGGGTCGGGAATTCGGAAGGGGCAGTCAGGAGGCGGGATTGGGGAGGGGGATTGGGGAGGGGGTGGGGTCCTGGGGGGATGTTAGGGATCTCTGGAAGGGGCAGTCCGGGGGAAAAGAAGGGGGGTTGGATGGGTCAGGAATTCGGAAGGGGCAGTCAGGAGGCGGGGATTGGGGAGGGGGATTGGGGAGCGGGGGGGGCGGGGGTCTGGGGGGATGTTAGGGATCGCTGGAAGGGGCAGTCCGGGGGGAAAAGAAGGGGGGTTGGATGGGTCGGGAATTCGGAAGGGGCAGTCAGGAGGCGGGGATTGGGGAGGGGGATTGGGGAGGGGGGGGGTCCTGGGGGGATGTTAGGGATCTCTGGAAGGGGTAGTCCGGGGGGGAAAGAAGGGGAGTTGGATGGGGTCGGGAATTCGGAAGGGGCAGTCAGGAGGCGGGGATTGGGGAGGGGGATTGGGGGGGGGGGTCCTGGGGGGATGTTAGGGATCTCTGGAAGGGGCAGTCCGGGGGAAAGAAGGGGGGTTGGATGGGTCGGGAATTCGGAAGGGGCAGTCAGGAGGTGGGGATGGGGAGGGGGATTGGGGAGCGGGGGGGTCCTGGGGGGATGTTAGGGATCTCTGGAAGGGGCAGTCCGGGGGGGAAAAGAAGGGGGGTTGGATGGGTCGGGAATTCGGAAGGGGCAGTCAGGAGGCGGGGATTGGGGAGGGGGATTGGGGAGCGGGGGGGGGGTCCTGGGGGATGTTAGGGATCTCTGGAAGGGGCAGTCCGGGGGGAAAAGAAGGGGGGTTGGATGGGTCGGGAATTCGGAAGGGGCAGTCAGGAGGTGGGGATTGGGGAGGGGGATTGGGGAGGGGTGGGGTCCTGGGGGGATGTTAGGGATCTCTGGAAGGGGCAGTCCGGGGGGAAAGAAGGGGGGTTGGATGGGTCGGGAATTCGGAAGGGGCAGTCAGGAGGCGGGGATTGGGGAGGGGGATTGGGGAGGGGGTGGGGTCCTGGGGGGATGTAGGGATCTCTGGAAGGGGCGAGTCCGGGGGGGAAAAGAAGGGGGGTTGGATGGGTCGGGAATTCGGAAGGGGCAGTCAGGAGGCGGGATTGGGGAGGGGGATTGGGGAGCGGGGGGGGGGGTCCTGGGGGATGTTAGGGATCTCTGGAAGGGGCAGTCCGGGGGGAAAAGAAGGGGGGTTGGATGGGTCGGGAATTCGGAAGGGGCAGTCAGGAGGCGGGGGATTGGGGAGGGGGATTGGGGAGGGGGATTGGGGAGGGGGGGGGTCCTGGGGGGATGTTAGGGATCTCTGGAAGGGGCAGTCCGGGGGAAAAGAAGGGGGGTTGGATGGGTCGGGAATTCGGAGGGGGCAGTCAGGAGGCGGGGATTGGGGAGGGGGATTGGGGAGGGGGTGGGGTCCTGGGGGGATGTTAGGGATCTCTGGAAGGGGCAGTCCGGGGGAAAAGAAGGGGGGTTGGATGGGTCGGGATTCGGAGGGGGCAGTCAGGAGGTGGGGATTGGGGAGGGGGATTGGGCAGGGGGGGGTCCTGGGGGGATGTTAGGGATCTCTGGAAGGGGTAGTCCGGGGGGGAAAAGAAGGGGGGTTGGATGGGTCGGGAATTCGGAAGGGGCAGTCAGGAGGCGGGGATTGGGGAGGGGGGATTGGGGAGGGGGGGAGCGGGGGGGGGGTCCTGGGGGGATGTTAGGGATCTCTGGAAGGGGCAGTCCGGGGGGGAAAAGAAGGGGGGTTGGATGGGTCGGGAATTCGGAAGGGGCAGTCAGGAGGCGGGGATTGGGGAGGGGGATTGGGGAGGGGGGGTCCTGGGGGGATGTTAGGGATCTCTGGAAGGGGCAGTCCGGGGGGAAAAGAAGGGGGGTTGGATGGGTCGGGATTCGGAGGGGGCAGTCAGGAGGCGGGGATTGGGGAGGGGATTGGGGAGGGGGATTGGGGAGCGGGGGGGGGGGTCCTGGGGGGATGTTAGGGATCTCTGGAAGGGGCAGTCCGGGGGGAAAGAAGGGGGGTTGGATGGGTCGGGAATTCGGAAGGGGCAGTCAGGAGGCGGGGATTGGGGAGGGGATTGGGAGGGGGATTGGGGAGGGGGGGGTCCTGGGGGGATGTTAGGGATCTCTGGAAGGGGCAGTCCGGGGGAAAAGAAGGGGGGTTGGATGGGTCGGGAATTCGGAAGGGGCAGTCAGGAGGCGGGGATTGGGGAGGGGGATTGGGGAGCGGGGGTGGGGTCCCTGGGGGGATGTTAGGGATCTCTGGAAGGGGCAGTCCGGGGGGAAAAGAAGGGGGGTTGGATGGGTCGGGAATTCGGAGGGGGCAGTCAGGAGGCGGGGATTGGGGAGGGGGATTGGGGAGGGGGGGTCCTGGGGGGATGTTAGGGATCTCTGGAAGGGGCAGTCCGGGGGGAAAAGAAGGGGGGTTGGATGGGTCGGGATTCGGAGGGGGGCAGTCAGGAGGTGGGGATTGGGGAGGGGGATTGGGCAGGGGGGGGTCCTGGGGGGATGTTAGGGATCTCTGGAAGGGCAGTCCGGGGGGGAAAAGAAGGGGGGTTGGATGGGTCGGGAATTCGGAAGGGGCAGTCAGGAGGCGGGGATTGGGGAGGGGGATTGGGGAGGGGGATTGGGGAGCAGGGGGGGGGGTCCTGGGGGGATGTTAGGGATCTCTGGAAGGGGCAGTCCGGGGGGAAAAGAAGGGGGGTTGGATGGGTCGGGATTCGGAAGGGGCAGTCAGGAGGTGGGATTGGGGAGGGGGATTGGGGAGGGGGGGTCCTGGGGGGATGTTAGGGATCTCTGGAAGGGGCAGTCCGGGGGGAAAAGAAGGGGGGTTGGATGGGTCGGGAATTCGGAAGGGGCAGTCAGGAGGCGGGGATTGGGGAGGGGGATTGGGGAGGGGGGGTCCTGGGGGGATGTTAGGGATCTCTGGAAGGGGCAGTCCGGGGGGAAAGAAGGGGGTTGGATGGGTCGGGATTCGGAGGGGGCAGTCAGGAGGCGGGGATTGGGGAGGGGGATTGGGGAGGGGGGATTGGGGAGCGGGGGGGGGGGGTCCTGGGGGGATGTTAGGGATCTCTGGAAGGGGCAGTCCGGGGGGAAAAGAAGGGGGGTTGGATGGGTCGGGATTCGGAAGGGGCAGTCAGGAGGCGGGGATTGGGGAGGGGGATTGGGGAGGGGGATTGGGCAGGGGGGGGTCCTGGGGGGATGTTAGGGATCTCGCGGGGATTGGGAGGGGGATTGGGGAGGGGGATTGGGCAGGGGGGGGTCCTGGGGGGATGTTAGGGATCTCTGGAAGGGGTAGTCCGGGGGGAAAGAAGGGGGGTTGGATGGGTCGGGAATTCGGAAGGGGCAGTCAGGAGGCGGGGATTGGGAGGGGGATTGGGGAGCGGGGGTGGGGTCCTGGGGGGATGTTAGGGATCTCTGGAAGGGGCAGTCCGGGGGGGGAAAGAAGGGGGTTGGATGGGTCGGGATTCGGAGGGGGCAGTCAGGAGGCGGGGATTGGGGAGGGGGATTGGGGAGGGGGGGGGTCCTGGGGGGATGTTAGGGATCTCTGGAAGGGGCAGTCCGGGGGGAAAAGAAGGGGGGTTGGATGGGTCGGGATTCGGAAGGGGCAGTCAGGAGGCGGGGATTGGGGAGGGGGATTGGGGAGGGGGATTGGGGAGCAGGGGGGGGGGTCCTGGGGGATGTTAGGGATCTCTGGAAGGGGCAGTCCGGGGGGAAAAGAAGGGGGGTTGGATGGGTCGGGAATTCGGAAGGGGCAGTCAGGAGGTGGGGATTGGGGAGGGGGATTGGGGAGGGGGGGGGTCCTGGGGGGATGTTAGGGATCTCTGGAAGGGGCAGTCCGGGGGGAAAGAAGGGGGGTTGGATGGGTCGGGAATTCGGAGGGGGCAGTCAGGAGGCGGGGATTGGGGAGGGGGATTGGGGAGCGGGGGGGGGGTCCTGGGGGGATGTTAGGGATCTCTGGAAGGGGCAGTCCGGGGGAAAAAGAAGGGGGGTTGGATGGGTCGGGATTCGGAAGGGGCAGTCAGGAGGCGGGGATTGGGGAGGGGATTGGGGAGGGTGGGGTCCTGGGGGGATGTTAGGGATCTCTGGAAGGGGCAGTCCGGGGGGGAAAAGAAGGGGGGTTGGATGGGTCGGGATTCGGAAGGGGCAGTCAGGAGGCGGGGATTGGGGAGGGGGATTGGGGAGGGGATTGGGGAGGGGGGGGTCCTGGGGGGATGTTAGGGATCTCTGGAAGGGGCAGTCCGGGGGGAAAAGAAGGGGGGTTGGATGGGTCGGGATTCGGAAGGGGCAGTCAGGAGGCGGGATTGGGGAGGGGGATTGGGGAGGGGGATTGGGGGGGGGGTCCTGGGGGGGTGTTAGGGATCTCTGGAAGGGGCAGTCCGGGGGGGAAAAGAAGGGGGGTTGGATGGGTCGGGAATTCGGAAGGGGCAGTCAGGAGGTGGGGATTGGGGAGGGGGATTGGGGAGCAGGGGGGGGGGGTCCTGGGGGGATGTTAGGGATCTCTGGAAGGGGCAGTCCGGGGGAAAAGAAGGGGGGTTGGATGGGTCGGGAATTCGGAAGGGGCAGTCAGGAGGCGGGGATTGGGGAGGGGATTGGGGAGCAGGGGGGGGGTCCCTGGGGGGATGTTAGGGATCTCTGGAAGGGGCAGTCCGGGGGGAAAAGAAGGGGGGTTGGATGGGTCGGGAATTCGGAAGGGGCAGTCAGGAGGTGGGGATTGGGGAGGGGGATTGGGGAGCGGGGGGGGGGGGTCCTGGGGGGGTGTTAGGGATCTCTGGAAGGGGCAGTCCGGGGGGGAAAAGAAGGGGGTTGGATGGGTCGGGATTCGGAGGGGGCAGTCAGGAGGTGGGGATTGGGGAGGGGGATTGGGGAGGGGGGGTCCTGGGGGATGTTAGGGATCTCTGGAAGGGGCAGTCCGGGGGGAAAAGAAGGGGGGTTGGATGGGTCGGGATTCGGAGGGGGCAGTCAGGAGGCGGGGATTGGGGAGGGGATTGGGGAGGGGGTGGGGTCCTGGGGGGATGTTAGGGATCTCTGGAAGGGGCAGTCCGGGGGGAAAAGAAGGGGGGTTGGATGGGTCGGGAATTCGGAAGGGGCAGTCAGGAGGCGGGGATTGGGGAGGGGGATTGGGGAGGGGGTGGGGTCCTGGGGGGATGTTAGGGATCTCTGGAAGGGGCAGTCCGGGGGGAAAAGAAGGGGGGTTGGATGGGTCGGGATTCGGAGGGGGCAGTCAGGAGGCGGGGATTGGGGAGGGGGATTGGGGAGGGGGTGGGGTGTCCTGGGGGATGTTAGGGATCTCTGGAAGGGGCAGTCCGGGGGGAAAGAAGGGGGGTTGGATGGGTCGGGATTCGGAGGGGGCAGTCAGGAGGTGGGGATTGGGGAGGGGGATTGGGGAGGGGGGGGTCCTGGGGGGATGTTAGGGATCTCTGGAAGGGGCAGTCCGGGGGGAAAAGAAGGGGGGTTGGATGGGTCGGGAATTCGGAGGGGGCAGTCAGGAGGCGGGGATTGGGGAGGGGGATTGGGGAGGGGGTGGGGTCCTGGGGGGATGTTAGGGATCTCTGGAAGGGGCAGTCCGGGGGGAAAGAAGGGGGTTGGATGGGTCGGGAATTCGGAAGGGGCAGTCAGGAGGCGGGGATTGGGGAGGGGGATTGGGGAGGGGGATTGGGGAGCGGGGGGGGGGGTCCTGGGGGGATGTTAGGGATCTCTGGAAGGGGCAGTCCGGGGGGGAAAAGAAGGGGGGTTGGATGGGTCGGGATTCGGAGGGGGCAGTCAGGAGGCGGGGATTGGGGAGGGGGATTGGGGAGGGGGATTGGGGAGCGGGGGGGGGGGTCCTGGGGGGATGTTAGGGATCTCTGGAAGGGGCAGTCCGGGGGAAAGAAGGGGGGTTGGATGGGTCGGGAATTCGGAGGGGGCAGTCAGGAGGCGGGGATTGGGGAGGGGGATTGGGGAGCGGGGGGGGGGGGGGTCCTGGGGGGATGTTAGGGATCTCTGGAAGGGGCAGTCCGGGGGAAAGAAGGGGGGTTGGATGGGTCGGGAATTCGGAAGGGGCAGTCAGGAGGTGGGGATTGGGGAGGGCGATTGGGGAGCGGGGGGGGGGTCCTGGGGGGATGTTAGGGATCTCTGGAAGGGGCAGTCCGGGGGTAAAGAAGGGGGGTTGGATGGGTCGGGATTCGGAGGGGGCAGTCAGGAGGCGGGGATTGGGGAGGGGGATTGGGGAGGGGATTGGGAGGGGGTGGGGTCCTGGGGGATGTTAGGGATCTCTGGAAGGGGCAGTCCGGGGGGGAAAAGAAGGGGGGTTGGATGGGTCGGAATTCGGAAGGGCAGTCAGGAGGCGGGGATTGGGGAGGGGGATTGGGGAGGGGGTGGGGTCCTGGGGGGATGTTAGGGATCTCTGGAAGGGGCAGTCCGGGGGAAAGAAGGGGGGTTGGATGGGTCGGGAATTCGGAGGGGGCAGTCAGGAGGCGGGGATTGGGGAGGGGGATTGGGGAGCGGGGGGGGGGGGGTCCTGGGGGGATGTTAGGGATCTCTGGAAGGGGCAGTCCGGGGGGAAAGAAGGGGGGTTGGATGGGTCGGGAATTCGGAAGGGGCAGTCAGGAGGTGGGGATTGGGGAGGGCGATTGGCGAGCGGGGGGGGGGTCCTGGGGGATGTTAGGGATCTCTGGAAGGGGCAGTCCGGGGGTAAAGAAGGGGGGTTGGATGGGTCGGGATTCGGAGGGGGCAGTCAGGAGGCGGGGATTGGGGAGGGGATTGGGGAGGGGGATTGGGGAGGGGGTGGGGTCCTGGGGGATGTTAGGGATCTCTGGAAGGGGCAGTCCGGGGGAAAAGAAGGGGGGTTGGATGGGTCGGGAATTCGGAAGGGGCAGTCAGGAGGCGGGGATTGGGGAGGGGGATTGGGGAGGGGGGTCCTGGGGGGATGTTAGGGATCTCTGGAAGGGGCAGTCCGGGGGGGAAAAGAAGGGGGGTTGGATGGGTCGGGAATTCGGAGGGGGCAGTCAGGAGGTGGGGATTGGGGAGGGGGATTGGGGAGGGGGGGGTCCTGGGGGATGTTAGGGATCTCTGGAAGGGGCAGTCCGGGGGGAAAAGAAGGGGGGTTGGATGGGTCGGGAATTCGGAAGGGGCAGTCAGGAGGCGGGGATTGGGGAGGGGGATTGGGGAGCGGGGGTGGGGTCCTGGGGGGATGTTAGGGATCTCTGGAAGGGGCAGTCCGGGGGAAAGAAGGGGGGTTGGATGGGTCGGGATTCGGAGGGGGCAGTCAGGAGGCGGGGATTGGGGAGGGGGATTGGGGAGGGGGATTGGGGAGCGGGGGGGGGGGTCCTGGGGGGATGTTAGGGATCTCTGGAAGGGGCAGTCCGGGGGGAAAAGAAGGGGGGTTGGATGGGTCGGGAATTCGGAAGGGGCAGTCAGGAGGCGGGGATTGGGGAGGGGGATTGGGGAGCGGGGGGGGGTCCTGGGGGGATGTTAGGGATCTCTGGAAGGGGCAGTCCGGGGGGAAAGAAGGGGGGTTGGATGGGTCGGGAATTCGGAAGGGGCAGTCAGGAGGCGGGGATTGGGGAGGGGATTGGGGAGCGGGGGTGGGGTCCTGGGGGGATGTTAGGGATCTCTGGAAGGGCAGTCTGGGGGGAAAGAAGGGGGTTGGATGGGTCGGGAATTCGGAAGGGGCAGTCAGGAGGCGGGGATTGGGGAGGGGGATTGGGGAGCGGGGGGGGGGTCCTGGGGGGATGTTAGGGATCTCTGGAAGGGGCAGTCCGGGGGGAAAGAAGGGGGGTTGGATGGGTCGGGAATTCGGAGGGGGCAGTCAGGAGGCGGGGATTGGGGAGGGGGATTGGGGAGCGGGGGGGGGGTCCTGGGGGATGTTAGGGATCTCTGGAAGGGGCAGTCCGGGGGGAAAGAAGGGGGGTTGGATGGGTCGGGATTCGGAGGGGGCAGTCAGGAGGTGGGGATTGGGGAGGGGGATTGGGGAGCGGGGGGGTCCTGGGGGATGTTAGGGATCTCTGGAAGGGGCAGTCAGGAGGCGGGGATTGGGGAGGGGGATTGGGGAGGGGGATTGGGGAGGGGGGGTCCTGGGGGATGTTAGGGATCTCTGGAAGGGGCAGTCCGGGGGAAAAGAAGGGGGGTTGGATGGGTCGGGAATTCGGAAGGGGCAGTCAGGAGGCGGGGATTGGGAGGGGGATTGGGGAGGGGGATTGGGGAGCGGGGGGGGGGTCCTGGGGGATGTTAGGGATCTCTGGAAGGGGCAGTCCGGGGGAAAAGAAGGGGGGTTGGATGGTCGGGAATTCGGAAGGGGCAGTCAGGAGGCGGGGATTGGGGAGGGGATTGGGGAGCGGGGGGGGGGGTCCTGGGGGATGTTAGGGATCTCTGGAAGGGGCAGTCCGGGGGGAAAAGAAGGGGGGTTGGATGGGTCGGGAATTCGGAAGGGGCAGTCAGGAGGCGGGGATTGGGGAGGGGATTGGGGAGGGGGGGGTCCTGGGGGGATGTTAGGGATCTCTGGAAGGGGCAGTCCGGGGGGAAAGAAGGGGGGTTGGATGGGTCGGGAATTCGGAAGGGGCAGTCAGGAGGCGGGGATTGGGGAGGGGGATTGGGGAGGGGGATTGGGGAGGGGGTGGGGTCCTGGGGGGATGTTAGGGATCTCTGGAAGGGGCAGTCCGGGGGGAAAAGACGGGTTGGATGGGTCGGGAATTTTGTAAACCCTTAACTTTTCGCTTCCCCTTCCAAGGACCTTGGCCCCAAGGTTTGCCCACCTCTGCTCTAGGGCCCCGGGAGAATCGTGGCGTGAGAATAAATGAAGCCTGTTCCGACCCCCCCGCACTGACCCATCTCGCCCTGCCAGGCGGCAGAATGACGTCCCTGTTTCGCTCCAGTTCATCCTGGCCTCCCGTGGGACAGGGGAGAGAAAAGGCCGCGGAGGAGCCAGCTCAGGTAGCGGGTATTGGGGGGGCTGCTGGGGGGTTCCTGCTGGAAAGGGGCAGGAAATACTGAAGAGGTGGCAACGTCTGGGGCGTTAGGTTGGCAGGGGACAGGGAATACCCTGGGGAAGGAAGGGAGGGGGGCGGAGTGTGACCGACCTTCTGGACTTGTTTAATGTGAGCCTAGATCAGGGGAGGGCCACATCGGGGTGGGGAAATTGCATGGCTGTAGGGCTGGGGCAGTGGGTTGGGGTGTGGGAGGGAGTGTGGGGTGTGGGAAGGGGCTCAGGGCAAGGGGTTGGGCACAAGGGGTGTGGAGTGTATGAGGGGCTTGGGGTACACCGTGCGGGAGGGGACTCAGGGCAGTGGTGCAGGAGGGGTGTGGGGTGCAGGAGGGGGATCAGGGTAGGGAATTGGGGTGCAGGAGGGGACTCAGGGCAGTGGTGCAGGGAGGGGTGTGGGGTGCAGGAGGGGGATCAGGGTAGGAATTGGGGTGCAGGAGGGGACTCAGGGCAGTGGTGCAGGGAGGGGTGTGGGGTGCAGGAGGGGATCAGGGTAGGGAATTGGGGTGCAGGAGGGGACTCAGGGCAGTGGTGCAGGGAGGGGTGTGGGTGCAGGAGGGGGATCAGGGTAGGGAATTGGGGTGCAGGAGGGGACTCAGGGCAGTGGTGCAGGGAGGGGTGTGGGTGCAGGAGGGGGATCAGGGTAGGGAATTGGGGTGCAGGAGGGGACTCAGGGCAGTGGTGCAGGGAGGGGTGTGGGGTGCAGGAGGGGGATCAGGGTAGGGAATTGGGGTGCAGGAGGGGACTCAGGGCAGTGGTGCAGGGAGGGTGTGGAGAGCAGGAGGGGGATCAGGGTAGGGAATTGGGGTGCAGGAGGGGACTCAGGGCAGTGGTGCAGGGAGGGGTGTGGGGTGCAGGAGGGCGATCAGGGTAGGGAATTGGGGTGCAGGAGGGGACTCAGGGCAGTGGTGCAGGGAGGGGTGTGGAGAGCAGGAGGGGATCAGGGTAGGGAATTGGGGTGCAGGAGGGACTCAGGGCAGTGGTGCAGGGAGGGGGTGTGGAGTGCAGGAGCGGGATCAGGGTAGGGAATTGGGGTGCAGGAGGGGACTCAGGGCAGTGGTGCAGGGAGGGGTGTGGGGTGCAGGAGGGGGATCGGTAGGGAATTGGGGTGCAGGAGGGGACTCAGGGCAGTGGTGCAGGGAGGGGTGTGGAGTGCAGGAGGGGGATCGGTAGGGAATTGGGGTGCAGGAGGGGACTCAGGGCAGTGGTGCAGGGAGGGTGTGGGGTGCAGGAGGGGGATCGGTAGGGAATTGGGGTGCAGGAGGGGACTCAGGCAGTGGTGCAGGGAGGGGTGTGGGGTGCAGGAGGGGGATCAGGGTAGGGAATTGGGGTGCAGGAGGGGACTCAGGGCAGTGGTGCAGGGAGGGGTGTGGGGTGCAGGAGGGGGATCGGTAGGGAATTGGGGTGCAGGAGGGGACTCAGGGCAGTGGTGCAGGGAGGGGTGTGGGGTGCAGGAGGGGGATCAGGGTAGGGAATTGGGGTGCAGGAGGGGACTCAGGGCAGTGGTGCAGGGAGGGGTGTGGGTGCAGGAGGGGGATCAGGGTAGGGAATTGGGGTGCAGGAGGGGACTCAGGGCAGTGGTGCAGGGAGGGGTGTGGGGTGCAGGAGGGGGATCAGGGTAGGGAATTGGGGTGCGGGAGGGGACTCAGGGCAGTGGTGCAGGGAGGGGTGTGGGGTGCAGGAGGGGGATCAGGGTAGGAATTGGGGTGCGGGAGGGGACTCAGGGCAGTGGTACAGGGAGGGGTGTGGGGTGCAGGAGGGGGATCAGGGTAGGGAATTGGGGTGCAGGAGGGGAGTCAGGGCAGTGGTGCAGGAGGGGTGTGGGGTGCAGGAGGGGGATCGGTAGGGAATTGGGGTGCAGGAGGGGACTCAGGGCAGTGGTGCAGGGAGGGGTGTGGGGTGCAGGAGGGGATCAGGGTAGGGAATTGGGGTGCAGGAGGGGACTCAGGGCAGTGGTGCAGGGAGGGGTGTGGGGTGCAGGAGGGGGATCAGGGTAGGGAATTGGGGTGCAGGAGGGGACTCAGGGCAGTGGTGCAGGGAGGGGTGTGGGGTGCAGGAGGGGGATCAGGGTAGGGAATTGGGGTGCAGGAGGGGACTCAGGGCAGTGGTGCAGGGAGGGGTGTGGAGTGCAGGAGGGGGATCGGTAGGGAATTGGGGTGCAGGAGGGGACTCAGGGCAGTGGTGCAGGGAGGGGTGTGGGGTGCAGGAGGGGGATCAGGGTAGGGAATTGGGGTGCAGGAGGGGACTCAGGGCAGTGGTGCAGGGAGGGGTGTGGGATGCAGGAGGGGGATCAGGGTAGGGAATTGGGGTGCAGGACGGGACTCAGGGCAGTGGTGCAGGGAGGGGTGTGGGGTGCAGGAGGGGGATCAGGGTAGGGAATTGGGGTGCAGGAGGGGACTCAGGGCAGTGGTGCAGGGAGGGGTGTGGGGTGCAGGAGGGGGATCGGTAGGGAATTGGGGTGCAGGAGGGGACTCAGGGCAGTGGTGCAGGGAGGGGTGTGGGGTGCAGGAGGGGGATCAGGGTAGGGAATTGGGGTGCAGGAGGGGACTCAGGGCAGTGGTGCAGGGAGGGGTGTGGGGTGCAGGAGGGGGATCAGGGTAGGGAATTGGGGTGCAGGAGGGGACTCAGGGCAGTGGTGCAGGGAGGGGTGTGGGGTGCAGGAGGGGGATCGGTAGGGAATTGGGGTGCAGGAGGGGACTCAGGGCAGTGGTGCAGGGAGGGGTGTGGGGTGCAGGAGGGGGATCAGGGTAGGGAATTGGGGTGCAGGAGGGGGCTCAGGGCAGTGGTGCAGGGAGGGGTGTGGGGTGCAGGAGGGGGATCAGGGTAGGGAATTGGGGTGCAGGAGGGGACTCAGGGCAGTGGTGCAGGGAGGGGTGTGGGGTGCAGGAGGGGGATCGGTAGGGAATTGGGGTGCAGGAGGGGACTCAGGGCAGTGGTGCAGGGAGGGGTGTGGAGTGCAGGAGGGGGATCGGTAGGGAATTGGGGTGCAGGAGGGGACTCAGGGCAGTGGTGCAGGGAGGGGTGTGGGGTGCAGGAGGGGGATCAGGGTAGGGAATTGGGGTGCAGGAGGGGACTCAGGGCAGTGGTGCAGGGAGGGGTGTGGAGTGCAGGAGGGGGATCGGTAGGGAATTGGGGTGCAGGAGGGGACTCAGGGCAGTGGTGCAGGGAGGGGTGTGGGGTGCAGGAGGGGGATCGGTAGGGAATTGGGGTGCAGGAGGGGACTCAGGGCAGTGGTGCAGGGAGGGGTGTGGGGTGCAGGAGGGGGATCGGTAGGGAATTGGGGTGCAGGAGGGGACTCAGGGCAGTGGTGCAGGGAGGGGTGTGGGGTGCAGGAGGGGGATCAGGGTAGGGAATTGGGGTGCAGGAGGGGACTCAGGGCAGTGGTGCAGGGAGGGGTGTGGGGTGCAGGAGGGCGATTAGGGTAGGGAATTGGGGTGCAGGAGGGGACTCAGGGCAGTGGTGCAGGGAGGGGTGTGGGGTGCAGGAGGGGGATCAGGGTAGGGAATTGGGGTGCAGGAGGGGACTCAGGGCAGTGGTGCAGGGAGGGGTGTGGGGTGCAGGAGGGGGATCAGGGTAGAGAATTGGGGTGCAGGAGGGGACTCAGGGCAGTGGTGCAGGGAGGGGTGTGGGGTGCAGGAGGGGGATCAGGGTAGGGAATTGGGGTGCAGGAGGGGACTCAGGGCAGTGGTGCAGGGAGGGGTGTGGGGTGCAGGAGGGGGATCAGGGTAGGGAATTGGGGTGCAGGAGGGGACTCAGGGCAGTGGTGCAGGGAGGGGTGTGGGGTGCAGGAGGGGGATCAGGGTAGGGAATTGGGGTGCAGGAGGGGACTCAGGGCAGTGGTGCAGGGAGGGGTGTGGGGTGCAGGAGGGGGATCAGGGTAGGGAATTGGGGTGCAGGAGGGGACTCAGGGCAGTGGTGCAGGGAGGGGTGTGGAGTGCAGGAGGGGGATCAGGGTAGGGAATTGGGGTGCAGGAGGGGACTCAGGGCAGTGGTGCAGGGAGGGGTGTGGGGTGCAGGAGGGGGATCAGGGTAGGGAATTGGGGTGCAGGAGGGGACTCAGGGCAGTGGTGCAGGGAGGGGTGTGGAGTGCAGGAGGGGGATCAGGGTAGGGAATTGGGGTGCAGGAGGGGACTCAGGGCAGTGGTGCAGGGAGGGGTGTGGAGTGCAGGAGGGGGATCGGTAGGGAATTGGGGTGCAGGAGAGGTTCGGGGTGCGGGCTGCCTCCTGGCACCGCTTACCTGGAGTGGCTCTGAAGTGGCTGCGGAGGCACGGCACGCCCCCTGAAGCTGCTATTGGCCGTGGTTCCCCGTTCCCGGCCAATGGGAGCTTCGGGGGCGGTATCCATAGGCAAGGACAGCTCACGGTGCTCTCTGCTCCCCCTCCTCCAGGGACAGAGCAGAGCCCGCAGCCCCACGGAGATGCCAAACCCGCGGGTCGGATCCAAAGTCCTGAGGGGCCAGATCCGGCCCGCGGACCGTAATTTGCCCACCCAGGTTCTAGGACCAAATTCCTGGGTGTTGTGGGAGAAAATTCCCTAATTTGTGAAACAGGAAAGAGACAAACCAACTCCCTGGGCGGGGCTGGGAAAACTGACCAGACTTTCGGTGCAGGACCCTCAATCTTTTAGCCCGAGGCTGGTGTGACAGGGAACGGGGGCACCCACCAGGGAGGTGTAGGGAAGATGGCCTGGCCCCTCCCATCCAGCTGCTGGCAGTGGGGAGGGTGTTGGGATTCCTACCATGGGGCTGGGCCTGGAACCTACTGGCAGCTCCATCTCCTGTATCAGCCTCTGGCTAGAGGTGTGTGATGGATCTGCTGGGATCTCTCTGTCCCCTCACCCTGAATATGGGGATAGACCTCTGCTGCCTCTCTCTGAGTGTCCATTTGACTGGCTCCTCTCCCCCAGGAATAGTGGGGCTGTGAGTAGGGCAGCAGATACTCAGTATTGGATTCTTGCTCTCTCAGGGGCCGGTGACCTTCGAGGAGGTGGCTGTGTATTTCACCAGGGAAGAGTGGGCTCTGCTGGACCCCGCTCAGAGAGCCCTCTACAGAGACGTCATGCAGGAGAACTACGAGAATGTGACCTCGCTGGGTAAGGATTCCCGGCCCCTCGGTTCTTGGAAGGGGAAGTGAAAAGTTAAGGTTCATGCCACCCCCACTCTGCCCTGTTTCAGCATCATCCTGACCTAGAATCCTAGACCTGGAAGGGACCTCGAGAGGTCATCTAGTCCACACTCAAGGCAGGACTATGTATTATCTTCTAGACCATCCCTGGCAGATGTTTGTCCAATCTCCTCTTGAAAATCCCCCATGATGGAGATTCCGCAACCTCCCCGGGCAATTTATTCCAGTGCTTAACCACCCTAAGAGTTAGGAACTTTTTCCTAATGTCCAACTTAAGCCTCCTTGTTTCAGTTTAAGCCCATTGCTTCTTGTCCTATCCTCAGAGGTTGACAACCATTTTTCTCCCTCCTCCTTGTAACAACCTTTTATGTATTTGAAAACTGGTATCATGTCCCCTCTCCGTCTTCTCTTCTCCTGACTCAACAAACCCAGTTTTTTCAATCTTCCCTCCCAGATTATGCGTTCTAGATCTTTAATCATTTGTCTTGCTCTTCTCTGGACTTTCTCCAAGTTGTCCACATCTTCCCTGAAATGTGGCGCCCAGAACTGGACACAGTCCCCCAGTTGAGGCCTAATCCGCGCGGAGTAGAGCGGAAGAATTACTTCTCCTGTCTTGCTTACAACACTCCTGTTAATACGTCCCAGAACGACGTTTGCTTTTTTTGCAACAGTGTTACGCTGTTGACTCAAATTTAGCTTGTGATCCACTATGACCCCCCCAGATCTCTTTCCGCAGTACTCCTTCCTAGGCAGTCCTTTCCCATTTCGTATGTGTGCAACTAATTGTTCCTTCCTAAGTGGAGTACTGCTGTGTATTTGTCCTTATTCAATTTCTTCCTATTTACTTCAGACCGTTTCTCCAGTTTCTCCGGATCATTTTGAATTTTAATCCTATCTTCCAAAATATTTGCAACCCCTCCCAGTTTGATATCATCCACAAACTTTACAAGTGTATGTCATTATCTAAATCATTGATAGACAGTCCTGTGGCACCTTATAGACTGAGACGCATAGGAGCATAAGCTTTTGTGGGTGAATACCCACTTCGTCAGATGCATGCAGTGGAAATTTCCAGAGGCAGGTATAAATATGAAGGCAAGAATCAGGCTAGAGATAACGAGGTTAGTTCAGTCAGGGAGGATGAGGTCCTCTTCTAGTAGTTGATCTGGTGGTGTGAACACCGAGAGAGGAGAAACTGCTTTTGTAGTTGGCTAGCCATTCACAGTCTTTGTTTAATCCTGAGCTGATGGTGTCAAATTTGCAAATAAACTGAATCACAGAATCATAGAAGATCAGGGTTTAAAGGGACCTCAGGAGGGATCTAGTCCAACCCCCTGCATAAAGCAGGACCAACCCCAACTAAATCATCCCAGCTCAGCAGTTTCTCTCTGAAATCTGGTCCTGAATTTTTTTGCTGCAGGATGGCTACCGTTAAATCTGCTATTGTGTGTTCAGGGAGATTGAAGTGTTCTACGGGTTTTTGTATATTGCCATTCCTAATATCTGATTTGTGTCCATTTATCCTTTTACATCGGGACTGTCCAGTTTGGCCGATGTACGTAGCAGAGGGGCATTGTTGGCACATGATGGTGTATATTACGTTGGTAGATGTGCAGGTGAATGAACCAGTGATGGTGTGGCTGATCTGGTTAGGTCCTCTGATGGTGTTGCTGGTGTAGATATGTGGGCGGAGTTGGCATCAAGATTTGTTGCAGGTCCCTTTCAATTTGTTGCATCGAGGTTTGTTGCATGGATTGGTTCCTGAGTTAGTTATTGTGGCGCGGTGTGCTGTTGCTGGTGAGAATATGCTTGAGATTGGAGGGTTGTCTGTGGGCCAGGACTGGCCTGCCTCCCAAGGCCTGTGAAAGTGAGGGATCATTGTCTAGGATGGGTTGTAGATCACTGATGATGCGTTGGAGAGGTTTTAACTGAGGACTGTAGGTGATGGCCAGTGGTGTTCTGTTGTTTTCTTTCTTGGGCTTGTCTTGTAGCAGGAGGCTTCTGGGTACATGTGGATCTGTGTCCTTATTTCCCGCTGCTTATGGCTGCTTCGTAACAGCTGCAAAAGAGACCAAGAGGAAAATGAAATGGCTTGATGAAGCATTGAATTTTGCTTGGATATTCCCAGGGTTAGCAGTGGATGTTGCTTCAGAGAATAGCTAGTCCTAGGAGACTAGGAGAATTCCTAGCCCAACCCAACCCATCAAACTATTCAGAAATCCCTTGCATCTCCCACTGTGACTGGTGGGTGTCTTGTCTTTCTCTTATGTTGGCAAATTGTTTTAATATTTCATCTCCTTTTTCTGTTACTAAAGGGTTGGCGGACTGGCGGATTAGCGGCTTCCCTATATTCAGCACCTAAGAACTTGGTTTTGGCTATGAAATTGGGTGTGGTTATGCTGAAATAAAATAGAAAATAGTAGCTGTCGGAGCTGGAGTATTGGTCAGTCATTTTTTGAAGTCCTCCCTTTTTTCTCTCTTTTCTTTGGAAGGCACAAGATGTGTTTATAGAATGAAACACCTCTGTGGTTGGTTGTTTGTTTTTAATGGAAACATGCATTCTATTGTTAAAGGTTTAAGATTAGCAGCCGTGTTAGTCTGTATCCGTCATTAAGACGAGGAAGACTTGGTAGCACCTTAGAGACTAACCAGTTTATTTCAGCATAAGCTTTCGTGGGCTATAGCTTTTATACATTTATATATTGTTAAAAACATCCTGGTCACAAGAACATAGGCCTTAGTTAGCCAGGATGGAGGCATGTATTGACGCCAATCTCTGCTTTGATTTCAACTTGACTTGTTCCCTGGTAACTCTGTGCTGGCCATTTTAACAGCAGGTGGCTCGTACAAATTCCTGCTTGTTCAAAATGTAACTGCCAGAGTAATAATTTGAAGAAAATATCCACATCCCATTTCCCCCTCAACTTTTAGATCCTTTGCTGAGTTTTTCAGTCTGGGGATTCTGTCCTTCCCTGTGTTCCTTGGTTAAGTAGTGAAACCTCTGGCCCACGGATAAGCCCCCTGATGAATCGGGCTGGTTTGTTTACCTGCCACATCCGCAGGTTCAGCCAATCGCAGCTCCCCGTGGCCACGGTTCGCCGCTCCAGGCCAATAGGGGCTGCAGGAAGCCCATCCCTCGGCCTGTGCAATTTCCCGCAGTTCCCATTGTCCTGGCGCGGCGAACCGCAGCCAGTGGGAGCTGCAATTGGCCGAACCTGCGGCTGTGGCAAGTAAACAAACCAGCTGACTTGCGGACGAAGCAACTCAATAGAACAGTCCTGCCCGCCAGGGGTGGACAGCATGCCAAAGATTATCAATCCCTGATTTGGGATTTCCTTGAGTGTCCACCATGGATCTTGTATATTCAGTTGGATCAGTGGCTTACCGGATTTTGTTCTTTGGCATACCCACTCTGCTGACAAAGTTACAAGGTCTCGACTTCTGCATTTTACTATATAATGCTTCATTGTGGATTTCTGATACAGAAGGGATTTCCCCGTCTTTCCTTCCTAAAAGACCATTATAATTGTTTGACTAACTTGACAATTGAAGGCTTTGAATCTTTGATTATGTAGAGGGTCAACTCAAGGCCTGCTCTGAGTATTTACATTGGCTTTAAAAGATGCCTCGTTGTGGCGGTGAGTTTCACCGGAGGAATAAGAAATGTTGGTCTGAAATAGTAAGTAAGATGAGGAAGACTTGTGGCACCTTAGAGACTAACCGGTTTATTTCAGCATAAGCTTTCGTGGGCTATAGCCCACTTCATCGGATGCATAGAATGGAACAGAAGTAAGATGTATTTATGTACACAGAAAGCAAAAAATGTTGTACATTAGCATACCAATTCTCAGAGGCTGATTAATTTGGATGGGCCGTTATCAGCAAGAGGGGAAAAAAAGAAAGGAAAATAAAACCCTTTTGAAGTGGATGTCTGTCTGACAGGTGATAAGAACGTTTGAAGGGAAGTTAACTAGGGAAATGCAATCAATTAGTGTAATCACAAAGCCATTCACAATCCCTGTTTAGCTCTTGGTTGATAGTGTTCAGTTTGAAAATAGTAAGGTATAAACACCTCACCCCTCATAGATATAAACAGAAATACACCCTCTATCAGTATTGCCACATAAAGCTCATAATTTAATTGGGGCCTTTATTATCACCTAATTATAGCCCAGAAATTTAAGACCTATTGTGGCAGATGGGATGCATCCAAGAGATGTCATGTTGCTTATATTTTTCCATGTGTCCAGTCTGTTGTGTTCTTTCACCGAATGACGTTCTGAAACAGTGGTTTTAAAAACAGTTGAATACTTCTATTAGTCATTTGTTCTGATTGTACTTGGATTACTTCCTAAAAGGAAAATGTTATCCATAGTATAATGATCACAGATGGGAAAATTACATTCGTGAATAGTTTACACTCATCCATGAATTTATAGATCCAGCGTCCCGGGGGGGATGTCACCAGTCCACCTGCTATTCCTTATATTTGTCTCTCAGTTGTGTATTTTTTTTTAAAGGAGGGTTTTATGCATTAAAAAGTGCAAATAGAAGCATAGTAATTAAGCCCTTAATTTAGCAAAGCACTTACTTAAGTCCCATTGGAGTCACTGGGATTTAGAAGCCTAGAAGATCAGGGCTGGAAAGGCCCTCGGGAGATCATCTAGTCCTGCTCAAAGCAGGACCAATCCCCTTTTTGCCCCATATCCCTAAATGGCTCCCTCAAGGATTGAACTCACAACTTTGGGTTTAACCGGCCAATGCTCAAACCAGTGAGCTAGCCCTCCCCCCAAGGGCTCAGAAAGCATATGCTTAAGTGACGTGCCAAAGAGGGATGGCCATAAATATATGTTGAAATGCCTCTGACTGCCCCCTCCAGAGACACCCCACCCCTAACCACCCTCCCCCAGGACCCCACCACCATCCAACCCCCCTGCTTCTTGTCCCCTGATTACCCCCTCCCAGGAGCCCCTACCCTGACCCATATCCACCGCTGTCTGCCCCCAACAGGCCCCTGGGACTCCCATGCCCCATGCAACCCTGCCTGCTCCCAGACTCCCCGCCCGTTATGCGAACCCCCGGCTTCGATCCGGTTCCCTTACCACGCCGCTCGGCAGCATGTCTGGTAGCCGCATGGAGCCAGACACGCTCTCCCACCCCACAGAGCGCTACCCGTGCGGCACACTGAGGCTCCGGGGTGGGGTGGAAGGCGAGGGCGGGGCCGGTGGCTCAGGGGGCCGGGCAGGACGGGTACACAGGCCGGATGTAGCCCGCAGGCTGTGGTTTGGTCTTTGATAATGAGTGTCTGGGTGGGTGTGTCCCCAGCAAAGATGGGAATCGTTAAATCCCTCATCAGCAGAGAGTTGATTGGATTGAAATGGGGTTAAACTAATAGGATGTTTTTTTCATGCCAAAGGGCCTATGAATTAACCTGATCTCCCTTGTTTTCTTTCCCTTGAGCAGGGTTTCCCGTTTCCAAACCCTGTGTGATCTCCCAGCTGGAAGGAGGGGAAGAGCCGTGGGTCTTGGATCTCCAGGGCTCAGAGGACAGCGAGATCCGGAGAAGTCCCTGCACAGGTGAGGAAACCAACCCAGAATCTGTAAGTGCCTGAGAGAAACATCTGGGATTCCCCACGAAGACTTAGTGAGCTCTGTGAGTTCAGGGAGGTCCCCAGAAGATCTCACTCCTGGCATCCTACAGATTATGATTGACACCTTGGTAGGAGCTCCCTCCCTTCCCACTGAGTGATTGGATGGGATGTGGACAGGGCCGGCCTTAGGGAAAATCACACCCAGGGTGAACTTGCATTTTGGTGTCCTTGGCCCCCATGGGCTTAGAAACCCCCCAAGTGCCTCTGTCCCCCATGGACTCTCCAGGCTTCCCCCCTAATCCCTTCACCCCCAAATCCCTGTTCCCCCCTCCACCCCCAATCCCTACACCCCCCTCACTCCTAACTTTGGCCCCCTTCCTGCACCCCAACCGCCGCCCCCTCCTGTGCCCCCAATCTCTGCACTGTGTGCACCCATCACCTCAATCCCTGCACCCCTGCAGTGAGCCCCCTTCACCCCAACGCCTGCCCCCTCCTGCACCCACAATGCCTGCCCTGTGCCCCCTTTGTCCCTAACCCCTGCACCCCCCTCCTGCCCCTGCATAAAGCAGCTGGCATTGCACAGCCCAGGTGGGGAAGTGACGGGGATGCGGGGAGCCCTGGTGTGTGTTGGGGGGGACGGTGTGAATGGGTGCACTGTCTCTTTAAGAAAGCACGAGGTTTGTTCCGACACCAGCAGCTCCGGACCCAGGCAGGCAGATTCCCCCGTCCCCTCTCCCCAGTTTAGTGGAAATCGGGTACATGAGTGGGGGGAGGGGGACAGGAACCCACCATTAATCAGTGTCCTCCCAGAGAGGATGCTCCCAGTCTAGAGTCGCCAGGGATAAATGGAGGGGGGGGGGGACAGGAACATGGAGCAGGGCGGAGGAGGGGCCCCCTGCTCCGGAGCAGGGCGGAGGAGGGGCCCCCTGCTCCGGAGCAGGCACCTGACCTTGAATAAGGAAAAGTTATTTACTTATTCCCATAAGAACTAGGGGCCACCCAGTGAAATTAGTGGGCAGCAGGTTTAAAACAAATCAAAGGAAGTTGTTCTTCACCCAGCGCACAGTCAACCTGTGGAACTCCTTGCCGGAGGGGGGTGTGAAGGCTAGGACTATAACAGAGTTTAAAAGAGAGCTGGATAAATTCATGGAGGTTAAGTCCATGAATGGCTGTTAGCCAGGATGGGTAATGAATGGTGTCCCTAGCCTCTGTCTGTCAGAGGGGGGTGATGGATGGCAGGAGAGAGATCGCTCGATCATACCTGTTAGTCCGGGGCACCTGGCAACTGTCGGTAGACGGGATACTGGGCTGGATGGACTGACCCAGTACGGCTGCTCTTATGTTCTTATGACTCCATGGTCAGCCAGTTGCCCCCTGCAACCTGGGTGTCTCCTCCTCTCGCCTGCCTCCCGTGCCACCTCCGTCCGCCCAGTGAGCCTCTCGGCAGCAGGGCAGGTGGGACTCCAAACCCTGCCCATGATGCCTCCTTGAACGGGGCACCCCAAAGCCCAGCCCTGGATGTGAAGCAGAATCTATCCCTTCTGCCCTCCCCTATGGGGAAGAGTTTGGGGCAATTCAGTCATAGAGTCATAGACTCCTAGAAGGATCCTGAGAAGAATCCTAGAAGGATCCCGGGTTGGAAGGGACCTCAGGAGGGATCTAGTCCAAAGCAGGACCAACCCCAGCTAAATCCTCTCGGCAGTCTCTGATTTTTATTTTCTGTCTCCACCAGTTGGGTTGGCTCTCTGCCTTCCCATCCCCGATTCTGAGACTTCTCAACCCATTCTCGCAGGCGATGGGGTGGCGAGGGAGAGCGAGGAGCAGAGTCCTCACCAGGAAGATGGTGGGTTAGTAGAAGCGCATGGGGCGTTATTGCGAAGATCCAAAGGGAATGTGTGCAGCCCCCGTGAGCAGGGGAAAGCTGGTGAAAGTTACCACGGACCAGAGAGAGAGCAGGGGAACCACTCAGAGGAGAAAGCCGATGAACCCATTAATTGTCCGGGAACTCACAGGGACCTCAAGGAAACTCCATCCCAGGAGACAATCCTCAGGGAACAGAGAGATTATACATGCAGTGAGTGTGGGAAAAACTTCAGTTACCACTCAGCCCTTATTCGACATGAGATAATCCACACCAAAGAGAGACCCTATGAATGCAGTGAGTGTGGGAAAAGCTTCAATCATACCTCAGCCCTTATTAGACATCAGCGAATACACAGAGGAGACAGACCCTATGAATGCCGTGAATGTGGGAAAACCTTCACTCAGAGCTCCGACCTTTCTACCCATCAGAGAATCCATACTGGGGAGAGGCCCTATGAATGCGGTGAGTGTGGGAAAAGCTTCAATCACAGCTCAGCCCTTATCTCTCATCAGCGAATCCACACAGGAGAGCGACCCTACACATGCCGCGAGTGCGGGAAAAGTTTCGCGCAGCGTTCAGCCCTTATTTCTCATCAGAGAATCCACACGGGAGAGCGACCCTATGAATGCGGGGAGTGTGGGAAAAGCTTCACTCGGAGCTCAAACCTGACCACGCATCAGAGGATCCACACAGGGGAGAGGCCCTACGAATGCAGCGAGTGCGGGAAAAGTTTCACTGACATTTCCTCCCTTATTTCTCATCAGAGAGTCCACACGGGAGAGAAACCCTACGAATGTTGTGAGTGCGGGAAAAGTTTCTCTCAGAGCTCAACTCTCATTACACATCACAGAACCCACACAGGACAGAGGCCCTATGAATGTTGTGAGTGTGGGAAAAGTTTCACCCAGAGCTCAGGTCTTCTCTATCATCAGAGGATCCGCAAAGGAGATAAACTCCATAAAAACCTTCTCTAGAGCTATCAGAAGATATTTTTTTTTCTTTCGACTGTTCCCAGGTAGTGACCGTTATGGCTGTTCGCATCTTTTGCCCACTGTAGTCCCCCAGCTCCCAAACTACTTTTGAAGCCTTTTGGGGTGGATCCTGTGGTCCTTTCGATCAACTCCGTTGTCCTGCGAGTCATGGGAGTGTCTCCTTTCTACCAGGAATGTCCGTCACCCCAGTTGGGGGAGATAAGGGGTGTCTTCATCCAGCTACGTCGAGGTAAAATCTACCTGGACCTCCTCAGTGTGGTTTTTCATGGAGTTCGCTTTCTTGATGTAAAAAGACAGCAATTTTTCCAGTAAAGACTTGGGCCATGGATAGTGGGTGGGGTTATCTAGCACATTTCCTCCTGATCTGACCTAACCACCATCACTTTTTCTTGTCTGAACAAACCTGGAGAATCACATCTTCCAGAGCAAAGTTCTTTTTCGAGATGTCCAGTTCCTCTCTGAGGACAGGTTGTCTCATTCCCAGTTGTTCTCGTGTTACCCTGGATCGTGTGGAACAGCTGTGATTTTGTTCACTAGTTTTCTCCTTTAAAATATATTTTAAATAGGTGTCATTTCAGGTTCTCTTACACTGGAAGGAGATGGTGTGACTCAAGAGATTCCCTCCTTCCCCCATGTAACCTGACCCAAAGTTGGGTATATAGAAGTGTAACTTGAGGATTAACAGGTTCGTATCCGAAGATCAGGGGACACACTTTAATTTAACAAGGCAGCTAGAGATAATACGGAAAGTACATTTGGAGGTCCATTCTTACACCTTTATCTTTCATACTTAACTATTATCTTTCTTTTCATCGTCATTGTCTTCATTTTCCCCAGTGGCCATCATTCCCCCTCCCAAAGTCTCTATCTCCCCAGTCTATCTGCTGCCCCGGGATGTTACTTTTATAGTAGGTTACGCTGACGCTGCCATGACCAATGCGTATTCAATAGAGGTCCTTATTCGTATTTCCTCCCCATAAGGCGTCTTGTCCATAGGTTAGTATATGTATGATCGACAAAGAGTCTTGTAGCACCTTGTAGACTAACAGATCTTAGGGATCTACCCTGTTAGCATACACGTCCATTTGTTGTTATGCTAGCTTTGTGGGAGGAGGTTCTGTCTGGATCCTTCTGGATGCCGGTATCAGCTGTGTTTTGAGGGTGACTGATGTCAGTATTCTGGACAAAATTTCCCCTCTGGCATAGCACTTTGTTCCCTATAACTTATGAGTTCTGTACGTTTATCTATGCCAAAGATTATAGGCCTCAAGTCTCTCACTTTCTACTAAAGCCAAATCTTTCTGGATAACGTCTTGTAGGTTCCTTGTGTTACTACTAAATATAAGAAAGCAATGGATATAATACAGGTAAGCTGGCTCACTGGACTACACCTTGATAGGGTGAATTCCCAGTGAACCCTATCACATAAATTGGGGCCACGGTAAATGTTTAAAGTGCCTTACATATACCGTATATACTCGAGTATAAGCCGAGTTTTTCAGCCCACTTTTTGGGCTGAAAAAAGCCGCCTCGGCTTATACTCGAGTCAGTGAAAATTTTGGCCGAAATGGAGCCCGGGAGCCGCGGGAGCGATTCAAAAACATTATTGATATCTATTTTTATTTTTGAAATTTACCGGTAGCTGCTGCATTTCCCGGGAGCCGCGGGAGCGATTCAAAAACATTATTGGTATCTATTTTTATTTTTGAAATTTACCGGTAGCTGCTGCATTTCCCACCCTAGGCTTATACTCGAGTCAATAACTTTTCCAGCTTTTTGTGGTAAAATTAGGTGCATCGGCTTATATTCGGGTCGACCTATACTCGAGTATATACGGTACTAGATGACTGATGGAAGCATCGTCTGCCCAATCAAGATGTGGGTATCAAATGCCTCTGGGGTGTAACAAAATTTATACCCACTTAATTGACTATGAAAGTAAATTGATATTTGGTCTTTCCAATACTCACCACTTCCGATAAATGTCACCTTGTATATACAGGAGACTCTCGACTATCCAGGATGACAGGGGAAAAAAATAATCCTGGTTAATAAAATCCTGGATAATCAAGAGTCTGCTGTACTTGGGTAACCAGGCAGGGTACCAATGAGGAAGATGACCGATCTCATTGGTACTTTCCTTCTGGCCACACCGCAGTATGTTCAAACATTACCCTGATGTATTGATCCCCTTATTAGAACACCAGGCCACCAGTGAAATTTTCCATTTTGGGAGGACTACTAGCAGAGGAGGTACAATGCTGCGATAGTTGTAGACCTAATCTTCAAGGTGACCTACTGAGTGGAGCTGCCAAGTGACCAAGTACATCCTCATCTGGATTGGACCCAGTTAAGGAGATTAATAAGCTGGCCCACAGGAATACACCCAGAACTGTTACCTTGTGTCTGAGCCATGGAGAGTTAGTTCATCCCCTTCATCTTCCTTCACTTCCCAAAGGGTCCGGTGAGATGGTGTTCTTAGCTGTCTTTGCTTGGGAATGGTGCTTTGATCCTAAATCAGGGTTAGTCTAGCGGGAGAGGAACATGTCACAGACCTGGAAGGAGAGTTCAAATGGATCCTGTGATGTGATGCCGCCACTCAGTCCAGTAGAATGTGATTGTAAGATGTGTAACTTTTCAATCATTGATCGTTTGATCATTACGTTGTGTAACCTTTTTACAAACTTTGTACCTTTAGTTATTGGTAGCATAGCCTTTTACATTTTGTAAGCTTTGTAACCTTTTCAGTTACTACTGGAATGAACCTCCAAGCTTTGCAATATTCCGTCACCTGATCAGAGAGCGTGTGAACAAGGGAGTGTGTGGGGGAGATAAGGGAGTGTGAAGAGTATATGGGACCAGGCAGAGAGGAACTGCAAGGAGAAAAAAGCCAGGAGTGTCTGATGTAATCTGCCCTGAGCTGCAAAGAAAAGAAGAACCGGGGATGAATGAAAGGAACAAGGGCTGGGAATGCGTCTTCGCGATGGACACAGAAGGAAAAATCCGTGTACGTGACAAGAGCCGCCCTGTTCCAATGAAAGGAAGCACATGAACGGCTGCTTTTTGACCTGTTCGCTGGCCTGGATCGGTGACTGCAGGCGGATACACCGGATCTATCATGCTTTGGCTTCTCAGCTTCCTATGCCGTCTCCGGTAACTCTCCGCCTGGGTGGGTGTGTGAGGGGGTGAATGCGGTGAATGTGTGCATGCATGAATAAGTTCCATCCCTTTTCTGTTTGACCCAATAGTGGCATTTAATAAAACCAATCTAAGTGTAGCCCTGGGTTGGTTTCTAGGGAAACTGAGGTAATAGATCCCAAGCGCTCTTCAAATCCCATTTCCCCTCTATTGGCAAAGCCACTTTTAGGCAGGTTTGCTGTTTTCTCCCCGTTATGAAGATGCTGGTGTCACGGAGTGCCCGGGGCGATGCTCTGGAACTGCTCCCCATGAAGCCAGTTAGGATTCTGGGGGGAAGCGTCCTCTCTGTGAACAGCCTGTCTCCAGGGCTAGGAGCTTCACAGCTTCCACCTTCCTGGGTCTGACCTCGGAGCATTCAGTGCCTTCTGCCCCTCCCTGTGCTTCCCCCCGTGAGCCCACCCAGGGGGGGTCCTGGGGAAGCCCGTGGGTCCTGCACCCCAACTCCACAGTCAGACTTGACTCTCAGCCAGCCAGTAAACCAGAGCTGTATTAGACTAACAGATCTTAGGGATCTGTTACCTCAGATCTTAGGGATCTGTTACATGATCTAACTTGTAGGTACAGCAAATGCGACCCCTCCGCTGGGTCCATTTTGGGGGCCAGAGAGCCAGGCAACCTGCCTGTAGCTCTCTGCCTCTTCCCAGCCAGAACGAGACTGAAAACTCCCGCTCTAGCCTCTCCTCTGCTTTTCCTTTGTCTCTTTCTGGGGCCAGGAGGTCGGGTGATTCCTCCAAGAGTTTCAGCTGACACCTCCCTCCCCAAGCCGGGGTCAAGTTACAGCCTTAGATACGGCTATCCCCACACAATAGTCAGAAGAACCATTAAGAACATTCCTACTCCCTCACAGCTGTCATAACCCTACAGGTAACGGTAGCCTAGAATTCCCCATTACCTCTAAGGCAGAGGATCCCAACCTTTTTATCACCGCGGACCGTCAATGCTTGCGGCCCGGGGGGGGGGGGTTACACTATTGAGAGCCGCGGCCCCTTTCAGTTTTTCCCTCGGCACGGCGGACCCTTCTATGTCCGCCGATAAGCCGCCGAATACAGAGCTGACCTGCCCATGTCAGCCGCGACCCCTTTGAAGTTTTTCCCTCGGCGCGGCGGACTCCTGTATGTCCGCCGAAAAGCCGCTGAATCGGGAAAACCTAGCCGCGGGAGGGAAGGCATGACAAGTGACATGCCAATGCGGAAGGGAAGGCGGCCGATGCGGAATTGAAGGCGGCCGCGGCCCGGTAACAATTGATCCACGGACCGGTACCGGTTTGCGGCCCGGGGGTTGGGGACCACTGCTCTAAGGGTTAAGAAGCTCAAAGAATGCCGAGTGGCCTAAAGGTACCCACTAGGATGACAGGGCCATGGCTTAATGTTCCCAGGAAAGCTCAGCTGTGGATTGGCATCTCCCAAAGTCCATTGTCAGTTCAGTGTTCCTTGGTTGGGCCCGGAGGTCCTAAACCAGGCCCTTTAGCTGAGCACCAATTAATTGGGGCTGGCTGAGTGTGAAACGCCTAATGGCTTGAGGTCTTTTTAGCCAGGAGGCTATATAAAGCTGACAGGAAGGAAGCAACGGCTGGGGACACAGGAACGGGAGGAGTCGGTGGCTGTAGATCCTTTTAGCTGGGGAAGCTAGCTGTCCCCCAGGGAGCTGGGTTGAACAATCTAGATGGCGGTGGGCACTGAAGTTGCAAAGAAAAGGCCACTAGTGTTTGCACTTTGAAGCCGTCTGTGACTAATTTGTGAAGGAGCGGGGAGAAGGCTCCATTCCTGAGAATAGTCCTTTCTCGGGAAGCTGACCAAACGCGTCACTGAGGCGACTCCGAATCAAACCCCTTGAGATACCAATATTCATAACTTCAAATACAAAAATAAGACGAGGAAGACTTTGTAGCACCTTAGAGACTAACTAGTTTATTTCAGCAAAAGCTTTCGTGGGCTATAGCTCACTTCATCGGATGCACAGAATGGAACAGAAGTCAGATGCATTTATACACACTGAAAGAAAGGGGGGGAAGTTGTACATTAGCATACCAATTCTAAGAGGCTGTTTAATTTGGATGGGCCAGTATCAGCAGGAGAAAAAAATACCTTTTGAAATGGATCTCTGTGTCTGGCAGGAGATAACAACTATTGAGGGTAAATTAACTAGGGAAATGCAATCAGATAGTGTAATGAGAAAACCATTCGCAAGTTCTATTTAGCCTTTGGTTTATTGTGTCCAATTTGAAAATTAATTCCAGTTCCAGTCCAATTAATTTTTTTTTCTTTCTGTGTATATAAATGCATCTTACTTCTGTTCCATTCTATGCATCTGATGAAGTGGGCTATCGAGAGCTTATGCTGAAATAAACTGGTTAGTCTC
Source organism: Sternotherus odoratus (assembly GCA_032164245.1). Taxonomy (NCBI): domain Eukaryota; kingdom Metazoa; phylum Chordata; order Testudines; family Kinosternidae; genus Sternotherus; species Sternotherus odoratus. Next base: position 550,262 of record JAVMKO010000048.1, read on the forward strand.
TAAGGTGCTACAAAGTCTTCCTCATCTTATTTACAGATACAGACTAACACGGCTGCTAATCTTAAACCAAATACAAAAATGATACACACATACAGACGGCATAATCATAACCAGCAAATTACCACCTTTCTATACACCAGGGGTCTCAAACTCAAATGACCACGAGGGCCGCATGAGGACTAGTGCACTGGCCCGAGGGCCGCACCACTGACACACACACATACCCTCACTGCCCCGGCTGTGCCCCCACTCCACCCCTTCCATGAGGACTAGTGCACTGGCCCGAGGGCCGCACCACTGACACACACCCTGCCCTCGCTGCCCCGGCTCCGCCCCCACTCCACCCCTTCCAAGAGGTCCCACCCCTGCCCCACCTCCTCCTCTGAGCACGCAGCTCCCCATTCCCTCCTGGAAAGCACTAGGCACCACCAACAGCTGTTTGGCAAACAAAGCAAGAGCAATCTAGGAAGTCCAGAGCTAGAAACACGCGCGGCCCAGCCAGGCAGCAGAGAAGCCTCTGCTTCTGGACCCTCCCTCCTGCAAACTGCTATGGGGGGAGGGAGTGACGACAGGAAGCTTGGCGGGCCACAGGGAAGGGCTTCGCGGGCCACATGCGGCCCCCGGGCCGCATGTTTGAGACCCCTGCTATACACCTTACTTGTCCTCCTTTGTGCAAGATTTGGTGTGGCTATAGGACCTTGGTTGCAACAATAGTCTGTGCTATCACCGTTTATATCAATAACGGCACAGTGACCCAGGGAATGGGGCTGTTGCAATGAGAGGTCAAGCTGGAACATGGGTGTGGTGTTTCCTCAAGACCCTGGATCGAGACCTGGTGTAGGGTGCTCCCAGCTCCCTTTAGAATCACAGAATATCAGGGTTGGAAGGGACCTCAGGAGGGATCTAGTCCAACCCCCTGCTTAAAGCAGGACCAACCCCAACTAAATCATCCCAGCCAGGGCTTTATCAAGCCTGACCTTAAAAACCTCTGAGGAAGGTGATTCTACCACCTCCCTAGGGACCCATTCCAGTGCTTCACCCCCCTCCTAGGGAAATAGTGTTTCCTAATATCCAACCTAAACCTCCCCCACTGCAACTTGAGACCATTACTCCTTGTTGGGTCATCTGCTACCACTGAGAACAGTCTAGATCCATCCTCTTTGAACCCTCCTTTCAGGTAGTTGAAAGCAGCTATCAAATCCCCCCTCAGTCTTCTCTTCTGTAGACTAAACAATCCCAGTTCTCTCAGCCTCTCTCATAAGTCATGTGCTCCAGGCCCCTAATCATTTTTGTTGCCCTTCTCTGGACTCTTTCCAATTTTTCCACATCCTTCTTGGGGGTGGGGGGATAGCTCAGTGGTTTGAGCATTGGCCTGCTAAACCCAGGGTTGTGAGTTCAATCCTTGAGGGGGCCATTTAGGGCAATCCTGCTAGTGTAGGCAGGCGGATCCTGCTAGTGTAGGCAGGGGACTGGACTCGATGACCTTCAAGGTCTTTCCAGTTCTAGGAGATTGGTATATCTCCATTATTTTTTTTTTTTTTTCTTGTAGTGTGGGCCCCAAAACTGGACCCAGTACTCCAGATGAGGCCTCACCAATGTCGAATAGAGGGGAACAATCACGTCCCTCGATCTGGCAATGCCCCGACTTATACAGCCCAAAATGTCATTAGCCTTCTTAGCAACAAGGGCACACTGTTACCCTGCACTGCACCCACCACTGGATGGGGTCACCACTTGAAGACAAGCTGTCTTCACCCAAGAGACAGATTTCTTCCCCCCCCAAAACCCTGCCTTCTTCCTTCCACACCCCCACACCCTGCGACAGGATGTATCAGCCCCGTGACGCTGTCCTTAGTGATGTAGCTGTGGAGGAAACAGAAGTGGTGTTTTTTGTTGAAGTCACCATTTATGGGCGCTATAACTGTGTGTAAGATGAAATCAGGGTTGAATGTGAGCTGGCTGTGGGAAAATAGCTATTTTTAATAGAAACCTCATATCTGTTATCTTACAGAAATTCTGATCCAGGCATGTATCTAATCCCTAACCACAACTGTCACTGGTGAAAAGGTTGCATCCGACGAAGTGGGTACTAGCCCACGAAAGCTTATGCTTCACTACTTTAGTTAGTCTTTAAGGTGCCACAGGACTCTTTGTTACTTCTGCTATTCCAGACTAAAACAGCTACCTCTCTGATTCTGGTGAAAAGGGGGATTAAAAGAAAACTAATTTATAGGAGAAAATTCTTTAATCGTTGAGGTTACAGTGTTACCAATGAAAATGAAATGAAACATGAAGTTACTCTTAAATCAAGAAGAGACTTAATGATGTGATCAACTGAATTATACTGGAAAAATAAAACTTGTCTTGTTTTTCTTTTAGTAATATAGGAAATGGTAGCTAATCCTGAAAAGCTTCTGTGATGTAATGTATCCCCTTTTGCCTAAAATGTCCTGATGTAAAACCTCACTCCAAAGGTTGGGGTGGGGGAATGTGTGTGAGAAAATAGTGTAGAAGACTATTGACCCAGTATAGATTTGAATGGTTTGTATTGGAAATGGAACTTATTTTGATTAGCTTCAAAGTCAATATCTATGTAAAGAAAGTGAGGAATACTGGTAGCACCTTAGAGACTAACTAGTTAATTTCAGCATAAGCTTTCGTGGGCTATAGCCCACTTCATCGGATGCATAGAATGGAACAGAAAAACTTCCAAAACAGACTCCAACAAGAAATTGAGGAACTGGAATTAATTTTCAAATTGGATACAATTAACCAGGGGCTAAATAGGACTTGTGAATGGTTTGCTCATTACAGTAATTGATTGCATTTCCCAAGTTAATTTACCTGACACAGAAATGTATTTCAAATGGGATTTTTTTCTCCTACTGATAACGACTCATCTACATCTAACCCTCTTAGAATTGGTATGCTAATGTACCTTTTTTTCTCTTTTCTTTCTTTCTGTGTGTATAAATGCATCTTGCTTCTGTTCCATTCTATGCATCTGATGAAGTGAGCTATAGCCCAGGAAAGCTTATGCTGAAATAAACTAGTTAGTCTCTCAGGTGCTACAAGTATTCCTGGCTTTCTTTACGGATACAGACGAACACGGCTGCTATTCTTGAAAATATCTAAGTAGGTATATTAGCAAAAAGAAGGTGGCCAGGGAATGATTGCGGGAAGGCAACCCAGTGACACATGATGTGGAAAAAACGGAAGTACTCAATGCTCTTTCTTTTTCCTTCAGTCTTCACAGATGAGGTCAGTGCCCAGACCACTGCACTGGGCCGCAAAGTAAGGGGAGGAAGTGCCCAGCCCTCTACAGAGAAGGAACAAGTTAAGGACTATTTAGAAAAGCTGGACATGCACAAGTCCATGGGTCCAGATCTAATGCAGCCAAGGGTGCTGATGGAGTTGGTGGACGTGATGTGGGGAGGGATAGCTCAGTGGTTTGAGCATTAGCCTGCTAAGCCCAGGGTTGTGAGCTCAATCCTTGAGGGGGCCATTGGGGAATATAGGGCAAAAACAGGGATTGGTCCTTCTTTGAGCAGGGGGTTGGACTAGCTAATCTCCTGAAGTCCCTTCTAACTCTGAGATTCATGGGCCATTATTTTTCAAAACTTGTGGCGTTCAGGGGAGGTCCCAGATGACTGGAAAAAGGCAAAATAGAGTGTCCATCTTTTAAAAAACTTTTCTTGGTCCCTGCCAGGAAATTAGTTCCCGAATCCATAAGGATATCAGAGGGCCAACCTACCCTGGCAAAAATGTCTGTTAATGCCTGGCACATACTTTTCCCCCTGGTGTTGCTTAGAGCTACTGCTTCCAGTCAGCGGGTGGCAAACTCCATGAAAGTCAGTATGTACTGCTTTCCTCTCGGTGACATTTTCAGAAAAGGACCCAGGACATCCACAGCTACTCGCCGAAATGGAGCCTCAGTTACGGGCAGAGGCTTTGACCTGGTCTCAGGGTTTTCCTCGTTAGCACACCTTACAAGGACGGAGGTAGAAACGTCCTTGCCCATTCTCTCCCAGTGGAAGGACTTCCCCAGACAGGCTTTGGCCCTCTTCACTAGGATGATGGTGAGCCACTGGGATGATCATGGGCTAAGCTCAAGAGCTTTATCCGGTACTTAGCTGGAACTACCAACTGTCTTCGAGAATGCCAGTCGTCTTGGTGCCCACCAGAAAGAATTTCCTTCTATCAAAATCCTCTTTCTACAATAAACCAAGATCAGTTAAAAGAGCTGAGATGGGGTGGGTTGCTTTGTGCTCTTTCTAGTTCTGGGGCTCGTTCTAGTTGGGTCTCTGGGGCTGTTGAAGTCGTTGGCAGGGGATCTGGTTCAAACATCGCAGTCTGAGTCTCTGGTAACAGATGGGGTCCTGGTAGAAGGCTCAGGAACAGGGATAGGTGTGAAAGCTTGCTTAGTCTGGCTGTGGGTGACTGTTCCCACCCTCTTGGCTAGCTTAATATGGTTAGCCAAGTCTTCCCCCAGCAGCATGGGAAGGGGATAATTGTTATAGGCTGCAAAAGTCCACATTCCTGCCCAGGCCTTGTACTGGGCAGGCAACTTGGCTGTAGGCAAGTTTAAAGAGTTTAACTTGAAGGGTTGAATTGTCACTTGGGCTTCTGGGCTGATGAATTTGGGGTCCACTAAGGACTGGTGCATAGTGGACAACTGTGCTCCAGTGTCCCTCTATGCGATAACCTTCTTCCCGCTCATACTCACAGTTTCCCTTCACTCTGAGGGTATCTGGGAAGCATCTGGGCCCAGGAACCTTTGGTATGATCCATCCCGGTGCAGGTGGGTCTACCCCCGGTCGTAGCAGGATTGGGCAATAAAAAATATTTTTTTAAGTGTACCTAGCAGCTAATATTAAGCAATTAAAAGCACAAACCACTAACCAGGCAAAACTTCAACCCACGCCCCGGACAAGTTGCAGGCCTTAAAACAGAACTTCCAGGCAAAAAATGGGGAACACACCTGCTTAGCTGGTGATTTCAGGCAAGTACCCGTCCTTCAGGGACTTGTCAAAATTTAACCATTTGTGCTCAGCATACGCCGAAACAGCAGTGTCTGCCACAAAAAGAAAATTGAACAGTTAAACGCCAATTATCTATGGGTTCTGTCCAGGTGGCAAGGCACATGGGGAAAAAACGGGGGGAGGGGGGCTTATAAATAAAAATATTTTTTAAAAAACCCCAAAAGGGCTAATTAAAAAGTCCACTCTCCTTGCTAAATTGGTAGTAAAGCAAAGCTTATACCCATAAAAAAATTAAAAAAAAAAAAAAAAAAACTTCAGCAAAAAAAGCAGGATTGGGCCCAAACAAGCAATTAAGCAACAAATAAAAAGTACAGTAAAAATTAAAAAAGCAATAATTACAGGCATAAAAAACGTAAGTCCCTAAAACAATAATTAAAACAATAAAATCTAAATTCAAGTGTCATTTTAAAAAATAAGCAAATGCTTTTAAAATAAATAAATAAAACTCTCTAGTTGCTAAAAAAAATGCAAATATGCAATGCTACTTAATTATAATCCTATTAGGCTCCAAAAGGCTACACGAGGTGGTTTTCTCCTTTCCAAATTATTGGGTGTTTTATAAGCAGAAATAATTTTTAAAAAAGCAATCAAAAGTCTGGTAAAAGTTTCCCTTTTAAGTAAAAGCCTCTAAACTACTAATGGCTTTAAATCCAAAAGCAAGCCAATTAGCATCTGTTTTAATGCAAATTACTTAACTAATAAAACCAAAAGTCATTAAAACCTGGTCTGCCTATAAAACCAACACAAAAAATACGGGGGTAATTCCTCTGTTTTGCCTGCAAGTAGCAAAAATATTTGTAAAAAAAATATTTTAAGAAGTAACTTTTACCCTTTCGGGGCAATTAAATATGTTCTTTTGTCTTTCAAAAAACCTAATGCCAGCTACAAATCCAATGTACCATGCATTTACTGGTACAATAAAAATTGTGTTTTATGTTCTTGTGGTGTTGTGTCTTATGGCTAAAACTATATATATGTTTAGCTGTGAGGAAAATGGTCGTAAAATATCTGCTCTCCAGCACAACCTGAAACAAAATCCAACCAACTGGGAATGAAAAAAATTGTTCCCGAAGGGGGAACTTGATGAGTAACAATGGCTTTGAAATGGGGGAACAGTATCACCGCGATACTCAGGGTTTGGTTAGACTGGGGAAAGTGATGGAGTTGAGGTCAGGTCAAGGGGAAAGCTAATGCCAACCACTTTACCCGGGCTACACCTGCACTATAATTATAATTGTCTTTTTACGCCAAGATCAGTAACTTGAGCAGCCAACGCCATGTACAGTCCTAGCGGATGTAAGTCCAGGTAGTTTTTGCCTCAGTGTAGCTTGTTGGGATCAAACCTCTCTCCCCCACCTGGAGCGAAACATTCCTTTTGAGTCATCCGAGTGCCTGTCCCTCCAGCCAGGAACGGAGTTGACAGAAAAGATGACAGGACTGACCCCAAAGAAGGGTGAGCCGCAAAAGGCGGAAGCAGGCAACTCATCTGGGGGAGCTGAGAGACCTCGGAAAGATCATTGTGTGGGAAGGAGCAAATGTGATCTTTTGAAAAAAAAAATCTTTGGCCAGCCCTAGTCAAGGCATTTGCTACGGTTCTCTCTCATGTGGATTTTATGATGTCTAATAAGGTTTGAACTCTGACTAAAGCGTTTCCCGCACTCGGAGCATGTGTAGGGCATCTCTCCCGTATGGATTCTCCTATGTCTGATTAGGACTGAGTGCAGACTAAAGCGTTTCCCACACTCCGAGCATCCATAAGGTTTCTCACCAGTGTGGACTCGGCTGTGCCTGATGAGGTTTGAGCTCCGATTGAAGCTTGTCCCACAGTCGGGGCATCCATAAGGTTTCTCACCCGTGTGGATTCTCTGATGGGTGAGAAGGTCAGAGCTCTGATTGAAGCTTTTCCCACAGTCAGAGCAGGTGTAGGGCATTTCTACTGTGTGGATTCGCTGATATGAGAGGACGGTTAAACTACCTTTGCAGTGTTTCCCACACTCAGAGCATCCATAAAGTTTCTCACCCGTGTGGACTATCCTATGTCTGACAAGGTGTGAGCTCAGATTGAAGCTTTTCCCACACTCAGAACATTCATAAGGTTTCTCACCCGTGTGGATTCGCCTGTGTTTGATCAGGTGAGAATTCTGATTGAAGCTTTTCCTGCAATCAAAGCAGGTGTAGGGCGTCTCTCCTGTGTGGACTCTCCGATGCTTGATAAGGTCTGAGCTTCCATTGAAGCTTTTCCCACACTCGGGGCATCCATAAGGTTTCTCACCCGTGTGGATTCTCTGATGGGTGAGAAGGTCAGAGCTCTGATTGAAGCTTTTCCCGCACTCGTGGCAAGGGTAGCGCGTCTCTTCCAAGTTGATTCTCTCATGTGTAATAAGGTCTGAGTGGCTAGTGAAGTTTTGACTCTTACAGGTTTTTGCATTTTATGGGGGTGGACAACTCCAGGAATCATTCCCTTTTGGATCTTCTTGAGAACATCCCATGGGTTCTACTTCCTCAGCATCTTCCTGATGGGGTTTCTCCTCGTTCTCACTCACTATGCCAACACCTGATGGGAGACAGAGAGAAACCAGAATCAGAGAGGTAGCCGTGTTAGTCTGGATCTGCAGAAGCGCCAAAAAGTCCTGTGGCACCTTAAAGACTAACACAAGTATTGAAGCATAAGCTTTTGTGGGCTAATACTTCTAGTGCATGCATCCGATGAAGAGAGAATCCAGACATAGGTCACTTTCTACACCAGAGAGAATGGAGGGGGCTAGATGATCTCCTGAGGTCCCTTCCAACCCTGATATTCTATGAAATCTCAGGGAGAGAAATGGAAAAGGGGATGAACAAACCAAAATATGTACAGGAGAGATCAACCTATCCGGAGCTGATTACACTCTTGAGAAGGTTTGGGGAAAGAGGAAGGGATCAGTTCTGGGTCCGTATCTCACCAAAACTCTCAGGGGAAAGCGAGGTCCGGGAGGGACTTGCTGCCAGTTGCCAGTCAGGATAGGTGGAAAGCCCTGAGTGACATCTGCCCAATGATTCCACAGCTGCAGGGAACAATCCTGAACTTGGAGAGCTCACAGGGTCTTTGTAGGGCATCCCAAATGTTTCCTGTATTCACAGACATTTTTTGAGTTGGTTTAATCAACTCCTCACCTGTGCAGGCAGCTCTCGGGAGCCCTTCTTTCTCAGGGCCACGGAGGTCCGGGACTCACGGCTCTTCTCCAACTGCAAGATCAAATCAGGTTCGGAAACAGGAAACCCTGCTCAAGGCAAAGAGAACAAGGAAGGTCAGTGGAATTTTTGGGATACTTGTCACAAGGAATATTCCATGGTTTTAACCCCAGCTCATTTTTAAGCTGTAACATCCCAAGGCCAGCTTCCTTGGCTCAAAGTGGAAAGAAAGACACAGAATGGGGGACGGGGTAGAACCCAGCAGCAGAGTGAACTATGTGAAGGCAGAGTGACAGATCTGATGAACACAGGCAGATATCTTGAGACTGTTTTATTTAACGTTACAACTAGGGCCCGTGTTTTCCTGAAATTACCGCTATTACTGTACTTTTCTCTGAAATGACTCCTCATTTCTGGATATCCCCCTTCATATCCGGAATGCCTGAACAGAGGAAGGGTGGGGCAGAGCCGAGAGAGCTCCCCCCTGCTCTCAGCTGTGTCCACAGCACCTCTCCCCTGCTCATCTCCCCTGCACACAGCTGGTTCATGTCCCAGCTCCCCTGCACACAGCTGGCTCTAGTTCTCACTGCCCAGTGTTTGGGCCCCACCTTCCCCACACAGCTGGCTCCTGTCCCCTCCCTGAAATGCACTTTCACGCTGTAAAGAATTATTCATTCCTTATGTTTGTCAATGTACCATGTACGAGTCAGGAAAGACAGCGCAGGTTGCATGTTTGTCAATTACCCTGTTTTCATTGCGAACACACACCGGCCCTAGTTATGACTGTTATCTGTATATCTGAGCCAGCCCCTGAAAGCATGAATACCTCACAGACTAGGATGCAGATACCAAGGAGGGCCCAGGGATGGGTTTCCTGGGCAATCTGGTGTCACTCAAGGCTACTTATGCAGATCTCCCTCTTTTGAAGCTCTGCCCCATGCAGAAAAGGGCAGTGACGGATTTTACTTTCAGGAGTCCGAAAGAGACAGACTTTTGGGGAGAAACGGCTGAGGACTTGGCTACAGAGCGCTTTGAGTTAAACTAGCCTTTGGAGAGCACACCAGGGAAAGCGCTCCAGTCTGTCCACACTGACAGCTGTAAGCGTAGTAGCATGGCATTGGGAGTGGTGCATTATGTGGCATTGGGAGTGGTGCATTATGGGCAGATATCCCACAGAGCACCTCTTCCCATTCTGGCACTGTGGCTTGTGGGGCATTCTGGATCCTGTCCCAAAACCCTGTGATGCCTCGCTTCACATCCCAGCAATCCCTGTGTTTCCGTCCACATTTGGCACCATCTTTCAACGGTTTCTGTGCGGCACAGTCTGGCTTCCCTTCGGTCTGCGGGAATAGAGCCCGAACTGCTGAGGAGTATGCGGACGAGTCTCGCCAGCACATCTCGTTTGGCAGTGGAATTACTCCTTAAAATCCAAAATGACAGGGAGGAGTCCGATGAGGAGATCAAGTCGCGTTACGCATACGAGACAAAATCGCTGGTCTCATTCACGAACATGCTCTCCACCGCGGAACGCCGCTTTGAGGCACGGGAAACAAGCACTCAGTGGTGGGATCATCTCGTCATGCAAGTCTGGGATGACGAGCAACGGCTGCAGAACTTTCCGATGAGAAAAGCCACTTTCATGGGATTGTGTGAAGAACTTGCCCCGACCCTGCGGCGCAAGGACACCAAATTGAGAGCTGCCCTCCCGGTGGAGAAGCAGGTAGTTATTGGGATCTGGGAAGCTGGCCACCCCAGACAGCTACCGATCAGTCGCTAAGCAGTTTGGAGTGGGAAAATCTACCTTTGGAGTGGTGTTGATGCAAGTTTGCAGGGCCATTAATTGCATCTTGCTCAGAATAACCGTGACTCCGGGTACGTTCATGACACTGTGGCTGGGTTTGAGCAAATGGGTTTCCCTAATTGTGGAGGGGCGATAGATGGGACGCATATTCCTATTCTGGCACCAGACCACCTAACCTCCAAGTCTGTTAACCAAAAGGGGTACTTTCTCCATGGTTCTCCAGGCGTTTGTGGATCATGGTGGGTGTTTCATTGACATTAACGCAGGCTGGCCCGGAAGGGTGCATGACACACACATCTTTCAAAACACCGGCCTGTTCAAGAAACTGCAAGCCAGGACTTTTTTCCTAACTCACAGGATCCCCGTGGGGGAAGTCAAAATGCCCATTGCGATCCTTGGCGACCCCGCTACACAGGGAGCCTGGACAGCAGCCAGGAACAGTTCAACTACAGGACAGGAACAGACCCTGGTAACTCCAGAGCCCCATCACATGCAGCTTGGGAAGGTCCCCAGATCCTATTGTATTCGGCTGCAGGAAGAGGTGGTTTGTCCAGGGATGAAGAGGCTGTCCTGGCAGGGCAGCTCAGCTGAGTCCCTGCACACAGCTGGGGGTGTCCTGGGTCAGGAGAAGTCAGTGTCCAGTCCTGTGGGGCAGTGCTCCTGGCTCAAACCTCCAGCACTCACTGCTGCCCTCGGTTACAAGCTGCACTGGTCAGCCAGGCCCAGGCCTCAGTGAGGTCACCTCTCTCCCCCCACCCCAAACCTTCAAACTGGGACATGGTGCACCAGTGTAAATTCTGTCTATACTAAGGGTTTGCACCAGTGGCTAAAACACCAGTGTGGCAGAGATCTTCAGTACCCGAAACAGCAGTACGGGGGCACTAGAACTGGGATCTATTTCTAGCTCTGTCACGGACAGCCTGAGTGACCTTGGACATCAATGTTTCTCTTCCCAGCTTTAGTCTCTTTACCCAGCTACCGACCCACTGGGGTCTCCTCTCTCTCCAGAGCTGCTCCCCACTAAAATCTGTGTCACCAGATTGATTGATTGAAAGAAGAAGAAGAAAATTGTACATTAGCATACCAATTGTAAGAGGCTGTTAAATCAGATGGGCCATTATCAGCAGGAGAAAACAAACACCTTTTGAAATGGATTTCTGTGTCTGCACGAGATAGCAAGTGTTGAAGGTAAATTAACTCGGGAAATGCAATCAATAGTGTAATGAGAGAATCAGGGAGGTAGCCGGGTTAGTCTGGAATAGCAGAGGTAACAAAGTCCTGTGGCACCTTAAAGACTAACTATAAAGTTTTGAAGCATGAGCTTTCGTGGGCTAATACCCACTTCGTCGGATGCAAGGGTTCCCGGGGGGAGGAGTCAGGTCCCTGGATGGGGGTGGGGGCAGTGGGGGCTGGGTGCGGGGGGGGGGTTCCCGGGGGGAGGAGTCAGGTCCCTGGATGTGGGGGGGGGCAGTGGGGGCTGGGGGGGGGGTTCCGGGGGGGAGGAGTCAGGTCCCTGGATGTGGGGGGGGGCAGTGGGGGCTGGGTGCGGGGGGGGGGGTTCCAGGGGGGAGGAGTCAGGTCCCTGGATGTGGGGAGGGGGGGGCAGTGGGGGCTGGGTGCGGGGGGGGGTTCCGGGGGGGAGGAGTCAGGTCCCTGGATGTGGGGGGGGCAGTGGGGGCTGGGTGCAGGGGGGGTTCCCGGGGGGGGAGTCAGGTCCCTGGATGTGGGGGGGGGGCAGTGGGGGCTGGGTGTGTGTGGGGGGTTCCGGGGGGAGGAATCAGGTCCCTGGATGTGGGGGGGGCGGTGGGGGCTGGGTGCGGGGGGGGTTCCCGGGGGGAGGAGTCAGGTCCCTGGATGTGGGGGGGGCAGTGGGGGCTGGGTGCGGGGGGGTTCCGGGGGGGAGAAGTCAGGTCCCTGGATGTGGGGGGGGGCAGTGGGGGCTGGGGGGGGTTCCGGGGGGGAGGAGTCAGGTCCCTGGATGTGGGGGGGGCAGTGGGGGCTGGGTGCGGGGGGGTTTCCCGGGGGAAGGAGTCAGGTCCCTGGATGTGGGGGGGGGCGGTGGGGGCTGGGTGCGGGGGGGGGGTTCCCGGAGGGAGGAGTCAGGTCCCTGGATGTGGGGGGGGCAGTGGGGGCTGGGTGTGGGCGGGGGTTCCGGGGGGGAGGAGTCTGGTCCCTGGATGTGGGGGGGGGCAGTGGGGGCTGGGTGCGGGGGGGGGGTTCCCGGGGGGAGGAGTCAGGTCCCTGGATGTGGGGGGGGCAGTGGGGGCTGGGTGTGGGGGGGGGGTTCCGGGGGGGAGGAGTCTGGTCCCTGGATGTGGGGGGGGGCAGTGGGGGTGTGCGGGGGGGGTCCCGGGGGGGCAGCTCGCACCCCGGCTCGTCCCTCCCCCCCCCCGCCCAACGTCACTTCAGCCCCCGGGAGAGTCCGGAACTACATCTCCCAGCCTGCCCCGGGAGAGTCCGGAACTACATCTCCCAGCCTGCCCCGGGAGAGTCCGGAACTACATCTCCCAGCCTGCCCCGGGAGAGTCCGGAACTACATCTCCCAGCCTGCCCCGGGAGAGTCCGGAACTACATCTCCCAGCCTGCCCCGGGAGAGTCCGGAACTACATCTCCCAGCCTGCCCCGGGAGAGTCCGGAACTACATCTCCCAGCCTGCCCCGGGAGAGTCCGGAACTACATCTCCCAGCCTGCCCCGGGAGAGTCCGGAACTACATCTCCCAGCCTGCCCCGGGAGAGTCCGGAACTACATCTCCCAGCCTGCCCCGGGAGAGTCCGGAACTACATCTCCCAGCCTGCCCCGGGAGGGGAGGGGAGGGGTTCGGCCGCTGTTACTGCGCATGCTCCATGGAGCCCCGCCTCACCTGCCCAACGTCCCTGCTGCTGCTGCCGCCTCCCTGTGACCCCTCCGGGGGGGTCTGTCACTGCGCATGCTCCGTTCGAACCCCGCCTGACGTCTGTGTCGTGACCTGTGCTGGGGGAGCCCGTTATTAACCCCTCCGCGCCCGGTGAGTGAGAGACCGGGGGGGGGGGCGGGAAAGTGACTCTCGGCCCCGCGAACCGGGGAGAAGCCTCGGAGCTGCCCCAGCCCCAGTGGATCCGGCCCCGCGGGGATGGGGGGGCAGAGACTGGGGGGGGGTCCCCTGTGGGGCGGGGGGAGGGGGGTGTCGGGTGGGGGGGGCCCTGTGGGGTGGGGCGGGGGGGTCCCCTGTGGGGTGGGGGGGTCGGGCGGGGGGGTCCCCTGTGGGGTGGGGGGTGTCGGGCGGGGGGGGTCCCCTGTGGGGTGGGGGGTGTCGGGTGGGGGGGGTCCCCTGTGGGGTGGGGGGTGTCGGGCGGGGGGGGTCCCCTGTGGGGTGGGGGGATTGGAAGGGTCCCCTGTGGGGTGGGGGGTGTCGGGTGGGGGGGTCCCCTGTGGGGTGGGGGGATTGGAAGGGTCCCCTGTGGGGTGGGGGGTGTTGGGTGGGGGGGGTCCCCTGTGGGGTGGGGGGATTGGGAGGGTCCCCTGTGGGGTGGGGGGATTGGAAGGGTCCCCTGTGGGGTGGGGGGTGTCGGGCGGGGGGGGTCCCCTGTGGGGTGGGGGGATTGGAAGGGTCCCCTGTGGGGTGGGGGGTGTCGGGCGGGGGGGGTCCCCTGTGGGGTGGGGGGATTGGAAGGGTCCCCTGTGGGGTGGGGGGTGTCGGGCGGGGGGGGTCCCCTGTGGGGTGGGGGGATTGGAAGGGTCCCCTGTGGGGTGGGGGGTGTCGGGTGGGGGGGGTCCCCTGTGGGGTGGGGGGTGTCTGGCGGGGGGGTCCCCTGTGGGGTGGGGGGGGTCGGGTGACCCCTGTGGGGTGGGGGGATTGGGAGGGTCCCCTGTGGGGTGGGGGGTGTCTGGCGGGGGGGTCCCCTGTGGGGTGGGGGGTGTCGGGTGCCCCCTGTGGGGTGGGGGGATTGGGAGGGTCCCCTGTGGGGTGGGGGGTGTCGGGCGGGGGGGTCCCCTGTGGGGTGGGGGGTGTCGGGTGGGGGGGGTCCCCTGTGGGGTGGGGGGATTGGAAGGGTCCCCTGTGGGGTGGGGGGTGTCGGGCGGGGGGGTCCCCTGTGGGGTGGGGGGTGTCGGGCGGGGGGGGTCCCTTGTGGGGTGGGGGGATTGGAAGGGTCCCCTGGGAGGTGTCGAGCGGGGGGGGGGAGAAGTGGGAGTTGGGGGGGGGGGCATGTCCCTGTCCTCTGTCTGTCAGAGGGGGGTGATGGACGGCAGGAGAGAGATCACTTGATCATGACCTGTCAGGTTCGCTCCCTCCGGGGCACCTGGCATTGGCCACTGTCTGCAGACAGGAATCAGAGAGGTAGCCGTGTTAGTCTGGAACAGCAGAGGGAACAAAGTTCTGTGGCACCTTAAAGACTAACTATAAAGTTTTGAAGCATGAGCTTTCGTGGGCTAATACCCACTTCGTCGGATGCAAGCCGGCTTTGTTCTGTTTGCAGACAGGATACCCGGCTGGATGGAGGCTCTGGGTCCTGGGGCTGCTTCTGTCCTCGCTCCTTCTCCCTGCTCAACCTGTGCCCAAGTCCTGGCTCCAAGCACCGCCCGGCCTTCCCCAATCACTGTTATCACTTCCTATCCACTCTCACTGGGAGGTGAAATCACAGCTTTTGCTTGTCTCCCCTTTTGGGAACTACAGGAACTTCCGGATCCATGGAGAAAATTCGTGCCCCCCAGTCCTTGTCCTAGATTTGGAGGGGTGAGGGAGGTGGGAAGGGGGTTCACACAATGGTCTCTTCCACAGCATTTGGGCTCATTCTTTCTGAAATCTGGTTCCATTGAGACCATTGTTAATCCAGAGTCACTGCCAAGGAGTGACTCCAGATGGACAGTGGGACAAATGAGATCAGCAATTCTCCCTGGGAGGAGGGGCTCTCATTAGCTGCTCTCCCCACAGAGCTAAAGGAGGGAAGGCTGATCAAAAGTTCTGTCCCTTTCTGCTCAGGATATTGGCTCATTTTCCTGGGTCAGATGCTGCAGCCTCCATTGTGATCTGGGAGACCAGGTTTAGCAGCTTCTGCTCCCCCAGTGGGGCTTCTGTGAATTAAAGATGCTTCTCTTCCCTGCCCAGGTGATGACTTTCCCCAGCTGGTACTAGTCCCATAGGGCAGCCCTGGCCCCTGTCAATACTGAATTCTGAACCAGAATGGCCATATTGGGTCAGACCAAAGGTCCATCCAGCCCCGTATCCTGTCCAATGCCAGGTGCCCCAGAGGGTGTGAACCTAACAAGTAATGATCAAGTGATCTCTCTCCTGCCATCCATCACACCCCCCCCCAGCCCCCCGAACAAACAGAAGCAGGGACCCCATTCCTTACCCATCCTGGCTAATAGCCATTTATGGACTTAACCTCCATGAATGTATGTAAAGCCTTTTACAGTCCTAGCCTTCAAAACCTTCTCAGGCAAGTTGCTCCACAGGTTGACTGTGCGCTGTATGAAAAAGCACTTCTTTTTATTTGTTTTAAACCTCCAGGTAACTAAAGGAAACCAGGGGAAAATGCTGAGGTGAGGCATTCAAATGACTCTATACAAACAGCCCCATTCCCTCCATTTCTCATCCCATTAGCAATTGCAGGAGCAAATCCAGCCATGGGGGAGCAAACCACCCAGGCATGGGACTTTCCTACCAGACAGACAGGGAGAGGGACAGGGAAAAGGAGACAGAAGGAGAGAGAAATGGCTGCAGAGGAGCCAGTACAGGTAGGGATTATTGGGGGGTTGCAGGTGAGTTCCTACAGGAGGGAGAGGGATGGCAAATACACCCGAGATAGGAAGGTTTGCGCAGTCTTATTTGGAGGTTGGCGTGGGGCAGGAAATGCACAGAGTGGAGAAAAGGAGGAGGACAGGTTGTAGCAAACCTGCTGAGAGTTATTTAGTAAGTGGCCTAGATTCTAGGAACAGACCCATGACATTTGGAGGTGGAAATGCCCCAATTTGTGAAACAGAAAAATAAGCCACCTACATGGGGCCAGGAAAACAGACCAGACTCTCAGTGCGGGAGCCTGACCCGAGTAACCAACGGGTGCCAGGAAGGGGGCACCCACCAGTTGGGCTTAGCGGAGATTCCCCTCCCTTCATATCCAGCTCCTCACAATGAGGAGGGTGTTAGAGGGAGCTCCCTGGTCGGAAGCCCTCCCTGGGCCCTGCCAGGGGCTCCATCTCCTGTATCAGTCTGTGTTGTCTAGTAGGTGTGTGATGGATCTGCTAGGAGAGAGGAGGGGTCTCTCTTCGTCCTTCACCCTGGTGTTTCCAGGATGCTCTGAGCAGGGTGGGGGTGGGACTCTGACCCACCCAGAACTTCTATTTGATGGGCTCCTCTCCCCCATGAATAGAGGGGGTGTGAGTGGGGCAGCAGGTACTGAGTGTTGGATTCTTGCTCTTTCAGGGGCCGGTGACCTTCGAGGAGGTGGCTGTGTATTTCACCAGGGAAGAGTGGCTTCTGCTGGACCCCACTCAGAAAGCCCTCTACAGAGACGTCATGCAGGAGAACTATGAGAATGTGACCTCGCTGGGTAAGGATTCCCGGCCCCTCGGTTCTTGGAAGAGGAAGTGAAGAGATAAAGTTCACTCTAGCCCCCCAATGTCATCTCTCCTCTGTCCTGTTTCAGCATCACCCCAATATGCCAGTGACACACCCGCTACCAGAGAACACTTTGGGAACAGAGCACAGGAGCAGTATCGCACAGTGTCAGATATCTCCTGTTTGCTCAAGTAAAATGGGGGGTTAGGTCCAGGATAACGAACAGAAGCTTCCTACCTCTGACCTTCTCTCAAACCCTGAGCCTGCTTCACCCAGACCAGAATGTGCTGGGGTGTAACAAACAGGCTGCTGGAGTCAGAGCTGCTGGTCCAGGGTTACTTATCACACAGACACTCTGTGTCCCATTGAATGCTGCCTGGGGGGGTTCCAGACAAGGGAGCTCCAGCAGCAGAACATTGAATCTAACCTGGGATTACAGATGACAACTCCTCACTGGTCTGGATTGCCCCCCAGCATGTGAAAATGAACCAGGTTGTTGGTGGTTCAGAGACATGGAAAGTCTTGCTCCTCCATCTCCATGTGTAACAGCCACAATCTCTCTTCTCTGCAGGCTCCTTGGATTTTTGAGTCCCTCATTGTCACATGACTCCGGTTCTTATTTTTCACATTCTGCTTTTCCAGACTAATTAGAGTCTGTTGCTCCTGAATTATAGCTTCTACTTTCCCAGTGTTCTCCACACCCAGGGATTTTCCCTACTCCCTCCCATTACACTGGCCTCCCTAGATTCCCTAGTACATAAGAACGATCCTACGGGGTCAGACCAAAAGTCCACCTCGCCCAGTCTCCTGTCTTCTGACAGTGCCCAATGCCAGGTACGCCAGAGGGAATGACAGGACAGGTCATCAGCACGTGATTCATCTCCTGCCACCCTAAGAGGTGGTCAAACTACGGCCCGCGGGCCACATCCGGCTCATGGGATCATCCTGTCCGGCTCCTGAGCTCCCGGGCGGGGAGGCTGCCCCAGCCCCTCCCCGACCCCTCCCCAGAGGCACGCTGCCACGCGGGCAGCACCCTGGGAGGAAGGGCTGCACATCTTGCGGGGGAGCGGGGCAGCATGTTTGACTATGGCCGAGCCACCAGACAGGCTGCTCTGAGCAGCATAGTAAGGGGGCCGGGAGGTCGGATAAGGGGCAGGGAGCGGGGGGGATTGGATGAGGCAGAGGTTCTGGAGGAAGAGTCGGGGGATGGGGAGCGGGGGGGGTGGATAAGGGGCAGGGAGTCCTGGAGGGGCAGTCAGGGGACAGGGAGCTGAAGGGGTTGGGTGGGGGTAGGCAGTAGGGTGGGGGTATCGGGAGGGGGCAGTCAGGGGACAAGGAGCAGGGGGTGTTGGATGGGTCAGGGATTCTGAGGGGGGCAGTCAGGGGGTGGAAAGTGGGAGGGCTCCAGGCTGTTTGGGGAGGCACAGCCTTCCCTACCCGGCCCTCCATACAGTTTTGCAACCCGATGTGGCCGTTGGGCCAAAAAAATTGCCCATCCCTGGGGTAGGGACACCATTCCTGTCCATCCTGACTAATAGCCATTGATGGACCTGTCTTCCATGAATTTATCATGTTCTTTTTTTTAACTCTGTTATAATGTTGGCCTTCACAACATCCTTTGGCATTGAGTTCCACAGGTTGACTGTGTGATTTGTGACAAAATAATTCTTTTTTGGTTCTGTTAAACCTGCTGCCCATTAATTTCACTGGCTGATTCCTAGTCCTTGTGTTATCAGAAGGAGTAAATAACACTTCCTTATTTACTTTCTCTACACCAGCCATGATTTTCTAGACCTCTCTCATACCCCACTCCCCTTCATCTCCTTTCCAAGCTGAAAAGTCCCAGTCTTTTTAATCTCTCCACATACAGAAGCTGTTCCATACCCCTAATCATTTTTTTTTAGCCCTTTTCTGATCCTCTTCTAATTCCAATGTATCTTTTTTGAGATGGGGCAACCATGTTTGAACGCGGTATTCAAGATGTGGGCATGCCATGGATTTCTACAGAGGCAATATATTTTCTGTCTTATCTATCTTATCTATCCCTTTCTGAATGATTCCCCACATTCTGTTCGCTTTTTGACTGCCACTGCACATTGACTGGGTGTTTTCAGAGAACAATCCACAGTGACTCCAAAATCCTGCTCGTGAGTGGAAACAGCTAATTTAGACCCCATCATTTTCTATGTATAGTTGGGATTATGTTTTCCAAGGTGCTGCAATATGTGTTATCCTGACATCTAGTACTGCTGAGATCCTGCCTTCAGTGATATCCCTGCCCTTCCTGTTCCCTTTCTCCACTGAACCCCACCAGCCCATGCTTACTGTTCCCAGCTTCCCCAGGACTCTCTCATTGTCTCTGGACCTCTCTGTCAGCAAGAAGCAGTGCCAGGGAGACTTGTCCTCTGTCTGGAATCTTCAATTTCTGGGCCATGGATTTACTTTCTCAGTGTTTTAGGAGCCTCTTTGAAATTGAGTGTCTGTGACATTAACCACAGTGCGATCTGAACTCTTGAACAGCTGTGTCCCCTCAGTTCCCCAGGCTGGGGTGCCTTTCACACTGCTTTACCGTGAGAACAGCCACTCCTGGGCAGTTAACACACAGTCTCCAGCATGTAACTCACTCAGTATTGAGGGCTGCTAGTCAGGGACTCCCGAATTACAGTGCAGCACAAGAGAACCTCATAAAATTATCTGGTCCCAGACTTCCCCCAGAAATGTGCATCTTGCCCCGTTCAGAACACTACTGAACAACACAGCTCATATGAAGTTCATCATTTCATCAGTGGAAAATTACATGCACCAGCCTTTGTTATTCCAAATGGAGTTTCCAACACACTTTAATCCAAATGCACTGGTTAGATAAAACAATAAACCAAGATTGTTAACTACCAGAAAAAAATATTTGAAGTAACTAATGGTATTGAGGCATAAAAGTCAGAATAGTTTGCGAAAGAAATGCAAGATAAAACACAAACTAATATCTCCATTAACAAGCTAAAATAGATTTTGAAAGCAAATGTTTCTCTCACCATTTGTGAAGACAGGCTGGCTTTCTTCTCAGCCAGGACTTCCCCTAGCCCGCCCCTGGTGCCCAAGTTCAGTTCCTCAGGAGCTGTCATGAGCAGAGGGAAAGGGGAGACCTCCCTAGGTAACCCATTCCAGTGCTTCGCCACCCTCCTAGTGAAAACGTTTTTCCTAATATCCAACCGAAACCTCCCCCACTGCAACTTGAGACCATTACTCCTTGTTCTGTCATCTGCCACCACTGAGAACAGTCTAGATTCATCCTCTTTGAACCCCCCTTTCAAGTAGTTGAAAGCAGCTATCAAATCCCCCCTCATTCTCCTCTTCTGTAGACTAAACAATCCCAGTTCTCTCAGCCTCTCCTCATAAGTCATGCGCTCCAGTCCACTGATCATTTTTTGTTGCCCTCCTCTGGACTTTCTTCAATTTTTCCACATCCTTCTTGTAGTGTGGGGCCCAAAACTGGACACAGTACTCCAGATGAGGCCTCACCAATGTCGAATTGAGCAGGGGGTTGGACTAAATGAGCTCCTGAGGTCCCTTCCAACCTCGATATTCTATTATTCTATGACTCATGTCCAGCTTTTCGTCCACTGTAACCCCTAGGTCCTTTTCTGCAGAACTGCTGCCTGGCCATTTGGTCCCTAGTCTGTAGCAGTACATGGGATTCTTTCGTCCTGAGTGCAGGACTCTGCACTTCTCCTTGTTGAACCGCATCACATTTCTTTTGGCCCAATCCTCTAATTTGTCTAGGTCCCTCTGTATCCTATCCCTACCCTCCAGCGTATCTACCACTCCTCCAGTTTAGTGTCATCTGCAAACTTGCTGAGGGTGCAGTCCACACCATTCTCCAGATCATTGATAAAGATATTGAACAAAACCAGCCCCAGGACTGAACCTTGGCTTGATAGTGGCTGCCAACTAGACATGGAGCCATTGATCACTACCCGTTGAGTCCGACGATCCAGCCAGCTTTCTGTCCACCTTATGGTCCATTCATCCAGCCCAGACTTCTTTAACTTTCAAGCCAGTAAGTCACCAATTTTGCTAATAACCTGATATATAGATTTCTGAATCTATCTGACTGCTTTCGCATTTAACAACTCCCTTTGTCTTTCTTTCGTTTATAATAAACCTTTAGTTTAGATGCTAAAGGATTGGCTGGCAGCGTGGTATTTTCAGTGAGATCCAAACCTATACTGACCGGGGGATGTGGCTGACCCTTTGGGGTCAGAAGAACATTTTGTCTATGTGCACCGAGTTTTTAAATAACCTCTCACTCCACTGGACCTAGGTGCTGATTGGGAGTCAGAACTGGAATGCAATAAAGGGTGCTGTGTGATTTCTTTTTTCAGTTTCTCAATAATCAGTGTGTGGGATCAGAAGCACAGTTTGTGACTAGTCCGTGAGTTTAACTTGTTAACCACTAGTTTTGGGAGCATCTGCTCTCCTTTTTCAGCCTGCTCTGACCTTGGCGTTTTCAGTGAGGACTACTCAAGGCACACCAGATCACACTAAGCAGTGAAGTTAAAGTAATAGAATGTTTTAATGACCAAGTCTTGTGAAATCACCTGAACTCCTTTGTTTTCTTTCAACTGAGCAGGGTTTCCAGTTTCCAAACCTGATGTGATCTCCCAGCTGGAACAAGGGGAAGAGTCATGGGTCTCAGACCTCCAGGGTTCAGAGGAAAGAGAGATCTTGAGAGCTCCCTGCACAGGTGAGGAAACATTAAATCAACTTAGAATCTGTAAGTGCCTGAAGGAAACATCTGGGATGCCCTAGAAAGCCCTCGGGAGGTCACTCAGTTCATTATTGTCCCTAGCTGGGGGTCGTATTCTCAGGGTAAATATAGCTCATGGCTTCCTGTAGATCCTAGCAGACACCAGGCAGTAGCTTCCTCCCTTCCTCCTGAGGATGTGACGGCCAAATTGATCCCCTGTTCTCCTCTATTTTTGTTATGCTTAGAAGAAGCACACAGGGTCTTTTTCAGGAGAAAAGGCAATACACCACATTTATTGACGATACAACAATTAGCCTATGCATTCAATCACACCACACACATACACTGTCCCACCAGTCGATGTTTTACTTACCAGTCCAGAGTCCGGATTAATCTAGTGGCCAGCTAGGTTGATCACAGGTAGGAAGAGCCAGTTTCTGTCCGTCACAACATGATGCTCTGGGGATGTCTTGGCACGACGAACCCAAACTTTCATATACAGTAAACCCTCGATTTAACGGACCTCGATTTAACGGACTTCGGAAGCAACGGACAAAATTTTAAAGAAAGTCCGATGCATCCAAAATCCGTTTGTCGAGGTCCGGCTGCCGGCTCCCCGCTGCCGCCCGGGTCCCGGCAGTCAGCTGGAGCCCCTAGCCCCGGGGAGTGCAGATCAAGCCGCACTTCCCGGGCGGCAGCTGGAGCTGCGCTCCCCGGGCGGCGGCTGGAGCCGCGAGCCCCGGGGAGCGCCGCCCCTGGAGCCCCAAGCCTCGGGGAGCGAGCCCCTAGCCCCGGGGAGCGCGGATCAAGCTGCGCTCCCCGGGCGGCGGCTGGAGCCGCGAGCCCTGGGGAGCGCGGTGCCTGGAGCCCCGAGCCCCGGGGAGCGAACCCCGAGCCCGGGGGAGCGCGGCGCCTGGAGCCCCAAGCCGCGCTCCCCGGGCGGCAGCTGGAGCCCCGAGCCCTGGGGAGTGAGCCCCGAGCCCGGGGGAGCACGGATCCAGCCGCGCTCCCCGGGCGGCGGCTGGAGCCGGGAGCCCCGGGGAGCGCGGCGCCTGGAGCCCCGAGCCCCGGCCGCCAGCGGGGACTGGGGCCGGGGTGTATGGGGGTCCAGGGCAGTTTTTTTTTTAGTTTTATTTAAAAAAAAAAAAATCGGCGGCTTTTCTGCGGAGGGGAGTACTGTACAGTAAAACCTCGAAATAAGGACTAATTGGGCAGGGTGGTTTTTTTTTCTAATTATTAAATAACAGACTTTTGGGTTTAATGGACACCCAGTCGCCCCAATTAGTCCGTTAAATCGAGGTTTTACTGTACTGATTTTTCTTCACTGGAACCAATGAGTTTTGCACCATCACACTGTAATTAATTGTTGTTTGACAAGTGCTTGTTTTCTTAAATTGTCCTTTCTTATCCTTTATCTTGTTTTTTCACAGCGGTTCTCAAAGTTTTCTGTTTGGTGCCCCCTTTTAGATCTTTCATGTCCTGTCGCGCCCCGGGGGTATGTCCGCCAAATAGAACACTTCCGCTTTTGGCGGCATTTCAGCGGACACAGAGAGGAACGCCATGTCTCCACTGAAAGCGGAAGTGTTCGATTTGGCGGACACACTGCATTCCTCTCTGTGTCCGCCGACAGCGGAAGCTTTCACTTCGGCGGCTTTTCGGCAGACACGCTCCCGTGTTTGGAGTTTGAGAACTACTGTTCCTTAAGGAGTTATCCCATGATGTTGGTTTTTTATCACAGCTGTCTTGTCCCCATTGATAGTGCCTGTCTCATCTTCAGAATCATATTTCAATAGGGGCATGTTGCAGTCTCCTAGTGTCCTTCCATCCATCTCTGTCATACATCTAGTTCAGCGATGGCCTTCACACTTATCTCTTAACACATACATTCCTCATTCACACACAAAACAGAAATAATTTACACACAACATTTTGAACATCAAATACAAAACAGAAATAATTTACACACAACATTTTGAACATCAAATTGCAGTGCAAAGGAAAACAATCATGGCATTCTTTTACTTACTTTAAAATGCTAAACCTACCACAAATGGGTGACCTTCAAAAGTCTGTTACTGCCTTGAAATCAGTCCAGATTCTGGCTTATGTATCTGACCATTGCTTTCCGTGATTCAAAAAGGGTGATCAAATCCTACACCAGGGATCGGCAACCTTTCAGAAGTGGGGTGCCGAGTCTTCATTTATTCACTCTGATTTAAGGTTTCCTGTGCCAGTAATACAGTTTAATGTTTTTAGAAGGTCTCTTTCTACAAGTCTATAATGCAGCCGTGTCCAATACATTCATCACTAGCCACCTGTGGCTAATAAGCTATTGAATTGTGGCTAATGCATGTGGCTTTTTTTATAATGTGGCTAGTAAGAAAAATTCAAAACCACAAGTGTGGCTAGCACTGTGGCTAGCATCAAATTTCTATTGGACACCGCTGCTGTATATATAACTAAAATATTGTATGTAAAGTAAATAAGGTTTTTAACATGTTTAAGAAGCTTCGTTTAAAATTAAATTAAAATGCAGAGCCCCCCAGACCGGTGGCCAGGACCTGGGCAGTGTGAGTGTCAGTGAAAATCAGCTCGTACCATAGGTTGCCTACCCCTCTCCTGAACCAATACATTTAATACATGCTACATTCTTATTCTTTATCCTTCATTCTAAATGATATAAAATCCTATTACTACATTTTTTTTGGGGGGGGGAGATTGAAGGAGTTTGGTTCCTGATTTATTTATTTTTATTTGACCTCTCTCCAGCACTTGTTTTGCTTTGGTCTTCCCCTTTCCATCTCTGTTTGAGGTTTCTGTCTCTATCACAGCGTATGATGCAACGGCATGGGACAAAGAGGAGCAGAATTCTCAGCAGGAAGATGTTGAGCAAGGGGATAAACCCAGAGAATTATCACCAAGATTGGAAAGGAATGTGTCCGGGAGTGATGAGCAAGGACAATCCAGTGAGATTCAGCACAGAGCAGAGAGAGAGCAGGTGAACCAGCCAGGGGAGAAAGCGGGTAAATTTATTTCCTGTCGGGGAACTCAGAAGGACTTCAAGGAAACCACAACACAGCAAGAAATCCTCAGGGGAAAGAGAAAAAACACATGCCCTGAGTGTGGGAAAACCTTACATGACTACTCAGCCCTTATAAAGCATCAGAGAATCCATAGAGATGAGAAAGCTTGCGAATGCAGGGAGTGTGGGAAAACCTTCAGTCACCGTTCAAGCCTCCTCAGTCATCAGAGAACCCACACAGGGGAAAGGCCCTATGAATGCGGTGAGTGTGGGAAACGCTTCACTAAGAGCTCAACCCTTTCTGAACATCAGAGAATTCACACAGGGGAGAGGCCCTATGAATGCAGTGAGTGTGGGAAAACCTTCACCTACAGATCAGGCCTTTATCTCCATCAGAGAATCCACACTGGAGAGCGGCCTTATGAATGCAGTGAGTGTGGGAAAAACTTCACTTGCAGCTCGGCCCTTTCTGAACATCAGAGAATCCACACTGGGGAGAGACCCTACGAATGCAGTGAGTGTGGGAAAAAC
Organism: Sternotherus odoratus; assembly: GCA_032164245.1. NCBI lineage: Eukaryota > Metazoa > Chordata > Testudines > Kinosternidae > Sternotherus > Sternotherus odoratus. Next base: position 575,112 of record JAVMKO010000048.1, read on the forward strand.
TTCACCCACAGGTCAGGCCTATTTATCCATCAGAGAATCCACACTGGAGAGCGGCCCTATGAATGCAGTGAGTGTGGGAAAACCTTCAGTCGCACCTCGCACCTTAGTAGGCATCAGAGAATTCATACAGGGGAGAGGCCCTATGAATGCAGTGAGTGTGGGGAAACCTTCACGAACAGCTCGGCCCTTTCTGAACATCAGCGGCTCCACACAGGGGAGAGGCCCTACGAATGCAGTGAGTGTGGGAAAAACTTCACTCGTAGATCAGGCCTTTTTCAACATCAGAGAATCCACACAGGGGCGAGACCCTATGAATGCAGTGAGTGTGGGAAAACCTTCACTAGCAGGCCAGCCCTTTGTGAACATCAGAGACTCCACACAGGGGAGAGGCCCTATAAATGCAGTGAGTGCGGGAAAAGCTTCACTCACAGGGCAGGCCTTTCTGAACATCAGAGAACCCACACAGGGGAGAGGCCCTTTGAATGCCGTGAGTGTGGGAAAACCTTCACGAACACCTCAGTCCTTTCTAAACATCAGAAAATCCATGCAGGAGAGAGGCCCTATGAATGCAGTGAGTGTGGGAAAACCTTCATTCGCAGCTCACACCTTGTTAGGCATCAAAAAACCCACACAGGAAAGAGGCCCTGTGAATGCCATGAGTCGGAAAAGCTTCACTAGCAGCTCACCCTTTGCAAACATCAGAGAATCCATACGGGGTGAGGCCCTACGAATGCAGTGAGTGTGGGAAAACCTTCTCTTGGCACTCAGCCCATGTTAGCCATCAGAGAATCTGCAAGGGAGATCAACACCATAAAAACTTTTCGGCCTCTGTGACACTGGAAGGAGATGGGGTGACTCGGAGATTCCTTCCTTCCCCATCACTGCAGAACTGTTACCTTTTGTCTGAGCCATGCAGAGTTTATCTTCATCACATTCTATCCATCCACTTCTCAAAGTGTCATGTGGTGAAGCGTTCTTAGTTGTCCGTGCTCGGAGATAATACTTTGACTTCTTTAATCCTGTAGCAGTTGCTATGGCTGGTGATGAAAGTGTCAAAGATGTGGAAGGGGGGAATTCAAATGGATCCCAAACACAGTGTGATCACTTGGAGTTTAAATCCCTGGTTCCATCTATTGGTAAAGCCACTTCTAGCAAGGTGATTGTTTTGTTCCCCATTGTGGGGATGCTAGGATACTAAACATTTTGTAAATAGCATAACTGATTATTGAGACAGTGCTGAGTGAAGGTGGTTTGAATGGATCAGAGGAGAATGTGATGGGAGAATCTCTTGTCCTGATTCTGAATACTCAGATGTAACCTGCTCTGGAATTTCATGTGACTCTTTCATGGTCATGCATTCTCTCTCTCTGTGATGTGGGTTTCTATCTTTCCTGAAGGCTGTTTGGTCACCTAATTGGATATTCTTTCTGTTTGATAGGCTGTAGCTCAGATTTATTGGATAATTTAAGACAAATAAACATTTGCTAAAGTCCTCATTTCTCACTTCAGCTTTGCTTTTTTCCCCATCCCTCCATGATGACATGGAGAAAGTTCAAGTGCGGTTCTGTCAACAGGAGAGAACTAGACATGCTAACAAAGAAACAGCGGTGATTTAAAATCTCCACTCGGAAATGGTGAACAACAGCAGAATCCCAGCTAACTGAAGGAAGTGCATATAAGCACAGTGTAGTTCAGTTGTTGAAGTCAATATTGTCTCCGATGATCTGGGGAGAGAATTCCATGGTAAGTGATTTTGAACGAGACAAAATGCCCCTGTATTTGGTTCCCAAAGCATTTGTAACCCAGGCCCCACAGAAGATCTCTCCTAGCTAATCCTATGGTATGGGAGATGCCCTTCACGATGCGGATGTTGAGGAAATAGAAGTGGGGGTGGTGTTGAATTTATCCTTTGTAGGTGCTAACAATCTGTATAAAATGAAATCAGTATTGGAAATCTAACAGCTGCAGAAAAATAGCTATTTTTGAATTCTCCAGCTCTGGTAACTAACAGAGATTCTGATCCAGGCCTGTATCCAGCCCCTTGCCTGGAATTGTTCCACCAAATAAAAGAGAACATTGTCATGTTTCAGGGACCCATTCCTCACTGACACTGCCAAGAATTGGAGTCTTTTTGTAAAGGATTCTACTACAGAGAAGTGTACATTTACCCTAACCAAGACCAAAGATTTGGAAAGAACTGGGGTTGGAAGAGTCCACCGCCATTTCTTAGTTTCCACCCCTGAAAGGAAGCTGTGTTGACCAGTGACCCAAGGAAAATTGTTTGTACAACTCCACTTCCTAGTTCAGTGTCACTGATTACACTTCCAGAGGATGCTAGGGTGAGGTTGAGAACAATCATCCTTCCCCGTTTGGATCCAAAGAGAGAGCGCTTCATAGGACAGTCCTTCCCCGTGGATCCCCAACCCACTGCCTGATTCGGTAACAAGAACCTTCACGCTGTAGAAATGATGGTAACCAGTGAGGCAACTAATGTGTCAGGCTCCAATTTCAGGCTTCCGGCTACACGCATGTTGAGTCCTGATTCTATGGTCTTGTGTCTGATGCTGTGACTACACAATAAAGCTGATGTTGGCACAGCTGCACTCAGGTAGTTGCGCTGCCGTAGCACTGCTATTACAGACGCTCTCAGCCAATAGGAGAGATCTCTCCCCTGTGACTTTATTAGTTCAGCCCGACACACTGCTGTAGCTATGCTGGTAGGAGAAGGTCTCCTGCTGATGTAGTGCTATCTACACAGGGGATTAGGACTGTAACTATGGAGCTCAGCGGTGTGGATTTTTCACACCCATGAGCAATATAGTTATACTGATCAATGTCTTTAATGTAGATCAGACAATTTTCTCTTATGTTTTATTCATATATCTATATATATAAAAGTCAAATGGTGTATGTATGTATGTGCACTTACTCCTTCCACACCGTTTGAGCTAGAGACTTGAAATTTGGTACAGTCAGAGGTCTTGGGGTCCTAATCAGCGTAAGAGTTGAAAATTTTTCAAATCTCACCTCTGACGCCCCCCAGGGGTGAAATTCTTTAAAGGCCAATCACATCAGCTGGGTAGCTGCTGTTCTCTGTGACATAGTTCTGATGTCATAATACCTCCTCCAACAGACACCGCACTCGCTCAGCTCTCTGCCCCTCCCCCCTCCGACGGACCCCGGAATCCCTCAGTTCTCTGCCCCCTCCCCCCTCCGACAGACCCCGGAATCCCTCAGCTCTCTGCCCCCTCCCCACCTCCGACGGACCCGAGTTGGGTTTGGTCGGAGGGTAAGTGAGGTGGGGGTGTTGGGTTTGGTCGGGGGGTGAGGTGGGGGTGTTGGGTTTGGTCGGGGGGGTGAGGTGGGGGTGTCGGGTTTGGTCAGGGGGTAAGTGAGCCGGGGGTGTTGGTTTTGGTCTGGGGAGGTGGGAAGGTGTCAGGGTGGGTGAGGTGTGGGGGTTGGGGTTGGTCAGGGGGTGCTGGGTTTGGTGGGGGTGTTGGGTTTGGTTGGGTGGGTGAGGAGGGGGGTCGGGGTTGGTTGAGGGGTAAGTGAGGTGTGGGTGTCGGGTTTGTGTGGTAGGTAGGGGTGTCGGGTTTGGTTGGGGGGGGAAGTGAGGTGGGTGTGTCAGGTTTGGTCTATGGGGGGTGAGGTGTGGGTGTTGGTCAGGGGGTGTTGGGTTTGGGTGGGGGGGTGAAAATGTGAGTCGGGGTTAGTTGAGGCGTAAGTGAGGTGGGGGTGCCGGGTTTGGTTGGGGGGTGTGAGGTGGGGGTGTCAGGTTTGCTCTCTGCCCCCATCCAACGGACCCCGCACTCGCTCAGCTGTCTGCCCCCTCCCCACCTCCGACTGACCCGAGCAACGCCAGGTATTTTCGCTAGTATATATTATGATGGAGTCAGACCAGAAGGGTATAGGAGAGTGCTGGAAGGGAGGTATATCAGCCAGGTCCCTGTTCCCTGGATAGCCAAACAAAGGCTACTCCAGGCTAATCAAGACACCTGGGGCCAATTAAGAAGCTTCTAGGAAGCAGCAGAAAGAGCGAGCCTGATTGGGACACCTGATGCCAATCAGGGCCTGGTTGAAACCAGTTAAAAACCTTCCCAGTTAGGTGGGGGTGGGTGTCAGGAGCTGTGAGAGGAGGTTGTGCTGTTGGTGAGACTGAGTGGTAGACGACATATCATACGCGAGGAAGGAGGCCCTGAGGTCGGGTGAAGTGGAGTGTGAAGAAGCCGGGACTGCTATGGGGAAGTAGCCCAGGGAATTGTATTGTATTCGGTGGCTAAAAGATCAGCCATCTTAGCTGATACTATTAGGGTCCTGGGCTGGAGCCCGGAGTAGAGGGTGGGTCCCGGGCTCCCCCCTTTCCACCTCCCCTAACTAATCACTGGCTCCTGATGAAAATGGCCCAATAGGCTGTGACCTGATCTCTAGAGAGGAGGGTCACAGGGAGCCGCTGAGGCTAGCCCAAACCGCCGGGAAGCACGGGACCCCCAGGGACTAGACCAGAGCTTTGCCAGAATGTGTATAATCTGTGATCTTTAAATATTAGTGGTACCAGAGGAAGTGAAATTATAGGTGGTGATTGCTGAAAGACTAAGAGTGGGGTGGGGGGATAGCTCAGTGGTTTGAGCATTGGCCTACTAAACCCAGGGTTGTGAGTTCAATCCTTGAGGGGGCCATTTAGGGATTTGGGGCAAAAAATCTGTCAGGGGACAGTACTCAATCCTGCTAGTGTAGGCAGGTGGATCCTGCTAGTGTAGGCAGGGGACTGGACTCGATGACCTTCAAGGTCTTTCCAGTTCTAGGAGATTGGTATATCTCCATTTAAAAAAAAAAAAAAAAGAGATGCGTGTGATCATCTGAATTACTTTGGAGAATCAGGGCTGTCCTTACCCAGATGCAAAGTACAGGGCCCCAAATTTCCTGGTGCCCTGCTCCAGTCCCTGTTCTGCCTCTTCCCCATGACCCCCACCCCATCCCGCCTCTTCCCACCCCTGCTCCACCCTGCCCCCCACTCCCCTGAGCTCCCCAGCGGAAGCACAGTGACCTGGCCCCAGCCGTGGGGGATTCCCCTCTGCCTGCCTCCACCCTCATGGAGGCTAGCCCTCCTGCAGAGGCCTGGGGTCCCCCAACTCCCCCCCCCAGGGGCTAATGTAGGGTGTAATTTTAGTTGCAGGTTCCACATAGTGCAGGTAACCAGCCAGAGGGGGCAGCAGGTATCGGTGCATTGAAATAATCATAGCAACATAGTTCAGGGAAACCGTTATTAATGAAGCGTCAGTGAAAGGTCAGAATCTGATAGTGCCAGGGTCACCCTAGAGGGTGCTGGGATGGTTTTCAATTTGTCAGCCAAGCCTATCTAACACCTTGCACGCGTTTTAACCTCTTCTTCTCTTACCGTTGCTCATTATCCGACAAGGGGAGAGAGGGAAACAGAGACTGAAGCAAACATTTCTTTGCTTGGCTCTGTCAGTTATTTGGGTACAAACTCACCCATCACCCACTGTCTCTGCTGGGCTCAATGGGCAGGAAGAGCTCAGCTGTTAATGGGACTTGGGGAGTGCAGGACATTACGGTGAGCGACTTGAACGTATAGGTGAAAACCATTGATTAAACAAGGTCAAGGCTGCTGTAACTCATCTTGCAGCTGCAGCTGTTGAAGCGACAAGGCAGAGAACTAAGTACAACGTTTAAACTTATGTTTGACCTCGGAGAACTAAAAAAATGTGTCTGTGAAAAGAGGAGTGTCGTGTTCAATCCCTTGTCCCCGTTAATGTGCAAACCAGGAACTTGTTGCTTTGCATTCCTCGTGTGTCGCCTGATGTGTCTCTTAGATCCTTGAATTAAAAAAATGTTTTTTTCATAGAAACAATATTTTCCTCGTAGAGAGACAGGGGCAGATTAATCTACAAAGGGAAGGTGATTCCAAGGCAGTTTCGAGGAGAGAAGGGAACATTTTCAACATCATTGTTGTGCGTCAGAGAGAGAGAGAGAGAGAGAATACGCCTATTAATTTGAGCTACCGACACACTTCACAGCGCAAAATAAACAATTTTATGTTCAATGTGTTGTGTTCATTTAAATAATATGAAAACCAGGTTTTGGGCAAGGCATGAAAACCTCATTGCATTGGACAACCCACTTGAGATAGTTAATGTACTACATAATATTTAAAGAAGTTACGAAAGATGTGTTTATAAATTAATGTGGTGTGCCTTGTACACACACACAAGACACAGAAGAAACTGAATTATTTGGGCTACTAAAATTTCCACCTTCTCACAGTATTTTAGTTCTCAAGGTTGTTTTAATTTGCTTATTGTTTTGGAACTAGAAATGGGGAAAGAGTACATGGAAGTCAACGGAATTACCATTCAGCCTGGCACCCCCCGCTGGGGGAACCTGGAGAAAGTGGTAGCTGCCCTCTGATGGGTCAGCTGGTAGAGTAAAGATAGTAGAGCTAAACCCAGGGCTGTGAGTTCAATCCTTGAGGGAGCCATTTAGGGATATGGGGGGGAAATCTGTTGGCTGATTTAATTGGGGAGTGGTCCTGCTTTGAGCAGGGGGTTGGACTAGATGTTCTCCTGTCCAACCCTGATCTTCTTCAGTGACTGCTAAAATTTAGAAGTTTCTATATGCTTAAAGGAAATGAATTTTCTTTATTTGCTTATATACGGCATGAAGAAATGCAGATTTACAGATCCTAGCAAGACATTTCATCATCTTATATGAGAGAGAAAATCGTGCATCCAACTTGTGTAGGAACATCACGAAATGCGCTACAAACGCACTAAAAAGGAGGTATTCAAAAGTTTCACATGGTGGGGGAGGGGCAAAGCTTCTTGCCTGGGCCACCATTTGGGGAGGTTCTGTCAGGGAGAGCAGGAGTTAGTTTCACAGGCCTAGGCTATAATCTGTGGGCACCCCGCTCTGGGGGAGCAATCCTTGTAGCCCAGTCTCAAGGCTAGGACAGGCCCCGATCATAGAATCTCAGAGTGGGAAGGGACCTCAAGAGATCATCTCATCCAACCCCCTGCTCACAGCTGGACCAATTCCTATTTTTGCCCCATATCCCTAAATGGCCCCCTCGAGGATTGAGCTCACAACCCTGGGTTTAGCAGGGCAATGCTCAAACCACTGAGCTATCCCTCCCCCATCCCATGATAGCTGTATGGTTTACAGTGCTCTGATGTCTCAGACACCCTGTCTCCCCAAAGGCCTCAGATCTGTGTCCCCAGAAGGCTCCTACACGGCCTCCGCTCCTTTCATGTTCGATAAAAGGAGCAGCATCAAAGGTTAGGGATGAACCATAGGACACTCCGTGGGTGGTAGCGGCTTCAGGAGTGTAGTTGAGAGGGATTTATTGTGCCAGTAAAAATGTGTGTCTGAAAATCAGTCTTTACTGTGAGAAGAACTTAAACCTGGACAGGGAAACCCTCACGGGATTTCAAACCCAAATCCTTAACCCCCTCAGCCGTGACAAAGCAAAGAACTGATTTCAGATAAACTGATAAAGAAGCCCAATTCTCAGACTGGGCGTCAGCTGAAATTCAAAGAGTAAACCCAGCGCCCAAAGCAGAGGGTGAATATAAGGCTTTTTCTCTTTATTTAGCTACATAAAATAGCTCAGAGAGGCCTTTCATACGTCTCCCCTGCTGCAACCTGGGAAAGGGGAAGGACTCACAGGTTCTAGATTGATTTATCCGGATTCTTGGGTTCTAGATTGATTTCTCCGGATTCTCGGGTTCTAGATTGATTTCTCCGGATTCTCGGGTTCTAGATTGATTTCTCCGGATTCTCGGGTTCTGGATTGATTTCTCCAGAATCTCGGGTTCTAGATTGATTTCTCCAGATTCTCGGGTTCTAGATTGATGGTTCTACTGTCCAGTGATAACAAAGTCCTGTGGTATCTTAAAGACTAACTAAAGTTTTGAAGCATAAGCTTTCGTGGGCTAATACCCACTTCGTCGGATGCACGCAGTGGAAAACAGTGAGGAAGACAGCAAGCAGTGAGGATCACTGGACAGTAGAACCATTCGCCGCCCTTTCCTAGAGACACCCGTGAGACACAGAAGGGGGTTGAGATAAATGCTTACTGGAGTCAAGAATTATTCCCCTGGAACACCTGTGCTCTATTTTCACACCTTCTAATCTTTCAGAGTTGCAGGAGGTGGAGAAGTGATACAAATTCATTAGATTCAAGAGCAAAACTAAGAGACCAAGTCACAGACTCTGGACTCAACATTCATGTCTCCTGCAGTCTGAACTTGGAATCTGATACATTCCCTCATTGGCTACCATCATTTGCTCAGCATGGAAGAGCTTCTTCTCCAACAAGGCAGCCAGACTGGGACCCATAGGCATGGAATGGCTCTGAAGGAATCAGCTGTTTCTCTCTGTGCTTCAGGAAACTTTGGATCCAAATGGTAAAAGACAGTTTTCCCCAGTTTAATCATGGCATACTTTAGGAGTGTGACCAATGTCACTTAACTAGGGAGCAGTAAAAGTAGTTTACCTGGGCCACAGATCACCATAGCGTCCATCTCTGGGGTGAAAATCAACCACTCGTACCTGCAATTTCGACCTGAGTTCTTGTCAAATCTTTGACCTTACTTGGAGTAATTTTACACTCCTCTGGCATAGAATTCTTCACCAACCACACAACACATCAGTAGCGATAGTGAGGAATAACTCCCCCAAATATGCCCTTTTGTTTCTTTAATCTGGTGGCACAGATTTAAATTAGGGACTAAATTCAGGTGCAGCTTAGAATCCCTGTAAGAGACCAAATGTCAGGTATCTATTTCAAATCGGTATCTTTCTGCAGCTCTATCACATTCAACTGCAATTTCATTTTCTACACATGTGCAGCACCTCCCAGCGGTGAGCTGAACAGAAATGTCTCTTCCATTTCCCATCTCTACCTAGATGGGGATTGCATTTCCCAACTAATAAGCAACATACACCTGATTAGGAAGGAGATCGTTTCAGGAGAGACCTCCTTTAGGGCCTGGGCCACAACTACTCTGGTAGCCAAATGAATGGGTGTTTTGCTTAGTCACAAGTCATTTACTCTTCCAAGCCCTTTAGAAAAACTATTGACCTAACCCATTGGGGGATTGAGATGATGTTGGGGAATAAAAGAACCCCTCCAATTTACCCTATCTTCTTTGGCTGTTAAAGAGGGGAAATGACATTTCCCCCCAGCCCTGCCCTGTTCCTGCTCTCTCTTATAGTTCAATATACTCTCAGAGAGAAAACTGGCAGTAAAAATATCTGCTCTTCAGGAAAACCTGAAGCAACATCGCTCTGATGAACTGTGACAACTGGGAATGAAATAATTTGTTCCCAAAGGGGGAACTTGATAACAAACAAGTGCTTTGAAATGGGGAAACAACATAACCACGATGTTTGGGGTTTCTTTAGACTAGGAAAAGTGGTGGAGTTTAGATCAGGAGGAGGGGAAAGTGAATGCCAACCACTGCACCTGGGCTGCATCTGCACTACAACTAGAATTGTGTTTTTACACCAAAATCACTAACTCGAGCAGCCAATGTACAGTCCTAGCGGATGTAAGTCCACGTAGTTTTCACCTCAGTGTAGCTTGTTGGGATCAAACTTTTCCCCCCAAGCTGGATCTGATGGACATTCCTGGCAGGAGGGACACACACTCCTATGACTCAAAAGGAAAGGAGTTGATAGAAAAGATCACAGGCCTGACCCCAAAGAAGGGTGAGCTGCAAAAGGTGGAAGCAGACAACTCATCTGGGGGAGCTGAGACCACGGTGAAGATGGTGCAAAGATCACTACGGTATGTGGGAATTAGCAAATGTGATTTTAAAATATATATATTTCGTCAGCTTCATCAAGGCATTTGCTACAGTTCTCTCTGATGTGGATTTTCTGATATCTGATAAGGGTTGAACTCTGAAATGTTTCCCATGCTCAGATTATCTGTAGGGCATCTCTCCACTGTGGGTTCCCCTGTGTCTGAGAAGGTGTGAGCTCCGATTGAAGCGTTTCCCGCACTCAGAACAGCCATAAGGTTTCTCACCCGTGTGGATTCCCTGATGCCTGATGAGGGCAGAGCTCTGATTGAAGCTGTTCCCGCACTCGGAGCAGGTGTAGGGCGTCTCTCCGGTATGGATTCGCTGATGTGTGACGAGGTTTGAGCTCTGATTGAAGCTTTTCCCGCACTCGGAGCAGGTGTAGGGCGTTTCTCCTGTATGGATTCGCTGATGCGTGATGAGGTTTGAGCTCTGATTGAAGCTTTTCCCACACTCGGTGCAGGTGTAGGGCCTCTCTCCCGTGTGGAGTTTCCGATGTCTAATAAGGCTTGAGTTCTGATTGAAGCTTTTCCCGCACTCGGGGCATCCATAACGTTTCTCACCCGTGTGGATTCTCTGATGCGTGGTAAGGTGTGAGCTCCAACTAAAGCGTTTCCCACACTCTGAGCATCCGTAAGGTTTTTCACCCGTGTGGATTCTCTGATGGGTGACAAGGGCACAGCTCTGATGGAAGGTTTTCCCGCACTCGGAGCACATGTAGGGTTTCTCTCCTGTGTGGATCCTACGATGTGTGATCAGCTGTGAACTGTGGCTAAAGCATTTCCCGCACTCAGAGCATGTGTAGGGTGTCTCTCCACTGTGGATTCTCTGATGTCTCACCAGGCTTGAGTTCTGATTGAAGCACTTCCCACACTCGGAGCATCCATAACGTTTCTCACCCGTGTGGATTCTCCTATGTCGGATCAGGTGTGAACTTCGACTGAAGTGTTTCCCGCAATCAGGGCATCCATAAGGTTTCTCGCCCGTGTGGATCCTCTGATGGGTGAGGAGGTCAGAGCTCTGACTGAAGCTTTTCCCGCACTCGTGGCAAGGGTAGCGCGTCTCTTCCAACTTGATTCTCTCATGTGTAATAAGGTCTGGGCAGCTACTGAAGTTTTCCTCTGGCCTGTGCTGACTCTCACAGGCATTTGCTTTCTCTGGGAGTGCACAACTCCCGGAATCATTCCCTTTGGATCTTCCTGAGAACGTCCCATGTGGTTTTACTTGCTCAGCATCTTCCTGATGGGGTTTCTCCTCGTTTTCACTCATCATCCCAACACCTGATGGGAGACAGAGAGAATCCAGACCTAGGTCACTCCCTGTGCCGGAGAGAAAGGAAATCTCAGAGACAGGAATGGGAAAAGGGATGAACAAACCCAAACAGGTTTGATCTCTTCGGCAGGAGCTGATTATCCCCAAACCCTTCCCCAGAGAAGAGAGGAAGGGATCAGTTCTGGGTCCGTATCTCACCAGAACTCTCAGGGGAAAGTGAAACTGGGGAAGGACCCTATTTCCAGTTGTCAGTCAGGATAGGTGGGAAGCCATGAGTGACATCTGCCTAAAGTTTCCACAGCTGCAGGGAACGATCCTGAACTTGGAGCGCTCACAAGGACTTTGTAGGGCATCCCAAATGTTTCCTCTATTTACGGACGGTTTTTGAATTGGTTTCACCAATTCCTCACCTGTGCAGGCAGCTCTCGGGAGCCCTTCTTTCTCAGAGCCCTGGAGGTCTGGGTCCCACGGCCCTTCCGCTCGTTCCAGCTGGGAGATCACATCAGGGTTGCAAACTGGAAACCCTGCCAAAAGCAGGTCACAGAGGAAGCTTCGTTCCCGAGCCCTTCCACAGAGGAAGCTTCGTTCCCGGCTGCTCAGTTTGGAACCCAATACCCCGGAGAAGAGAGAGAGACAGTCAGACAGAGACTGGGGACTACCCCCTGTAGCAGGGTGGGTGCCCCGCTCCTAAAAGAAAAGAGTTAAAGTGAAAGCGGTGTGGGGGGGGGGGCATTAATTAGGGGGGCCGAGAGTGGGGTGCTCAGTCCGTCTTCTCTAGCTGTGGAGGCCGAAGGACCTGGCGGCCGGTGTGACGGGGTACCGGGAGTGGAGCAGGGCTGGGGGAAGGCCAGAGGAACTGGGGGAGCTCTGACCTGGAAACCCCCCAGGCTGCAGGGCCTAGGAGATGGCCCATAAAGGGGTACTGGGGTTGGCAGAGGCAGCAGGCGAAACCCCTCCTTGCCTATGATGATTGGCTTGTACAGACTGCAGCCAGCCCCAGTCGATGGTGACTGGCAGTAGCCCATAGTGGGGACAGTGGGTGGGGGTTCCCCGGGGAGGGGAGACCCAGAGATCTAAGGGGGAACTGCTGGGGCAGCCCCCCAGGGAAGAGGGACACGGTGGACAGGGAGACACCAGCCTGCAGGGGGCGCTAATTCCCAGATTACCAGCAGGAGGTGCCACAGGGGGGAGTCGTCACACCGTGACACCCGCCCCCCCCCTTTAGCAGGAACTGAAATCCCCCTCCCCCCCACAGGGACATATCCTGTGTTAATCTGGAGTCACTCCGTGTTCGTTCTTGATTAACACGGGTCTCAGTGAGACCAGAAACACGGCTCAAGAGGTGGGCAAACGACGACCCATGAGACTGTCCCGCCTGGCCCTTGAGCTCCCGGCCTGGGAGGCGACGGCCTCCCCCCGCCGTCCCCCGGCCCTGCAGCCTCAGCTCGCCGTGCTGCCGGCGCTCTGGACGGCTGGGCTGGCTCCTGGATTGGGGTGGTGGTCAGGGGATGGGGAACAGGAGTGGGTGGATAGGCACAGGAGTCCCGGGGGGAGCTGTGAGGGGGTGGGGGGGTGGGTAGGGGTTAGGGCAGTCAGGGGATGGAGGGGTTGGATAGCGGGTGCGCTGCTAGTCCTGCTGCTCTGAGTGGCACAGTAAGGTGGCGGGGAACGGGGGAGTTGGATACAGGGCAGGGGGTCCCAGGGGACAGTCAGAATAGGGGGGGGATTGAATAGGGGGTGGAGTCTTGGGGGGCAGTCAGGGGACAGGGAGCAGGGGGGTTGGATGGGTCGGGGTGGTATGGGGAACAGGGGTGGGTGGATAGGCATAGGCGTCCCTGGGGGCCTGTCAGGGGGTAGGGGTGTGGACAGGGGTTAGGGCAGTCAGGGGACAGAGGGGTTGGATAGCGGATGAGGTTCCATGGGGGGTGATTAGGGGCAGAAGGTCCCGGGGGGACGGACAGGAAACAGGGAATTTCATCCATAAAGACACCAGCCAGCCAGAGGAACAGGACCGAACCCCGGCTTTTCAACAACAGCCGCAGATGTCTGAGCAGAGGAGTGTCATGGCAACGGATCGACACCCAGGACACCAAGGGGAGACTGTTATTACACTAACCTTTAGGCCAGGGGTGGGCAAACGTTTAGGCCCGAGGGCCTCATTGGGGCTCAAAATTGTGCGGAGGGCTGGGTGGGGAAGGCTGTGCCTCCCCAAACAGCCTGGCCCCGCCCCCTATCTGACCCCACCCACTTCCCGCCCCCTGACTGTCCCCCTCAGAATCCCTGACCCATCCAAACCCCTGCCCCCGCTGCTCCTTGTCCCTTGACCGCCCCCTCCCGAGACCCCCCTAACTGCTCCCCCAAAACCCCACCCCTATCTAGGCTCCCCTCTTTCTTCCCTGACTGCCTCCTCCCGAGACCCCCCCACCCTAGCCACCACCCCCGGGACCCCACCCCCTATCTAAGCCCCCTGCTCTTTGTTCCCTGACTACCCCTTTCCGAGACACCCCCCCCAACCAAGCCCCCCCCCCCACTTATGATGTTCAGTCGGGCACCCCGGCCTGGGAGCATGGGGCTCCACAGCTCACGGCTGCGCCCTGCCCGCCCGGCGCCCCGTCCCGGGGCTCCCTGCGCTCACCTAGCCCCTGGTCGGGGAGCGCGGGGCCTCAATGCTCAAGGTGCTCCGCTCGGCCCAGGAGCGCGGAGTCCCACGGCACCCAGTGAGCCGGATAAAAATGGCCCGGGGGCCACAGTTTGCCCACCTCTGCTTTAGGAGAAGGACACCCCAAAATTGGTAGGGAGAGGACATACAAATAAGGAAGAAGGGGGAACCCCCACTGAAGATGGATTACACCGAGCGGTGTCAGCAGAACAGATTTTCGGCTACACGACTCAGGAACGGGATCGGCGTGTTGCCGTAGACAGATCGGTGAGAAGGTCCCCTCAATACACGGCTGACGGCAAACAAAGCAACCACGTTGAGATTCATAAGGCATGGGATGGAGACTAACACCCAACATTTGTGTATAAATCCAGGGGGCAGCCCCTAATACCCTGGGACCCCCGTGGCTAGCACAGCGCTGCACACGGGATATTGTAGATCTGTCTCTGAGAACGGGGGAAGAAATAGGTCTAAATATTTTTGGATGCGAGAAACCCCCCTGGATGTGAAGGGATTTGATATGAAGTGGACAGGTCAACGGGATTGTATAGGGAAGTTTAATAAACAGACAGTAATAATCCCCCCACCCCCACCCCCATACCATTCCCGTGGGCATGGGGTGATCCGATGTCCCCATTTTATAGGGCCAGTCCCCATTTTGGGGTCTTTTTCTTATATAGGATCCTATGACCCCCACCCATTCTTCTGATTTTTCACACTTGCTGTCGGGTCCCCCTACATGGGCAGCAGGGAGCCCTTTGGGGAGGGGGGTTAAGAGGGGGGTAGGGAGCAGGAAACCCCCCCCCAGGACAGTGGGGAGGAGGCAGCAGCAAAGGGGGGGGGATTGGGGGTAGCTGGGGGGGCAGGAGCCAGGGGGGTAGGGAGCAGGAAACCCCCCCAGGACAGTGGGGAGGAGGCAGCAGCAAAGGGGGGGGGATTGGGGGTAGCTGGGGGGGCAGGAGCCAGGGGGGTAGGGAGCAGGAACCCCCCCCCGCCAGGACAGTGGGGAGGAGGCAGCAGCAAAGGGGGGGGATTGGGGGTAGCTGGGGGGGCAGGAGCCAGGGGGGTAGGGAGCAGGAAACCCCCCCAGGACAGTGGGGAGGAGGCAGCAGCAAAGGGGGGGGGGTGATTGGGGGTAGCTGGGGGGGCAGGAGCCAGGGGGGTAGGGAGCAGGAAACCCCCCCCCGCCAGGACAGTGGGGAGGAGGCAGCAGCAAAGGGGGGGGGGGATTGGGGGTAGCTGGGGGGGCAGGAGCCAGGGGGGTAGGGAGCAGGAACCCCCCCCCCAGGACAGTGGGGAGGAGGCAGCAGCAAAGGGGGGGGGGATTGGGGGTAGCTGGGGGGGCAGGAGCCAGGACTGTGCCCCCCCCCGTCCCCTCCCTCGCCCTGTTGCTGGAGGTTCAAGGGCCGCCCCCCCCCCCCCCCCCCCAGGCGGCTGATTCTCCGGGCCGACCCCAGACTCGTGGGGGGATGATTGACATCCGACGGGGGGGGCGGGGCGGAGGGTGGAGTCAGGGGGGGCGGGGCTGGTCGGACGGGGCGGGGCGGTCGGAGCCGAGGGGGGGGGGAGTTGGAGCCGGGGGCGGGGCTAGTCGAACGGGGGGGCGGGGCCGGAGCTAGTCGGGCGGGGGCGGAACAGGGGGCGGGGCTAGTCGAACGGGGGGCGGGGCCGGAGCAAGTCGGGCGGGGGCGGAGCAGGGGGCGGGGCTAGTCGAACGGGGGGGCGGGGCCGGAGCAGGTCGGGCGGGGCCGGAGCAGGGGGCGGGGCTAGTCGGACGGGGGCGGGGCAGGGGGCGGGGCGTTCCTAGCGGCGCTGCCCAGACCTGAGCGCCCCCCCCCCCGCGCTCCCCAGGCAGCGCAACGGCCCGGCCGAGGGGCGGGGCCGCCGGGGACCAGGCCCCGCCCCCGGGACACGGAGGATTCGCCCGAGAAGTGGCGACGCGGGGGGGTCAGGCAGAGCCCGGGGTGCTCCTACCTGGGCTGGCGAGAGCGGAAGCGCCCCCGGGGCAGGCTGGGAGATGTAGTTCCCGCCTCTCCCGGGACCGGACGTGACGTCGGACAGGGGGGCGGGAGGAGCCGGACTGCGAGCGCGCGCGGGGCGCTGCGGCTCTGCCTGGCGCGCGCGGGGGCCGTTGGCGCCGCTCCCGGCTCTGGGCATGCGCAGATCGCCCAGCGGCCGCCTCCAGGTACCGGCGCGAGCCGCGGGGGCGGGGCTGAGGGGCCGGGCGGTGACTGGCGGGGGGGGGGGGTCGGAGCTGCTGTCCCCGCACGAGACCAACGACCCCCCCCGGCCAGGCTCTGCCTTGGGGGGGGCGGGGGGGAGGGGAGGGGACCAGCCCCCCGGGGTCCCTGCGTGGGGGGGGGGAGAAGCCCCCCCCCATTTTTCCAGCTACTTCCCCCTCCCCGCCCAGCCCCCACTGCCCGGCCCCTCCCCACATCCAGGGACCTGACCCCGCCCCCCTCCCGTCCCCACATCACCCCGTCCCGTCCCGTTAACCTGGGGAACTCCTCGCCGGAGGAGGCTGGGACCAGACCAGGAAGAGAACTGGATACGTGCGGGGAGGCTCAGTCCACTGGCTGACCCAGGGCGGCCGCTCTTCTGTTCTTATTCAGCTGTTGATTGACTATCTCTGTATAATCCCCCCCAACTTCCCCCCTTTCCCTTGAGCCGTTGAATGGGGACAGGAAATCTCCCCGCATGTTGGTGCTTCTCTCTTCTAGTGGCAAATGTTTTGTTTGTGCCCCATTTTCTCCTCCGTTCTGAACAGGGCGACCCGATTTTATAGGGACAGTCCCAATTTTGGGGTCTTTTTCTTATACAGGCTCCGCTTACCCCCCCACCCCCTCTCCTGGTTTTTCACCCTTGCTGGCTGCTCACCCTAGTTCTGAAATCCTGATCTCAAAGCCGTGACAATCTTCTCGCTCTTCTCCCCAGTGATCCTGAGATCGGGGCTCGTATCGTACCGAGTGTGGCTCAGGTCTCGCCTGAGGTCAGGATGGGCCCTGCACAGACCCTGACCAAGTTTGGGGCATTCGCGGTGCCAGGAACTGCACAGACCCCTACAGAGAGCGGGGAAATTGTTGTGCCGGGCGCTACCGTGACCCTAACGGGGACCCTGTTGGGCCGGGCCCTGCAACCCCACGGAGTGAAATCCAGCTCCCGTTCTTCCAAGTGCTGCAGAGACGTCAAACAAAATCAGGGCCCCTGTCCTGCCAGGCCATGCAGAGACCCCAACTGAGATCTGGGCCCTGTCCTGCCAGGCCCTGCAGAGACCCCAACTGAGATCTGGGCCCTGTCCTGCCAGGCCCTGCAGAGACCCCAACTGAGATCTGGGCCCTGTCCTGCCAGGCCCTGCAGAGACCCCAACTGAGATCTGGGCCCTGTCCTGCCAGGCCCTGCAGAGACCCCAACTGAGATCTGGGCCCTGTCCTGCCAGGCCCTGCAGAGACCCCAAACAGAGGTCAGACCTGGCACCGCACCGACCCTGACAAAGATCACACCCCACCACTGTACTGGGCACTGCACTGACCCTGACAAAGATCACACCCCACCACTGTACTGGGCACTGCACTGACCCTGACAAAGATCACACCCCACCACTGTACTGGGCACTGCACCGACCCTGACAAAGATCACACCCCACCCCTGTACTGGGCACTGCACTGACCCTGACAAAGATCACACCCCACCACTGTACCGGGCACTGCACCGACCCTGACAAAGATCACACCCCACCACTGTACTGGCACTGCACTGACCCTGACAAAGATCACACCCCACCCCTGTACTGGGCACTGCACTGACCCTGACAAAGATCACACCCCACCACTGTACTGGCACTGCACTGACCCTGACAAAGATCACACCCCACCACTGTACTGGCACTGCACTGACCCTGACAAAGATCACACCCCACCACTGTACCGGGCACTGCACCGACCCTGACAAAGATCACACCCCACCACTGTACTGGCACTGCACCGACCCTGACAAAGATCACACCCCACCCCTGTACTGGCACTGCACCGACCCCGACAAAGATCACACCCCACCACTGTACTGGGCACCGCACCGACCCTGACAAAGATCACACCCCACCACTGTACTGGGCACCGCACCGACCCTGACAAAGATCACACCCCACCACTGTACTGGGCACCGCACCGACCCCGACAAAGATCACACCCCACCACTGTACCGGGCACCGCACCGACCCTGACAAAGATCACACCCCACCACTGTACCGGGCACCGCACCGACCCTGACAAAGATCACACCCCACCACTGTACCGGGCACCGCACCTACCCTGACAGAGATCACACCCCACCACTGTACCGGGCACCGCACCTACCCTGACAGAGATCACACCCCACCACTGTACCGGGCACCGCACCGACCCTGACAGAGATCACACCCCACCACTGTACCGGGCACCGCACCGACCCTGACAGAGATCACACCCCTCCACTGTACCGGGCACCGCACCGACCCTGACAGAGATCACACCCCACCACTGTACCGGGCACCGCACCTACCCTGACAGAGATCACACCCCACCACTGTACCGGGCACCGCACCGACCCTGACAGAGATCACACCCCACCACTGTACCGGGCACCGCACCGACCCTGACAGAGATCACACCCCACCACTGTACCGGGCACCGCACCGACCCTGACAGAGATCACACCCCACCACTGTACCGGGCACCGCACCGACCCTGACAAAGATCACACCCCACCACTGTACCGGGCACCGCACCGACCCTGACAAAGATCACACCCCACCACTGTACCGGGCACCGCACCGACCCTGACAGAGATCACACCCCACCACTGTACCGGGCACCGCACCGACCCTGACAGAGATCACACCCCTCCACTGTACCGGGCACCGCACCGACCCTGACAGAGATCACACCCCACCACTGTACCGGGCACCGCACCTACCCTGACAGAGATCACACCCCACCACTGTACCGGGCACCGCACCGACCCTGACAAAGATCACACCCCACCACTGTACCGGGCACCGCACCGACCCTGACAAAGATCACACCCCACCACTGTACCGGGCACCGCACCGACCCTGACAGAGATCACACCCCACCACTGTACCGGGCACCGCACCGACCCTGACAGAGATCACACCCCACCACTGTACCGGGCACCGCACCGACCCTGACAGAGATCACACCCCACCACTGTACCGGGCACCGCACCGACCCTGACAGAGATCACACCCCACCACTGTACCGGGCACCGCACCGACCCTGACAGAGATCACACCCCACCACTGTACCGGGCACTGCACCGACCCTGACAGAGATCACACCCCACCACTGTACTGGGCACTGCACCGACCCTGACAGAGATCACACCCCACCACTGTACTGGGCACTGCACCGACCCTGACAGAGATCACACCCCACCACTGTACTGGGCACTGCACCGACCCCGACAGAGATCACACCCCTCCACTGTACTGGGCACTGCACCGACCCCGACAGAGATCACACCCCACCACTGTACTGGGCACTGCACCGACCCCGACAGAGATCACACCCCACCACTGTACTGGGCACTGCACCGACCCCGACAGAGATCACACCCCACCACTGTACTGGGCACTGCACCGACCCCGACAGAGATCACACCCCACCACTGTACTGGGCACTGCACCGACCCTGACAAAGATCATACCCGGCCACTGTACTGGGCACTGCACCGACCCTGACAAAGATCACACCCCACCACTGTACCGGGCACTGCACCGACCCCGACAGAGATCACACCCCACCACTGTACTGGGCACTGCACCGACCCCGACAGAGATCACACCCCACCACTGTACTGGGCACTGCACCGACCCTGACAAAGATCACACCCCACCACTGTACTGGGCACTGCACCGACCCTGACAAAGATCACACCCCACCACTGTACTGGGCACTGCACCGACCCTGACAAAGATCACACCCCACCACTGTACTGGGCACTGCACAGATCCTGGCCCCACATTAGGCCAGATGCTACAGGGACCCCAAACAAAATCGGGGCTCCTGTAATGCCGGGAGTTCCAGACCCCCTGGCTGAGGTCAGGCCCCTTGTTGTGCAGGGCTCTGCACTGACACTGACCACGATCAGGGTCCCCGTTGTGACTGGTGCTGAACAGACACCAAGGGAATCTCCACCCTGCCATTGAAAACCCACAGCTGGCCCATGCCGGCTGACTCAGGCTCCCAGGGCCCAGGCGAAGGGGTGTTTAATTGCAGTGTCCATGTCGGGGCTCGGGCTGTGGGACCCTGCGAGGGGGGAGGGGGCCAGACCTTGGGCTGCAGCCCAAACCGGAACATCTACACCCCAATTAAACAGCCCCACAGTCTGAGCCGTGTGAGCCCAAGTCAGCGGGTCTGGGCCGGTGTCGATCCACAGTGTAGACAGACCCACAGCGACAGAGAGTCCTTGCCACAAAAAGCTCAAAGGCTAAATAGGTAAGTGGTGGGAGGCTGCTCTCCACTTTACAGATGGGGAAACTGAGGCTCAGAGACCTGAAGTAATTGGCTCAAGTTTGCATGGAGAATTTGGGACAAATCTGGGGACTGAACCCAGATTGTTTGAGTTCTTGCCTCTCCCCTTAATTCCAAACCCAGCTTGTGTGTGTACAGTGTTGTTTTGCTTTGTGTTTACATTGCTTTGGCTTCCAAGGGAGGTTGTGGGATTTCCTTCATTGGAGGTTTTTAAGACCAGGTTAGAGGTGCACCAGTCTGGGAATATCTAGGGATACTTGGTCCTGCCTCATCACAGGAGGTTTGAGTAGACGACCGCTCCAGATCCCTTCGATGCCGACAATGAAATCATTCTCTCTTGTGCTGTGTTGTGTTCTACGCGGAGCTGTTTTACATGGTGCCATTTGAAACTGTGACGTATCATGCTGTGTTGTGTAGTTTTATGGTGCACGGTTTTGCCGCAGCTTGTTTGGTGCCTGTGTTGTGTTGGTTTGCGTTGAGCTCTTTTCCATTGTGTACTTCTGTCCTAGGGTGTGTTAGTTTGCATTGTGTTGCTTTCTTTTCCGTAGTATTGTTATTTTATGCTGGGGACGGCCTGACATCATGTTGTGGTGGGTTTTTTTCTGTATGTTATGTTTTTCTACGTATATATTGCATAGCATCATGGAAATGTAGGGCGGCTCTGGTCCAAGCTCTCTCTGGTGAAGAAACACTGATGAGCCCAGCATCACCCGGGCCGTCCGTGACAGAGCTAGAAATAGATCCCAGTTTCTAGTGCCACCGTACTGCTGTTTCCGGTGCTGAAGGTCTCTGCAACTTTGGTGTTTTAGGCACTGGTGCAAACCTGTAGTATAGATAGAACCACTCTGGCACTGGTACATCATGTCCCAGTTTGAAGGCTTGCGGTGGGGGGAAACAGCGACCTCACTGAGGCCTGGGGCTGGCTGAAGAGTGCAGCAGGATGTCAAGTTCGGCAAAACTCCAAAAACTAAGAAATACAGAGCTAATATATGCGCTGATGCAACCTTAACTCTGCCCCCTGGGGCTGGCAACAGCCACTGGGCGGTATCTGCCTGTACTCCAGCTGCACTCAGTGTGTTAGTTGTAGCTGTACTGAAATGTAGGGAACGTGGTGGAGGCGTGATTGTGATATGAGAAGATCTGGGTCTAAGTCCCAATGAAAGGAGAGAGTTGCACGTGTACCTTGAGTTTCCAGTCTGTGTCATTTCTGCACTGAGCTGTGCATGTTGTCAGGAGGAAGCAGGGGACTGGTTAGGTTGCCATGGGAATGGTGAGCAGTGGGATGGGATCTGACAGCCGGCTGTGTGCTTAACGATGAGTAAGTGAATGTAGAATGTTGGCTGGAAGTTTTGTAAGGATGAGAGAGTTGTAAAAAGGGGTAAAGAGGTTTTCGGTTGACCAAGTGTGCGGCTGTTTCTGGGGAGAGGCTCAGGCCTTGTCTACACTTGCAGCTGTAGAGTGCTTTCGGTTAAACCCACCTTCGTACACAGCTCCAGGGAAAACGCTCCAGTGTGTCCACACTGACAGCCGCAACCATACTAGAGTGGCCACATTTGCGGCACTTGCAGCGGCACTGGGAGTGGTGCATTATGGGCAGCTATCCCAGCATTCAGCTGGCTGCAACTTTTCAAACGAGGGGGATGGGGTGGAGTGTGTTGTGTGTATGTGGAGGGAGAGAGTTAGCGGGTTTTTGGAGTGCTGAGAGTGTGTCAGCACGCTATCTTGTAAATTCAGTCTCCCTGCTTCTCACTCACTTGGTAAACGTTTGCTTTGCTGATTTGCCCAGTTGCAGATAAGCTCTGAAAAAGTACTTCCGCATTTCTCCAGCCGAGTTCAAAACAAAGGGAAGAGAGGTCAATTGACTTCAGGAGATTAGGGGGCGTTTCTGGTGGTCCCTCAAAGCGCAGTATTGTTACTACCCGTTTACACTGGAGCTGCAGTGTATCACCCAATACGCAACAGCTGTTAATCCTCTGGCAATGAGGAGTACGAGGGAGTTAGAGCACTCTACGTGCCCTGCCAGTGTGGATGAGTAGTAAGGTAGAGCGCTCTGGGAGGCTTTATTGCGGTATAAAGTGCCAGTGTAACCAAGCCCTCAGTGTCTGAGTGTAGAACAGGTTTCAGTAGCTCCTGTACAGCGCAGCTCACCTAAAACCGAATTCCGTCTTAACAAAGATAAAGTGCTTGATTCTGTGCCACGGTTGTGATTTTCCCTAGTACTTTAGTGACAGGCACTATCTCAAATGGCTGGATGCACGTAGGTGTGTTGTAGGAGTAAAGAAAGGGTCATTGCTCGTGTGGGTCTGAATTAGGATTACATTGGTGTGGACCGTATCTCTGCATTGCCTGATTGTGACAAGTTTGGGTTTGCTGATTTCTCTTCTGAACAGGCCCCAGACTGCTCCAGGCAACCTTAAATCCTGCGTTCGTGAAGTTTTTTGGAAGTGAATTTCCTAGCTTTTTGCACAGAGCGATGTTGGCAGGAGGACTTAGCAGCCCTATAGGCAGTTGTGGGTCTCTCACAAGTTTGCAATCAGAGGCACAGAGAGGTGCAATGACTTACCCAAAGTCACCCAGCAGGCCTGTGGCAGAGCCAGGAATAGTCCCTGTCCAGTGCTCTCTCCACGTCGATGTTGGGTGATTCTGAAGTGCTGCTCCCCAACTCTCCTGTACTTTCTGTTACAGTGGAATGGGTCATGTCATAAGTGTGTCTCTCCCTCTCCTCCTCCTGCCACCAGTTCCAGCTCCACCTCCCCTTCTTGTCCATCCCCTCCAGCTTCTCGCTTATCACTGTAGGAGCCAGTAGCTGTCTCCTGTCTTAGGCTGTTGCACACATGTATTAAAGGTGGCGGCAGCAGCATACGGTCTGGCACATGCCACCGTGGTGATGTAGCCAGATCTACTCACTGAGCTTATCCCCTCACTACAACTTCCAGCCGGGCCTCCTGCCCCTGGTTCAGCCAGGCCCAGTCTGCCCCTCCTCTGAACAGGCCCCTCTGGCCTGCCCCTCCACCCCACATACGTGTAACATGTACCTTTAAACTCTTCATATTTTGGATTTCGGACGATCCACTGTTTTATGTTACCTTCAGCTCCTCCCCCACCCCAGTTTCAGCTGTTTGGTGGTGCCCCGATGGTTTTCCATTGATAGTTTGGGAGGGACTGTTGTGAGGTACTTTGGAGATTGCGAGACAAGGCCACACACGTGGTTAAGTAAATAAAGTAGGTGAGTTTATTGGAAGGTCCCGGTCCTGGCGCTGAGGGGGCTTATCAGATCAGCGCGACCGCAGAAGGAGAACCCGACCTCTTCGGAGCCGTAGGCCGGGGAAAAGAGTAAGGAAAGCCCCAAGGATAGCCCACAGGAGTGGGCTTAAGTACATTCACACATTTACATCTCATACATATTCATATCTCATTTGCAAGCA
This sequence comes from Sternotherus odoratus, assembly GCA_032164245.1. Lineage (NCBI taxonomy): Eukaryota > Metazoa > Chordata > Testudines > Kinosternidae > Sternotherus > Sternotherus odoratus. The sequence goes on from JAVMKO010000048.1 coordinate 598,822, forward strand.
ACAATTGATTGGTTACACTCAATGACTACGTACTTCTACCTTAGTTTCCCCAATTAGTTCCCCATGCGTTTGCTCTCACACAGACAGGGTAAACAGCTAGGAATTTGCTTTCAAGCACATAGAGATAACAAAGAGGGGCAGAGAACAGGAGGGAGACAAAACAAGGCAGTAGCAGGACTATGTACTGAGTTCATCCTTTCAAGAGATAACGAGCTACCGTTACCTTGGGAGGGCGGTTTATGACCTAGTGCCCTAACGAGGAGGGGGGCTGAGGGAGCGACTCCTACTCCTAGTCCCTGCACCGTCATAATGTCTTGCGCGTTCTACAGGGAGCAAGGCTGATCACTTGAGCCTTGCGTTACCTTGCAGCTGACTATTGAGGAGTGGCGACTCCCTTCTGGGTGGTTGGGCCAATCCCGTGGCCCCTTTACTTCTCGGTGATTGATTTTCCATTCCAAGTCCATAAAGTAGATTTTCAATGTCAATGTTTTGTTCCGTACATATGACCAAACCCTTGATCTCTCAGACATTGTGAGTTTTGACCAGTTATGAGCTTTCTATAGACACCTCACATGCTCATCCTCCAAGAGATGGGTTTGCTGGGATGGGTTTGTTAGGTCTCGGCTGCTGGCAAAGACCAAGCGACCCTTTGCCAAGGGATCTCTGTGTCACTCTCTGACCCCCGTAGGCCAGGGAGAGGACAACTTTCTACCAATGGCCTTCAGGACGAGTTCTGAGTTCCCTGCAGTGCCCCTCGTCCCCTCTCCGTTTCCCTTCTCCGTGTGCTGTCTGGGACGCTGTCCCGCTTCCTGCTCCCCAGGCCGCCCCATATCTCCTCCATGTGCCAGGCTGCTAGCAGCCTGCAGGGAGAGGCCATTCAGCCCATCAACCTGGTGCCAAACTGCTCCGTCTCAGGCCTTCTGGGGTGCACCTCTGTGAGTCCAATTTCCCCCTGCCTCCGGGGTCCTACAGGGACATGTTCTTCAAGTGCAGGGGTCTCCAAACTATGCTACGAGGCCACCTATCCTGAGTGACAACTGGCAGAAGGTCCCTCCCCTATCTCGCTTTCTCCTGTGAGTTTTGGTGAGATGCAGACCAAAAGTGATCCCTTCCTTTCTCCTCTGGGGAAAGGTTTAAGGATAATCAGCTCCTGATAGGTTTGATCTCTCCCACACACATTTTGGTTTGTTCATTCCTTTTTCCATTCCTGTCTCTAAAATTTCTTTTCTCTCTGATGCAGGGAGTGACCTCTGTCTGGATTCTCTCTGTCTCCCATCAGGTGATGGGATGGTGAATGAGAATGAGGAGAAACCCCAGCAGGAAGATCCAAAGGGAATGATTCCGGGACTTGTGCACTCCCAGAGAAATCAAAAGCCTGTGAGACTCAGCACAGACCAGAGGAAAACTTCAGTAGCCACCCAGACCTTATTACACGTGAGAGAATCAACTCTAAAAAGACACGCTACACGTGCCCTGAGTGTGGAAAGTCTTCAATGGGAGCTCTGAGCTTCTCACACATCAGAGCATCCACAGAGGAGAGAAACCCTCCACGTGTTCTGAGTGTGGGAAAAGCTTCTGAACTTATCACAGATAGGAGAATCACACGGGTGAGAAACCTTACGGATCCTCTCAGTGTGGGAAACCTTTCATTGGTAGTTCAGCCCTCTTTTCACATAAGCAAATCCACAAAGGAGAGATGCCCTACACCTGCTCCGAGTGCGGGAAAAGCTTCAGTCAGAGCTCCACCCTTATCACTCACCGTAGAATCCACACAGGAGAGAAGCCCTACAGGTGCTCCGAGTGCGGGAAGACCTTCAATCGGAGTTCAAACCTTATCACACATGAGAGAATCCACACAGGTGAGAAACTTTATAGATGCGCCGACTGTGGGAAACACTTCATTGATGGTTCAGCCCTCATCAGGCATAGCAGAATCCACACGGGTGAGAAACCTTACGGATGCTCTGAGTGTGGGAAACGCTTCAATCAGAGTTCTGCCTTGATCACAGATCAGAGAATCCACACCGGAGAGATGCCCTACACATGCTCCGAGTGCGGGAAAAGCTTCATTAATAGTTCAGCCCTCATCTTACATCAGAGAATCCACACGGGCGAGAGACCCTACACATGCTGTGAGTGCGGGAAAACCTTCAATTTGAGCTCTACCCTGATCACACACCAGAAAATCCACACAGGCGAGAGACCCTACACCTGCTCCGAGTGCGGGAAATGCTTCAATCGGAGCTCAAATCTTATCACGCATCAGAGAATCCACACAGGAGAGACACCCTATACATGCTCTGAGTGCGGGAAAAGCTTTAGTTGGCACTCGCACCTTGTCCGGCATCGTAGAATCCACAGTGGAGAGAGACCCTACGCCTGCTCGGAGTGCGGGAAAAGCTTCAATCAGAGCTCAAGCCTGATCAAACATCGTAGAATCCACACAGGAGAGACACCCTACACCTGCTCCGAGTGCGGGAAACACTTCAATCAGAGTTCAAACCTTATTAGACATCATAAAATCCACATGAGAGAGAACCGTAGCAAATGCCTTGACTAGGGCTGGCCAAAGATTTTTTTTTTCAAAAGATCACATTTGCTCCTTCCCACACAATGATCTTTCCGAGGTCTCTCAGCTCCCCCAGATGAGTTGCCTGCTTCCGCCTTTTGCGGCTCACCCTTCTTTGGGGTCAGTCCTGTCATCTTTTCTGTCAACTCCGTTCCTGGCTGGAGGGACAGGCACTCCGATGACTCAAAAGGAATGTTTCGCTCCAGGTGGGGGAGAGAGGTTTGATCCCAACAAGCTACACTGAGGCAAAAACTACCTGGACTTACATCCACTAGGACTCTACATTGGCTGCTCAAGTTACTGATCTTGGTGTAAAAAGACAATTATAATTATAGTGCAGGTGTAGCCCAGGTGCAGTGGTTGGCATTAGCTTATCCTCTTGACCTGACCTCAACTCCATCACTTTCCCCAGTCTAAGCAAACCCTGAGCATCACAGTTATACTATTCTCCCATTTCAAAGCAGTTGTTAATCCTCAAATTCACCCTTCGGGAACAAATTCTTTCCTTCCCAGTTGCTCTGATGTTGCTTCACATTGTGCTGAAGAGCTTTTACTACCAGTTTCCTCACTTAAACTGTATTGAACTATAACAAAGAGCAGGAACAGGGCAGGGATAGGGGGAAATGTCATTTCACCCTCTGTAACAACAGAAGAAGATAGGGTAAGTCCAGAGGGAGTCCCTTATCCCCTGTCACCATCCCAATCCTGCTGTTGTTCAATTGGTAAGGTCACTATTTTTTTCCCTAAAGGGCTGGGAAGAGTAAATGAGTTGGAATTAAGCAAAACACCCATTCATTTGGCTACCAGAGTAGTTGTGGCCTAGGAGGTCTCTCCTGAAGAGATCTCCTTCCTAATCAGGTGCATGTTGCCTATTTTTTGGGAAATGTGAACCCTATCTAGGTTGGGATGGGAAAAATGGAAGAGACATTTCTGTTCAGCTCACCCCTGGGAGATGCGGCAAATGTGTGGAAAATGAAATCCGTGTCGAATGTGATATAGTTGCAGAAAGATACCCAAGATACCTTTGGTGTCTTAGTCCTGGTCTACACTACAAGGTTAAGTCAAATTTAGCTGTGTTAGGTTGATTTTATACTCAATGAACCCCATTCTGTCCACTTAAAGGGCTCATAAAATGGACTGCTGTACTCCTCTCTGGCGAGGGAATTAGCACTAACATTGACCTTGCTGGGTTGAATTTGGGTAGTGTAGACACGATTCAATGGTATTGGCCTCTGGGAGCTATCCCAGAGTGTTCCTGTCATAAGTATAAAGTAGCCTAGAACTACTGTTTACCTGTAAGGGGTTAAGCTAAAGGTAATCTGAGAGGGGGACAAGTGACCAATAGGAACCGGAGATGCTACTCAACCTCTGGAGACAAAGGGGGATTTGAGTTTCAGTTTCTCTCTGTCCGTTACTTCTCTTTTTTCCCAATCTATCTATAAGCTTTCTATCCAGCAACAAGTGAAGTTAGCCAGACAGTAAGTTATCTTATAGCTTTGTGTTTCTTTATACTGTAAGGCTCAGCATCCATCCAGCAGTTGGAGAAATTGGCCTCGGGGAGGGGTTTGTCTTTGACCCTTTATTGATTATTGGAAGTGCTGTTTTACTGTTTGGTTTTTTTAATAATACTCCTTTCCTTTTCTTTAATTAAACTCTTTCTTTTAAGAACTTGACTGCTTGTTTTCCATTGTGTAAGATCCTGATTTTGGATCGGGCAGCTCACAGGATCACGCTTCCCAGGGAGGGAGGATAAGTTGGGGGGGTTAGTGGAAAGGGAAAGAAAGGTTCCAAACTCCCCTAGTTTTGTGATACTGAGTTTGGTGGTCGCAGTGGACCAATTCCAGACACAGCAGACGTTGTGTTCTGGGGGAAACATCTTAACCTAAGCTGGTAAAATAAACTTGGGGGGTTATTTCTTTTTTTTCATGCAGGTCCCCACATCTGTACCCTAGAGTTCAGATTGGGGAGGCAATCCTGACAGCTCCAATGTGACCCCTCTGGACAGAACTTTCCACTCAGATGCACTAACCAAGGAAAAGCCACAGGAACTTTTGCATTTCATTTCCTACTTGGTCGGTGTGGCAAGCTCATCAGCACAGGTGACCATGCAATCTCAGAATCGCAAACGAGCTCCAGCATGGATCGAACGGAAAACACTGGATCTGCTTGCTGCGTGGGGAGAAGAATCCAAGCAGGCAGAACTCTTTCAAAAAGAAGAAATGCCAATATATTTGGCAAAATCGCCCAGGACAAAGGCTACTCCAGAGACACACAGCAGTGCTGTGTGAAAATTAAGGAGCTCAGGCAAGCCTACCAAAAAACAAAGGAGGCAAACGGTCACTCTGGGTCAGAGCCCCATAAATGCCGCTACTATGATGAGCTGCCTGTAATTTTAGGGGGGGGGTACCATGACATCACCCCTGTCCGTGGACACCTGCAAGGGGGGAGTCTCACGCAACAGGGAGGAGGATTTTGTGGAAGAGGAGGGAGAATGCACAGCAAGCAAGAAGAGAATCTGTTCTCCCCGGCAGCCAGGAACTGTTCATCATCCTGGAGTCAATACCCTCCCAAGATGTGTTCCCGGACCCTGATGCCAGAGAAGGCACCTCTGGTGAGTGCACCTTTGTAAATACAATGCAGGGTTTGAAAGCCATTGTGTTTAAGGTTTGATTTGCCCTGATGTTTAACTTGGAATGCATTGGCAGCCAGTACAGCTGCTGGAAAAGTCTAGGGATGGAGTGGGAATCCTCCAGGAACATGAAGCTCTCCTGAAAGTACTCTAGACGCCTTTGCAGAAGGATTCTGGGGAGGGCTGCCTTATTCTGTCCTCCATGGTAGGACACGTTCGCCCGCCAAGCCAGTAGCAAGTAGTCCGGAATCATTTCAGCGCAAAGCATGGCAGCAACCATGACGGTTTTGGTCACATTCAAGCTATGTTCGGTCTTTATCTCTCTGTGTTAGTCTCAGAAGAGCGATGTCATTCATGCTCAGCTGGTTGAAATAGGGGATTTTTTTAAAGGTTCATGCTGAACTGTTTGCGTTTGGCTAAAAGGGATCGTCCCAGAGAATCGCCACTTGTTGGGGTCGGGGGAAGGTTGTGCTGCATATCTATCCCAAAACCGCTGCCCCTCCAACCCAACAGGCATTGATTATTATGGGAAAGGAGGGTGCTGCAGTTTGAAAACATTCCCACATATTATGAAGGTGGAAGAAGCCAACCCCACGTCCCCTTTGGCTTACCATGGCTGCCTGGAAACCGAATTGTGTTGCGCAGCTGTGTGTGTTGTCCCATATGGGCAGGCACTCAATATAACAGGTAAAATGCGACTTGTACGTAAAGCACATGTGCTGTCTGGTGAGAATTGCTTGATTCACTGCGAGTCTCCCTTTTGTTCTCTGAAATGTATCTTCTTAAATTCTACTCTCCTTTTTTATCCCCCCCCCATAGATGCAAATGCCTCTACGTTCCCCCTATCATCTCTGTCCCAGAGGTTATCGCAGATTAGAAGGCGAAAAAAACGCACTCACAATGCCATGTTTTCTGAGCTCATACCCTGATAGAGCACAGCTGAATGCCTGGAGGCAAACAGTGGCAGAGTCTTGGAAAGCATTAAGTGAGCGCGAGGAGAAGAGGCAGGTTGCAATGCTGAGGCTGATGGTGGACCTACCCTCCTCTCCAAGTTCCATATCCATATACCCTGTATCCATATCCATATCCATATCCCCTGTATAACCGCCTACCCTCCTCGCCAAGTTCCATATCCTTCTCACCCAGACACTCCACTCCAGAGGACATTTGACCATGTTGCAGACTATCCGAGGTTGGCCCAAGCAACAGAAGGTGGCATTCAATAAGTTTTGATTTGTAGTGTGGCTACAATAAGCATTATTGTCCTTCCTCCTCCCCAACCCCACCTGGGCTACCTTGTCGGTTTTCTTCCTTTTTTTAATCAATAAAGAATGCATGGTTTCAAAATAATAGTGACTTTATTTCCTTTGCCTGCTGTGATCGAAGGGGGGAAGGGAGAAGGTTGGCTTACAGGGAATTAAAATCAACAAGGGGATGGATTTGCATCAAGGAGAAACACACAAAACGGTCACACCATGGCCTGGTCAGTCATGAAACTGGTTTTCAAAGCTTCTCTGATCTGCAGCGCTCCTAGCTATGCTCTTCTAATCGCTCTTCTAAGGGTGTGGAACTCTCCAGTTCCTTCAGTCTTTGGACTGGTGTAGCGGGAGTTGAAGCTGTAGTCAACGAACCAAGCAATGGTGTTTCTGGATGGCTTACCTCAATTTATGGTGTCTCCCTTGAGATCTCCCAGGTAAATCAGATATGAACTATGCATACAGACAACATGCCCAGTCTTTCATTTACGAGAAGGTCATGGGGTAGGGTGACCAGACATCAAGCGTGAAAAATTGGGACAGAGGCTTGTGGGTAATAGGAGCTTAAGCCCCAAATATCAGGATTGTCCTTATAAAACTGGGACATCTGGCCACCTGATGGGGAAACAGTGCAAAAAGCCTTACTAAAGGTGAGATAGATCATGTCGACCACTTCCCCCACATCCACACGGCTTCTTACCCTGTTAAAGAAATCTCTCAGCTTGGTTTTACATGAGACTGCTTGAATTGCCTACATCAGGTGGCCGTTTCGGCAAAGTAGGACTTGTTGCTGCTGCAGGGTAGCACTTTATCACATGTACATGTAAGAAATTGCTGTCTGTAGGGATGTGCTACCCGCAGCCCTGCTATCTGACAGGGGATAAGAACTTTTGAAGTCAGACAGAGATCCACTACAACGGGTTTTTTTCTTCTTCTCCTGCTGATACTGGCCCATCCAAATTAAACATCCTCTTAGAATTGGTATGCTAATGTACAACTTTTTTTGCTTTCTGTGTTTATAAATACATCTTCTGTTCCATTCTATGCATCCGATGAAGTGGGCTATAGCCCACGAAAGCTTATGCTGAAATAAACTGGTTTGTCTCTAAGGTGCCACAAGTCTTCCTCATCGTTTTTACGGATCCAGACTAACACGGCTGCTAATCTTAAACAAGTCATGACATACATTCCAATGTTGACCCATCTCCCTGTGTGTAAGAAAGCTACTAGTATGGAGGGCTGAGTCACCTCTCCGATCGCCTGGTTCCTCAACTGTAGCTACAGCTCTTAGTACCCATCAGTCCAAAGACTGAGAGAAACGGAGAGTTCCAACCATTGTTGGTTTAGTATCTTATTGTTCCTTTCTCTTGTTTTTTGTGCTGGCCTTTCTAGTGTACCAGGGTGTGACTGTATAGCTCGGTGCATGTGTGACCAAACCTCATTGGTGCCAATTGGCAAAGGGGTCACTGTTATTCACAAGCAACTCCTGTCTCAGACCTGACAAACTCACCACACCCAGTACCCTGATTTTATGATATTTATCCAGGAAGCAGAGCAGTGAGACTTCTACTGAAAGCTTGTCAACGACTGATACTCCTAATCACTGCGAGAAGTGTGTAAGAATCCTAGTGAAGGAGTAATGCCAGTACATTGATGGTATTGTCATGAAAGGGAGTCACCCCACTCATAGGTCTTGGTGGGGATGGCCCATTCAAGTGGGAGCGAATTGTCACCCATCCCTTGCTAGCCCCTTACTCGATGTATTGCTCCATTGTCAACCTTGGCACCAACCCAGAAAAGCCAATAGCAAACTATCAAAGACAAACTAGAGACATCGAAACCCTCGGGAAGTGAAATGAGGAGATTGTCCCGTCTGTGAATCAAGACAAAAGACGGATTCAGTTTAAAACAGCGTGGGGAAAAACACCATGGCGCCGGTCCCCAAGGAGATCCGTAATGACCAGTGGTGAATCTTCAAAGGCAGGGCCCTGGCTCCTTGGGACTCGCAATCACTGCAATAGACTGAAGAGTGAGGTGAGAATCTACTGATATAGGAAAGATAACTAGTAAAAAGTATAGGTTGCATTTTGTGATTTTGTGCTGTTGGTAATGGATGGTTTCCATCACGCGCGTTTGTTCCTGTTTAAATCTCTATCTTTCGTTAAATACATTTCCATGTGTTCGATAACTGTACTCAAGAGCTGTGTGTGATACAGGTGCAGTGGTCTACGGTAAAACTGGTAACCTGGGATATATCATTGCTTCGGGAAGGGAGGCGCTGGGATTTCTCTGAGTATCTGGTGCTGGAGGCTGGACCCCAGAAGGGGACACATTGAAGGAACTGAGGACTTAGGGTACCTCTATTGGTAACTGGCAGGGCTGCTGTCACTCAGAAGCGGGTGCTTGAGTGCCGGACAGGCTGGGTGAGTTTGGTCGCGAACATGCAGCTGCCAAAGCCTGAAGCCGACTTTAATCCCAAACTGGGGGTCTCCTTGATTGTGGGACACATCCTTTGCTGCTCCCAGGGGACAGCAGGCTACGGGCGACAAACCAGGGCTGGGAGGAAAGGGCACTTTATCGTACAGGCCCCCAGCCTGCTTCTCAGCGCCCCCGGGAGAGAATCTAGGGACGCATGAGTCATTTCTCAGGAGAAGTTGGCAGCTGTCCCTGAACAGACACCCAGGAGAGTAACCACGGCAGTTCTGGGGAGAGCTCTGGTTCCCAGGGGATCCAGCTAGGAGAGGGAGTGCTTGGGCTCCGCAGTGTTTGCAGTGGGGAGGAAGGCCAGACCAGTGGGGCTGTCTCAGGAGTCACAGGCGAGGGGGAGGCTCTAGGTCACATGTTGGGGGGGGGGGACAGTAGGACCTACAGGATGTGGGGCTGATTACAATGAAACTGCACAAAAACCCTCCCCCTTTGCTCCGGCGCAAGGCCCTACTTTGGCCTGTCCCCAGTTCCTGAAAATCTCCATCCCGGCTCTCCGAAACCGCCTCTCTCCCATGGGTATTTCCGTTTTTTTCATGGTCTCCTACAAATATTTTTGCCATGGAAATGATCAAGTACATTTAAAAGGAGAAAAACAACCACCACCTCTGTATCGCCTTCACCAGCCATTGTTCTGTGCCTGAATGGAGCTATGGAAAAGTCCAGGCAGCTGAAGTCACCCCTAGATTTATGGCACATCAGACCCAGCAGTTGGTGGGACAGAACTGAGCGGCACCGGCAGTGGCGAGGGAGGATGGACGACACTGAGCTGTCCTTCACCCTCACTTGATAACCTGTGCTCCTTGCTGTGTGAGATTTATTATGCACAATCCACCCCGTATGGGCCCGGTTGGGTTTACGTGAGTTCAGCTTCAGCACGGAGCACCCGCCTGGCTCCATTTCTCTTCATTCCTGCGTTTTTTCCCCAGGACATGTGTCCATGGGACATTTGTTTTCACTGACAAGGCCTTGCTGCTGTGGGGAAGGGGGGGGGGGAGATCTAGGTCTGGGTGCGGCCTCCCCTTCTCTTGGGTCCCTTTAAGAACTTTGGACCCTTTAAGATATTTAAGATGTTTAAGATCCTGCCGTCAAGATTTTGCAGTAGCATGGATCTGTTTTGCAGCACATGAAACTGACTTTGGAGACACTTCTGCCCCGTCCCCCGCATTAATAAGCATTTTCACTATTCCTTATTTTATAGGAATCTTTAGAGGATAAACTATCGGAAAAGAAAATTACAGTAAACCCTCGATTTAACGGACCTCGATTTAACGGACTTCGGATGCAACGGACAAAATTTCTGAGCAAGTCTGATGCATTCCTGATCCATTTCTGGCGGGCTGGCTGCCGGCTCCCGGCTGCCGCCTGGGTCCAGGCAGCGGGCGGGCTGGCTGCCGGCTCCCGCCCGGGTCCCAGAAGCGGGCAGACTGTGGAGCTGTCGCCCCGACCCTGTGGCGGGCGGGCTGCTGCTCAGACAGCTCATTTTTTTTATTATTATTAAATAACGGACTTTTTGATTTAACGGACACCCCCTCGCCCGAATTAGTCCGTTAAATGGAGGTTTTACTGTAATACAATTCCCTTCCCAATTTATCCCAGGTCAATTACACGTTAGGTCTTATACCAAAGTCAACGCTTGTAGTAATCCTATAGTAAACTCTATGAAGGTTTATTAACTAGGAAAAAGAAGTCAAAGAGTTACTTACAAAGTTAAAGCAAGCAAATATAGATGCACAAATGAGTTACACAGTCTTCAGGTTCTGCCACATTTCTCCTTTAGGACTAACCCAGACTAAGCAACTGGGGATCTCTTATCTCTAGAAACACCTTGCCCCTCCAAGAATCCAAGCATCATCGAGATCCATAGTTCCTTTTTGGGGGTATTTATCCCGCTCCTGTCATGTGTTCTGAGCTTTAAACTCAGCTGATGGGGAGGAGTCCATGCGCAGAACTCATCTTCACGGGGATGAGAGTGGAACAACAACAAGTCTTTCATCCTTTTGTTGATGGCTTCTCAATCCAGATGTAGTTTCCAGTTGTAAGATCCAACCACAGTCCATCTGGCTATATGGGAGCTGAGGAAGGGGGAACAATTTCTGGAGAAGAGCAGCCCTTTAGACTAATTAAACACCCCTCTTCTATATGGCAAGTCATACAGACACACACTCCAAATATTACAACATGGAATACGGATAGACCTACTAAGATTAACGCATGGCATTCAACAGAGTCTAAACATTAAACACTTCCTTAGCATTCTAATACCGATTTTATCAAAATTATCCCACAAGACCGATTCCAGTATCTCTGTTAGTGTCCGGTTCAGACACGGGGGACTTGAAAAATTCAAAGAAGGGAATTGATGACGATCAACCAAAGCCGACACTCAAGGAGGAATATATAGGGCTGACGAACAAACAAATAAAACTGAACACTTAGCCCAAAGGCTAAATTATTATATATTACTATAAAAATACTCAACAATATAGTTAAGCTCAAATCACAAAATCAAAGAGCTAATGCAACTGCATTGGACTCAATTGAGCCAAAATCATCAGATTCATACAGCAGATAATCAAACTCTTATAAATGCTAAATCTTGAATCCAAGGAGCTGGTTGAAAATCCGGGGTGAAATATGCCTTGGCTACAGCCAGCATGGCCCGATCCATTTGGAGTGATACTTTGGGTTAATGGCAGCTAGGAAAAGTCTCCCTTAACCGAGCAGTTTTCTTATAATTTCTATTGTTCCAAACCAAATTTGGTGGGAATATGTGAACCACAAAGGTCAGAAATGTGAGGAGGTTTCCAAAGTCTGGTCTCAGGGTTAATATGCTCAGGGCTGGCCTCAAAAGGAAAAGCCCCCCCCCCCCCCGTAAAAATAACTGGTTGCAAAGATTTTAACCCGAAAACTACACACTGCATCACTCCGCTTACAAAGAAATGTGGACATCTCATTAGAGATATCACATCCTTTGCAAATAAGACACGAGGGGTACTCGGCGACCCTTACAATCTAACTGGGTAAAAACTTACATAAGAGAAAAACTACTTAAAGACAAGTTAGCAGAAATTCGCTTTGATGTTTATCAAAATAAGTTCCATTCGAAAGAGAAATAATTGACATCTCTACTGGATCTGTATTCTCATATACAGTATTTCTCTTACCTGTTTCACCACCTTTATACTTGGAGTGAGTTTTTACTTCAGAACTCGTTAGTCTGAAGGGGGTAAATTACATCACAAACTTTTCAGGGTTATCCATAGTTTCCTTTATTGCTACCAAAACAAACAAAATATGTACATCTCTCAAGAAAGCGAGGAATACTTGTAGCACCTTAGAGACTCAGTTTTTCAATTTTCACATAATTAAGTCTCTTACTCTTTAACCACCATCTGTGTTTAATTTCATTTTTGCTGGTTACAATAACCTATTCAAAGCTTACAAAATCTTGGCACACATCAGTTAATTCCCACTTCCGCCAAGTGAACTTTAGTATCAAGTTATTGTTTACCTCAATGTAGGTTCTTCCACTTCTACAAGTTCATTTAACTTTGGGTCGTCTGTCATAAGTTTTGGGGGGAAAAAGAGGTTTGCGCTATGTAGCCAGATTTGCATCACGAGCAAACAACACTTGGGGGGATGGGATAGCTCAGTGGTTTGAGCATTGGCCTGCTAAACCCAGGGTTGTGAGTTCAATCCTTGAGGGGGCCATTTAGGGATCTAGGGCAAAAAATCTGTCTTGGTCCTGCTAGTGTAGGCAGGGGACTGGACTTGATGACCTTTCAAAGTCTTTCCAGTTCTGCGAGATAGGTATATCTCCATATTTATGCTATTTCCACACTTCTTAATCTTTCCAAGTAGCAAGAGGTGGAAGAGAAGTGACGCAAATGCTTGAGACACAAGAGCAAAACTATGAGAATAGCAGCAGGATTCAACATTTGTGTATCCTGAAGTCGGAACTCGTAATCTGACACGTTCTTTCCCTCACTAATAGCATTCACTTGCACAAAAGGGAAGTCGTCGTTGTCCAGCTAGGCAGCCAGATTGAGGAAAGAATGTCCTGGGAAGACATCAGTGGTTTCTCATGTTACCTCATGAAATGTTGGATCCAAATGGAAAAGGATAATTGGTCACGATCCTTTGAGACTGTAATCAGTGACACTGAACTAGGAAACAGTGTTCTAAAATAATTTGTGCATGGTTCACCAGAGTTTGCTGACTTTGTGATGCAAGCCAACATCTGGCTGCCAATTTCTACCTGAGCTCTTGCCAAATCCTTGGCCAGGGTCAAGGTTAATTTACACCCCAAATCTCAAGAGTGTTAGCGAGGAATGGCTTCTTCCCGGCCTCCTCAATTTCTTTCTTTAATCTGGTGGCACAGGTCTAAATTAGGGACTGAATGCAAACCTGGATCCGAATTTCTGTAAGCTAGTAGAGGTGGGATTTCCATTTGAAAACAGTTTTTTTCCTGCAGTTACATCACTTACTTCATTTTATACACATTTACAGCACGTACTAGGAGTGAATTCAACAAAAACACCACGTCTATTTCTCCACATCTGCATAGTTAGGGACAGTTTTTCCCAAAATCACAGGAGATATCTTCTGGGTCACACATACTTTGGGGGGAAAAATACATTCCCAGTTGAAAGTCACATATTATGAAATTGTCTCCCTGGATCATCTGAGACAATATTGACCTAAAGAACTTAATAATACTGTGATTGCAGGCAGGTACTTCAGTTAGTTGCAAAGTTTGGGGTCTAATGTTACTCACCATTTCAGACTGGAGACGTAAAACACTACTCTTGCTTTGTTGGCATGCCAAATAGCTTGGAGTATTCTCTCCTGTTGAGTGAACTGCACTTGAATTTCCTGTGTCATAATGGAGAGGTGGAAGGAAAGCAAAAATATATGAAGAAATGGCTATTTTAGCAAATGGTCATTTGTCTCGAAGTCCTGTCAAGCTAAACTAATATCCAAAGGGCCTCCAGGCATGATAGCAAAACCCATCTCACCGAGAGGTCACGAGACACATTCAGGTTCATAATGTGAAACTCCACAGCAGGTTACTCAGAAGCAGGCCCACCGATTCTCCCATCATCTTCTCTGAGTCGTTCTAACCTCCTTCACTCATAACTGTCTCATTAGCATTGAGCTGGGTCATTTACAAAAGCTTCAGCATCATCAGAAGGGAGGGGGCGCAAAACCAGCCAACTTTCCCATCCGCGAGCAATCCCAACTCAGCAGGAAAAAGTCCAAAAGCGGCTTTGCCAATAGATGAAAACTGGGATTTAAACTCCGTACGATCGCAGTGTTTGGGATCCATTTGAATTCCCCTTCCAGGGCGGTGACACTTTCATCTCCAGCCCTAAGGAGTCTGATTTAGGAGCAAAGAAAACGAAAGCACCATTCTGAAGCAGAGAAATCTGAGGTCGGCACATCGCGTGACTCTCTAGGATGTGGAGAGATAGAATGTAAAGCCAAGACCTTAGCCGTGCAGAGATGAATGTTTCCGGGGTGATGGGGAAAGAGGGGATCTCTCTGACTCTCCCCATCTTCTTCAAGCATCACATTGGCAGAAAGGACACTTTTTCCCCCACCCGTTCTCCTGCTTTTTATTATATTTAAATATATTTTAAATGAGAAAAATGGTACAAAAAGTATAGAACTGTTCTTCAGCACACTAGGGCAATGTGAGAACAACAGGGAATGAGACAACTTATCCTCAAAGGGGAACTTGATGACTCTTACAACTGCTATGAAATGGGAGGAACAATACAAGTGTGATGCTCTGGGGGTTTTTAGACTATGACAAGCGAAAGAAGAGGAGGTCAGCTCATGAGGAAATCGGCTCGCTAACCACACCCGCTCCTGCAAGAGTAGCTGTCTTTCATCGGGATAGCGAACATGAGCATGGGAAAAACCTAGTGGAGATGATAACTCAATATAGCTGCAATGTAACTGTAACTCAATGTAACTGAATGTACAATGTTACAATGTAACACAATGTACAATGTTATGATGCTACAATGTTACCATGTACCATGTAACTAATGTACAATGTTACAATGTAACACAATGTACAATGTTATGATGTGACAATGTTACCATGTACCATGTTACAATGTAACTAAATGTGCCATGTTACAATGTAACTCAGTGTAACTCAGTGTAGCTGCAATGTAGCTGTACCTTATCTCCCTCCCCTTGGCTGATGAACAATCCCGGCAAGAGAGACACGCTCTCCCATAATTCAGAGGAGCTGACCGAGAGCGCCGTGGTGTTCATCCCAAGGAAGGGCAAGCAGCAAAACATAAAACGGGACAACCCACCCGGGGCGGTGGGAGACCATAGTAAAGATAATTCTGCCAATATCCTTAAAGAACGTTAGGTGGCAATTAACAAGCATTAATTCAGAACAAACTAACAAAAAAAAAAAACCCAACAACTTTCTCTCTCACGTGTAATAAGGTGGGAGCTCAGCGTGAAGGTTTTCCCATACAAAGCATCCATAGGGTCGAGCATCTTTGTGGATTCTCTGGTGCGCATTCAGGTTTGATCTCCGCGTGAAGGTCTTCCCGCATTCACAGCACTCGTAGGGTCTCTCCCCGGTGTGGATCCGCTGATGTTTAATAAGGTTCGAGCTCTGACTGAAGTTTTTCCCGCATTCGCAGCATTCGTAGGGTCGCTCCCCGGTGTGGATTCTCTGATGCGTGATGAGGTCTGAGCGGTACCGGAAGGTTTTCCTGCACTCACAGCATTCGTAGGGTCTCTCTCCAGTGTGCATCCTCTGATGTCTAGTTAGGTGGGAGCTATGAGTGAAGGTTTTCCCGCACTCTCCGCATTCATAGGGCCTCTCTCCGGTGTGGATTCGCTGATGTTTAATAAGGTTTGAACTCAAACTAAAGGTCTTCCCGCACTCGGTGCATTTATAGGGTCTCTCTCCCGTTGGGATTCTCTGCTGGGCTGTTGTTTCCTTGAAGTTGTTGTGAGTTTCCTGACAATTAGGGGATTTACCCACTTTCTCCCCTGGTTGGCTTTCCTGCTCCCTCTCCGGCCTCTGCTGGCTCTCACAGGCTTTCCCCCGCCCATGATGTCTGGACACATTCCCTTCGAATCCTTGCAATAATTCCCCATGTGGTTCCACTTGCGCCGTATCTTCCTGCTGAGGAGTCTGCTCCATATTCTCACTCAGCCTCCCAGCACCTGCTGGGATAGAGAAAGGAACTCAAGACAAGTCTACGCTACAAAATTGTCAAGCTAGGTTCTGTCGACATGCACCCACCGCAGGAATTAAGTTGCTTTTGCACGTCCATGCTATGCTCCTTGTGTTAGCAGTGCACGTCCTCACCAGGAGTGCCTGCACCGACTTAGCAGCCAGCATGGAGTATTGTGGGATGGTTTCTGCAAGCCATGCAGTGTCTACACTGACACTGTGTCGACATAATTACATCGACTTAAGCATCATGCTTCCCGCGAAGGGGGAAATATTTAGAACATAAGAACGGCCAGACTGGGTCAGACCAAAGGTCCATCTAGCCCAGCATCCTGTCTACCGACAGTGGCCAATGCCAGGTGCCCCGCAGGGAATGAACAGAACGGGGAATCATCAAGTGATCCATCCCCTGTCACCCATCCCCCGCTTCTGGCTAATAGCCATTGATGGACCTATCCTCCACGAGTTTATCTAGTTCTTTTCTGAACCCTGTTATGGTCTTGGCCTTCACCACATCCTCTGGCAAGGAGTTCCACAGGTTGACTGTGAAGAAATACTTCCTTTGATTTGTTTTAAACCTGCTGCCTGTTAATATCATTTGGGGACCCCTGGTTCTTGTGTTACGAGGAGAAAATCATACTTCCTTATCTACTTTCTCCACACCAGTCATGATTTTATAGACCTCAATCATATCCCCCCTTAATAGTCTCTTTTCCAAGCTGGAAAATCCTAGACTTTTTCATCTCTCCTCAGACGAAAGCCCTTCCAGTCCCCTAATAGTTTTTGTTGCCCTTTTCTGGATCTTTTCCAATTCCAACATCTCTTTTTTGAGATGGGGCAACCACATGTGCTCACAGTATTCAAGATGTGGTTGTATCATGGATTTATACAGAGGCAATATAATATTTTCTGTCTTATTATCTATCCCTTTCTTAATGATTCCCAGCGTTCTGTTCACTTTTTTGACTCTGCTGCACATTGAGTGGGTATTTTCAGAGAACTATCCACACTGACTCCAAGATCTCTCTCTTGAGTGGTAACAGCTAATTTAGACCCCATCGTTTTATATGTATCGTTGGGATTATTTAAATCAGCACAGTGGGGGGAGAGATGCATTTTAGCATAGACACTTTCCGAGTTAGGTCGACATGAGGCAGTTTACACTGACCCAACTCCGTTTTGTAGACCAGGGCTCAGAAACATGGATGGGAAAGGGGAGAGCTAACCAAAATAAGCTGGAGAGATGGAAAAAAATAAAATCAGGAACTGAATTTCCCCAAATGCTTCCCTGTAGGAGAAAGGGGTGAAGTCTGCCTTCATCCCATCCAAACATCCAGGGGAGGGAAAACCAGGGAGGGAGCTACTGCCAAGTGTGATTCAGGGTAGGTAGGAAGCCATGAGCGATAGCTACCCTGAGGATCTAACACCTGCTGGGACCAATCCTGAACTTGGAGAACTCATTAGGCCTTTGTAGGGAAGCCCAGTTCTTTCCTTCAGCCGCCGACAGCTTTTGAGTGGATTTAATTATTCCTCACCTGAACAGGTGACCATCCGAATCTCTCTTTCCTCTAAGCCCTGGAGAGACGGGGCCCCTGGCTCTTCCATTTGTTTCACCTGGGAGATCACATCGGATTTGAACACAGAAAACCCTGGAAGGAAAAGAAGCAAGATCAGGTGAATTCATTTAATTCATTCACAAAAAAAAAATTCTCTTCCTTTAACAGCCCATTGTAAGGCAGCCCCCCAAACGCTCAAAGGTGCTTAGAAGGGGTTTACTATCCCCAACTCTGCCGGGAACACACAGCCAGGCACTCATCATGAACCAAAAAAGCAGCTTCCAAGAAGTGGAAGTTTGGGCAAATGACCAGGGAGGAATATAAGAATACTGCTCAGGCCTGCAGGAGTGAAATCAGGAAGGCTAAATCACCTTGGAGTTGCAGCTAGCAAGGGACGTTAAGTGTAACCAGAAGGGTTTCTTCAGGTATATTAGCAACAAGAAGAAAATCAAGGAAAGTGTGGGCCCCTTACTGAATGAGGGAGGCAATCTAGTGACAGAGGATGTGGAAAAAGCAAATGTACTCAATGCTTTTTTTGCCTCGGTCTTCACGAACAAGGTCAGCTCCCAGACTCCTGCACTGGGCAGCACAGCATGGGGAGGAGGTGAGCAGCCCTCTGTGGAGAAAGAAGTGGTTCAGGACTATTTAGAAAAGCTGGACGAGCACAAGTCCATGGGGACGGATGCGCTGCACCCAAGGGTGCTACAAGAGTTGGCTGATGTAATTGCAGAGCCATTGGCCATTATCTTTGAAAACTCTTGTCCCGGATGACTGGAAAAAGGCTAATGTAGTGCCCATCTTTAAAAAAGGGAAGAAGGAGGATCCGGGGAACTACAGGCCAGTCAGCCTCACCTCAGTGCCTGGAAAAATCATGGAGCAGGTCCTCAAGGAATCCATCCTGAAGCACTTAGAGGAGAGGAAAGTGATCAGGAACAGTCAGCATGGATTCATCAAGGGCAAATCATGCCTGACTAACCTAATTGCCTTCTATGATGAGATAACTGGCTCTGTGGATGAGGGGAAAGCAGTGGATGTGTTGTTCCTTGACTTTAGCAAAGCTTTTGATCCGGTCTCCCACAATATTCTTGCCAGCAAGTTAAAGAAGTATGGGCTGGATGAATGGACCATGAGGTGGGTAGAAACTGGCTGGATTGTCGGGCTCAACAGGTAGTGTTCAATGGCTTTGTGTCTAGCTGGCAGCCGGTATGAAGCGGAGTGCCCCAAGGGTCGGACCTGGGGCCGGTTTTATTCAATATCTTTATCAGTGATCTGGAGGATGGTGTGGACTGCACCCTCAGCAAGTTTGCAGATGACACTACACTGGGAGGAGTGGTAGATACACTGGAGGGTAGGGATAGGATACAGAGGGACCTAGACAAATTAGAGGATTGGGCCAAAAGAAATTTGATGAGATTCAACAAGGAGAAGTGCAGAGTACTGCACTTAGGACGGAAGAATCCCATGCACTGCTACAGACTAGGGACTGAATGGCCAGGCGGCAGTTCTGCAGAAAAGGACCTAGGGGTTACAGCGGATGAGAAGCTGGATATGAGTCAACAGTGTGCCCTTGTCGCCAAGGAGGCCAACAGCATTTTGGGCTGTATAAGTAGGGGCATTGCCAGCAGATCGAGGGACGTGATTGTTCCCCTCTATTCGACATTGGTGAGGCCTCATCTGGAGTCCTGGGTCCAGTTCTGGGCCCCCCACTACAAGAAGGATGTGGAAAAATTGGAAAGAGTCCAGCGGAGGGCAACAAGAATGATTAGAGGGCTGGAGCACATGAGGAAGGGGAAGGAGATGCAGCTAACCCCATCATTCACCGTAGCATGGTGACGAAAACAGGGGGGTCTGAACCCCACAGCAATGGTAGCATCTGATTGGATGCGATATTGCTGTACTATAAAAGTGCCCAATAGAGCAAGGTCTTGTCTGAAAGCCTGCCATATGTTGGTCATTACTATCATTGTGAAATGTCCATCTGACCACCACATGAGGGATTACTGATAGGCGCCTCTATGATGCTTTTGAGTTTGTGACCAGACATGGAGAATCCTAGAAGATCCGGGTGGGAAGGGACCTCAGGAAGGATCTAGTCCAACCCTCTGTTCAAAGCAGGACCAATCTCCAACTAAATCAACAAGTTCCCTCTTGGACAGGAGCGGAGGCAGCTAGCTACCTGTCTGCAACAACATTCATATCACACTCCCCATCAGTACCTGGCCCGAGCCGGGGAAGCTAAGGACTCAACCAGCAGAACAAATTCATTGAGGATTGCTAGGAGTGTTAGTGATGATAATGTAGTCTTCAGACCTGTATATTTGCCTGAGATAGAAGTTTGGGTCTTGTTTGGCTCAGTTGACTTTTTATTTTTGTATATTTTTGTATCCTTATTGATACGGGTGAACAAAGACCCTGGGTGTTGCGTCAACCCACAAACAGATGGGGTGATAAGAGATACTGCTAAAGTGTCACTGGGAAGAATGGAAGTTTAATATACAAGCGTACAGTTGAAGGACCGTCCTGCCTCAACTCCTCTCCCAAGATAAGGTCAAGCAACCGGTGGGGAGGGGCAAGGGGTGATTTTTTTGGGGGGGAGGTCTAAAATACACTGAAGGCCAAAGAAATGCCTGCCCCTGACCAAAGCAACACATCACTCCATACCCTTCCCATGGGATCCGAAAGAGGTGGTACCAAAGACCCCAGACGCACGGCCTTCCAATGCAGAACATGACCATAAATTTTAAGGAGTGGGACCAAAGGGGTGCACTACAGGTATAATTATGCTTTTTAAGGAAGAGGAAACTGGGGAAAAGGCTACGCCGGCATGTAGAGCTATCGATAGGCCTGATTACATGGTGTTGCCCACACTCTGGATGGCTGATCTTCTGCTTCCTGTCTGCGTGACAAGAAGCACGGGAGGGCGAAGGGAAAGCCGGCCCCTAACAATGCTGCGAATTAACCAGTGTGGAATCAAACCAAGAGAAAAGCCATTCACTTGCACACAAGGAGGGGGACGGGAAGCGCACAGAAAGGGAAGAACAGGAGGGAGCAACACCGACTCTTGAAACAGACATTTCGGGGGAGATAAGGTGGGTAGAAGGACAATTGAGGAGGAGACGCAGGAACCGAGTGCGCTGGGTTTTGCTGTGTGGGATCCTGGCTAAGCGCTGGCTGGAAGGAGAAGCGTGGGGAGCGAGTGACTTTGAACAAAAATGCCTAGTTAGTTACGTTAGGTTTTAGTCTTGGAAGCGTGTTTTAACGTGGGTTGGTTTGTAACTATTTCCATCCCAATTCCCTCTCCCTGGTGTTACCAAAATAACCGTTCTCTGCTAGCAAACTAACTCTGGTTTTATGGCACAAGCGTCCCGGAGCGGAGCTGCACCCGGAGGAGTGAAATCCACCAAACTAAGGCCACGTCTACACTGGAGAGCTGCGCTGCTGTAAGATCTCTCGTGTAGCCGCTCCGCATAATTAAACCACCCGCAATGAGCAGCGGTAGCAACGTGGACGGGAGAAGCCCCCGACTTTCTCGACACACTGGCACATCTGCCGGTAAAAGGGTGAGCTCACTTTGCTAGTCTAGCTGGTCTGCATGGCGTATGCTCAGTGTTGGCGAGAAGGCCGGGGCAGGCGGCTTCTCTTCACCCTGCCGGACTTAACCCCCAGTTTTGCCTTGGCAAAGCGAGGTTGTTAGACGTGTGATACGGCGTCTGCTTTGTTCTCGTGACGTTCGGCAGTGGGGAAGGCAGAGTGCCGGTGTGCGGGTCACTGGCATGTCGGGGTGATGCTGAAACAGGGCAGAGGAGAGGTGGCCTTGTGGGGTGGCATGAACTTTGACCCTGCATTTCCCCCGCCAAGAACCGAGGGGCCGGGAATCCTTACCCAGCGAGGTCACGTTCTCGTAGTTCTCCTGCATGACGTCTCTGTAGAGGGCTCTCTGAGGGGGGTCCAGCAGAGCCCACTCTTCCCTGGTGAAATACACAGCCACCTCCTCGAAGGACACCGGCCCCTGAGAGAGCAAGAGTCCAACACTCGGTACCTGCTGCCACAGGCGCCAAATTTCCCCGGCGCCAATGGGTGCTCGTGACCCCCTGCCCCCAATTCCAACCCCTTCCCCGGCCTTGCCTCCTCTCCCAAGCAGGCCCCTGGAAGAGCAAGACCTGACCGATGGAAGCTCTTAGTGGCTCACAATCAGCAGGTCCCCCCTCCACCCTGAGAGAGAACTTCTCGCGCTTCCCAGCACACACCTACTGGCTGGAGCCCGATCCGGGAGATGGGGCCCCTCCCCTGGTTGGAATCCCAACCCCCTCCCCCTTGCCCACAGCTGGATGTCAGGGGAAGGGGCATTTCCCCTAAGCCCTTCTGGTGGGTGCCCCCTTCCGAACCCTTTGGTTAGTAGGTTCAGGCTCCAGCACTAGTAATCTGGTCAATTTTCCCAGCCCACTTTTCCTGTTCCACTCATACGGGGATTTGAACCCCGACTCCCCATAGGTCTGTTCCTAGAATCCAGGGCCCAGGCTGAACAAGGCTCGCCACACCCTGTCCCCCTCCCTTTCTCCACCCTGCGGATTTCCTGCCCCCTCCTATCCCCGGACCAAACTCCCCAGCAATCCCCGTATTTTCTACCTCCCCTCTCTGCAGCGCAGCAAGTGCCTCGGGACTCTTACCTGGACTGGCTCCGCCGTAGCCATTGTCCTGCCTCGTCCCCGGGGAGGATGGGCGCCAAAGGCGGGCGTTCCTCTGCAACCTGTCAGGGTGAGAAGGGAGATTGCAGAAGGGCCTTTAATGCCTTTCACATCCCGATTGCCCCGGACTCTCTCTCTACCGACAGATTTTTCTTAAGAGCCGGTTAGACAAACACCTGTCAGGGATGGGTTAGATCGTACGTGGCCCTGCCAGGAGTGCCGGGGAGTGGACTAGACGACCTCTCGAGGTCCCTACCAGTCCGATGAGCCAATGGAATTGTCCCATTGGGTTACCCAGAATTCCCCTCTCCAGTTTTATTCGGGTCTGCGGCGACGCTGGTCTACCTCTCATGTTCCTAATGCTCAGGCTTCCAGCCGGCCAATGGCAGGGGTCAGGAAGGGATGTTGTCCCCCCGCCTCAATGGATTCTGGGAGGTGTTTTGGTTTTCTCTCCTTCCTCCGAAGCACCAGGAACGGCCACCGCTGGCGATGGGCCACGGGGCGGGGGTAATCGTTTCCCTGTCAGGGGCATCAAGCATCTCACTCCCCACCCCCCATTCTCCGCCTCTGGCACACAATAGCCTGCTGTGATACTTTGATCTCACTCCGGCTGTTGGATGGAGTCGGTGGCCTGTGACACAGGCGGACAGACCAGATGGGCCCATCTGGCCTGAAACTCTATGACTCCATAACTGACCTTGTCACCGCTTCCCCACTTACATCTCCTTCAGTTTCTCTAGCTCCTTCCCCCTCTCCTCTCCCTCCGGCTGGGAGACTTGGCCCACACCTATGTCTGGGTTCCCTCCCACTCCACTCGGCAGCGAATGACATCTGGGACCCAAACTTGCTGCTCCGTCCCCATCTCTACTGACCACCGAAGGGAGTTCCCGTGATAGATTAAATTAAATTCTCAAATACAAAGCTACCTACCATGCCCAACTTACCTAGGAGCAAATACACTTGTCTAAATGGTGACCGTTTTAAATTTTGAATATGATTAAGCTTTACCTATATAAAGGACAACCCTAAAACCCACCAAAGACCTGTTAAAATCTGGTGAAACAATTCCAGAAGTAGCTTCCCTAGAAATTCAACCTTTGCCAAAAAATTTCCCTGTAAACACATCAGTTCAGAAAGGCCGGCTAATTACATTCCACTCCATATATCCAGGAAACTAGGCTAATATTAGCATAACACCGCCCCTCACCCAAAAAAATCCCTCTTCGGTATAGTGTCATCCTCCAAATAGGAAGGCAAAAATTTTGTCCCATCAGTCACCATGATTGGTAAAGTTAAAAACTAGCCCCCCAAAATGTTATCAAGGAGGGTGTGTGTTATGTTGTAAGTTCTTTTTAGGATTTATTTTAAAAAATTCTCCCTACGCCTAGCAAAAATGAGTTACATTTAAAAAATAAAAATCAACAAAGTCCTGTTTAATATAAAATATCAGTTCAACAATCTAACGTACTAGGTAAAGATTTTTAAAAAAATTAATTCATCCTCCAAAAGCAGCATATAATTTTCTAAAACAAGTGAATAAATTAACAAAACTGGCAATAGTTTAGCCTAAAAAGAAAACTACAGAATTAAAAACATAATTCCAAAAGGTCTGTGTTGTAAAACTTGCTTGAATTGGTTTTCTTTAAAAAAAAATCCACAAAGTAAAATTTAAAACCAATCAAATCTAGTTTATATAAACCAATATTGTATTCTTAGCTGCTGGAAAATCCAAGCAAAATTTTTTTATAGGTAGATAGATAGATAAATAGATATTTCTCCATATAATACACCCTTGTGGCCAGATTTTTTTAAATCTAACCAAATTTTAAGAATTAATTATAAACAACTAAACAAATGTTCCTAAACTGGTAGCAAATTCCATTTGTAAATCAAAACTTGGCCAAGCTAAGTAAAAAAACTACTTTACCATCTCTTAAATGTAATGAACACTTTTTAACCCCTAAAAGTAGCTCCCGAAAAACCAACGTAAGTTAGCTTTTGCTTTTAAAAAGTTAATATACTCGTGGAAAAATATGTCCTGGGGATAAAAATGTCCCCAAATTTAATAGTTTCATTCACAAAGGTTTACCTAAAGTAAAAAAAATAAAATAAGAATAATAGTTTTAATTTTTAGTACAATTAAAAATCATGTAAAAAGGCAACAAATATGTGCTAAAACAACTTAAGAAATGCTTCTCAAAACTGTCTTTACTAAAAAGTCAATAAAAAAAGAGAGTAAATTATTTGGGCTTTAAAATTTCCTCTAATGGCCTACGGCCCTCCAACTTCATAAAATGCAAATTTGAATGAATTTTAAAATGTATCAGAAGTACCTAGCTTTCTGTGACCCTGCATCATTCATCCCAGAACACTTTAGGAAATTACTACAAATACATCAGGACTGGGGGTGGGAACCTGCACAAAACCAGGCTAAAAAAAATCTAAACCAAAATTAATTCAAGTCCCTGGCTTTATTTACCCTCAAAGAAGCAAAAAGTGTCTACAGAACATAGTACAAGTGCCGTGTTATATCAAAAAATAAACTCAATACCCCCAAGCTATTATTTATGCAAGCAAAAATTTAATTGCTGTAAAAAAATGTATCAAACTATAAGAAAGATATAATAAAAAAATCACTATTCACATTAACCACTCAGTCTTTAAAATTACTTTAAAAATGTGATTGAATTTTAGTTAAGTGTCATTTGCCAAATTAATCTCTTAAATTCTAGGGGATGGGGGAAAAAAGAGTAAAAATTAATTATGTTAAAAATAGATTGCAAAAGCACAAAATTAACCCAACTCCATCAATGTCAGGACAGTAATCTTAAAACAATACTTAAAGAAAAAGTAACTTGTTTGTCCACAAAGTTTGCAGTCTCCAGCTTATAAGGAAAATATTTGTGCCAATTTGCCCATTGCATACAGAAATAGTTATTCACAATTTAGCACAAAAATATATTAAAACAAACAAAAAATAATAATGTCAGAGCACTTTAAACTAATTCCTGCCACACGTCATTATTCTGAAATTGCTATATTAGCCTTCAAGTCAGCTGTAAAAACTGATTGTCATTCATTTTTGGTACAAATCAAAATGACGTAAGGAGTAGCTTCCTGTTATATCTTTGTACTGGGCGTACCTACATACTCCAAAATGCTAAAAAAAAAACCCAAAGCAAATGCTGTACACTACTTGAACTGATTCCTTCAAACCCATAAATTCCTTAAAACACAGTAAAAAATGATTCACATGCAAATAAGCACAATCATCTAAACAAGTGTTTCTCAGCACGGGTACATGTACCCCCGGGGGGGGGGGGGTTACGCAGAGATCACCCACATTAACTCAGCTAGATATTTGCCTAGTTTCATAGCTGGCTATATTGAATCTCAGGGCTGGAAGGGACCTTGGGAGATATCTAGTCCAACCCCCTGCTTAAAGCAGGACCAATCCCATTTTTGCCCCATATCCCTAAATAGCCCCCTCAAGGATTGAACTCACAAGCCTGAGTTTAGCAGGCCAATGTGCAAATCACTGAGCTACCCCCCCCCCCCCCAAACAAAAAGCCCTCATGAAGCCAGTACAAACTAAAATTTCATATAGACAATGACTTGTTCCGAACACTGTATATACCAGGTGTGAGCAAACGTTTTGGCCCAAGGGTTCAAAATTGTGTGGAAGGCTGGGTAGGGAAGGCCTCCCCAAACATCCTGGCCGCACCCCGTGACTGCCCATCTCAGAACCCCCCGCCCCACACAACTACCACCTCCTGAGATCTCGCCACCTCTAAACACCACCCATCCAGGACCCCACCCCTTATCTAAGCCCCCCCTTCTCCTTGTCCCCTGACCACACCCTCCAGAGACACCCCCGCCGCCCCTAATCACCCATCCAGGACCCCATCCCTATCTAAGCCCCCCTTCTCCTTGTCCCCTGACCACACCCTCCAGAGACACCCCCGCCGCCCCTAATCACTGAGTCCCCCTTCTCCTTGTCTCCTGACCACACCCTCCAGAGACACCCCCGCTGCCCCTAATCACCCTCCAGGATCGCACCCCTTGTCCAACTCCCCTTCTCCTGACTGCCCCAACCCCTATCCACACCCTGACATATCTCCTGGGACTTCCACGCCCTATCCAACCCCTCCCCTCCCGAGACCCTCTGGCCCTTATCCAACCCCCCACCCCCTGCCCGGCCCAGCCCCGGACTCCTTACCCCACCACCAGACACGCTGATCTGATTGTGATTATAATGATACGGTAAAAATGCAAAGGTAAGCAATTGTTCAGTAATAGCGCGCTGTGACACTTTCGTATCTTTATGTCTGATTGTGTAAGCAAGTAGCTCCTAAGGGTATGTCCATACTACCCGCCGGATCGGTGGGGTGTTCAATACATCAGGGATTGATTTATCGCATCTCATCTAGACGCGATAAATCGATTCCCCCCCCCCCCATCGACTCCGACGGGGGAGCTGCTGCCGTGAGGACGGCCAGGTAAGTCGAACTAAGACACGTCGACTTGAGCGGCGCGAAAGTTGCGTATCTTAGTTCGACACGCCCCCCCAAGTGTAGCCCAGACCTATGACACTTGGGGGTACGCAGACAAATCCGACTCCTGAAATACCACGTACAAATGTGGTCTCCTCATCTCAAAAAGGACATACCGGCATCAGAAAAGGTTCAGAGAAGAGCAACTAAAATGATTAGGGGTTTGGAACGGGTCCCATATGAGGAGAGATTA
This sequence comes from Sternotherus odoratus, assembly GCA_032164245.1. Classification (NCBI taxonomy): domain Eukaryota; kingdom Metazoa; phylum Chordata; order Testudines; family Kinosternidae; genus Sternotherus; species Sternotherus odoratus. Next base: position 625,969 of record JAVMKO010000048.1, read on the forward strand.
AAGAGGCTAGGACTTTTCAGCTTGGAAAAGAGGAGACGAAGGGGGGATAGGATAGAGGTCTATAAAATTATGAGTGATGTGGAGAAAGTGAATAAGGAAACGTGATTCCCTTGTTCCCATAATAGAAGAACTAGGGGCCACTCAATGAAATTGGCGTGCAGCAGGTTTAAAACAAATAAAAGGAAGTTCTTCTTCACCCAGCGCACAGTCAACCTGTGGAACTCCTTGCCGGAGGAAGGCTAGGACTAGACCAGGGTTTAAAAGAGAACTGGATAAATTCACGGAGGTTAAGTCCATGAATGGCTGTTAGCCAGGATGGGTAAGAAATGGTGTCCCCAGTCTCTGTCTGTCAGAGGGGGGTGATGGATGGCAGGAGAGAGATCACTTGATCATTACCTGTTAGATTCACTCATTCTAGGGCACCTGGCATTGGCCACTGTCGGCAGACAGGATACTGGGCTGGATGGACCTTTGGTTTGACCCAGTACGGCCGCGCTTCTGCTCTTACATTCTCCCTCCTACATTCAAAATCGGCCGATGTACAACGTCCCACTCTCCTCCCATTCGTAGCCACTCTGTGCACTATACATTCAGGGTCAGTCAATACAAGCTCCGGTCCCTGTTCCTGCGTCTTTGCAGCCCTCTCCCCTCCAACCCCGTTTCCAGTCGCCCCGTACAGCCGTCTGACTGTTCAGGGGGGTGGATGTTTTATTCTCGTCTCCCCTCCGCCGCACTCTCCAGGGTGGTCTTCTGTCCCCAGAGGGAAACGAACCCCGAGATCTGGATTCCCTCTGAATCCGGACCGGATGTCACAGCAAGAGGGAATGAGGGGCTCAGCCGGCTCCCCAGCTTCCCGGTACCCAGCAGGCTTGGATACCCTCTCGCTCACATGGTCTGAAATCTCCCCCCGGGCCCGTCCGAGACAGACACCTACCTGGGTCGCTCCCCAGCTCCAGTCGCAATGTCTCTAGGGAAAGGAGAGGACGGGAGAGGTGAGAATTGAGGCCTTCAGGGGGAGTTTCCCGAGAGTTATTAACAGGGCCCTACCAAATTCATGGCCGTGAAAAATACGCCACGGACCGGGAAATCTGGTCCCCTGTGAAATCTGGTGCCAACTCATGGGGTGCTCCGGGGCTGGAGCACCCACAGGGAAAATTGGGGGTACTCAGCACTCACTGGCAGCCCCCGCCACTCCCCCACCTCCTCCCCTGAGTGCGCCCTTCCCCCGCAGCTCCCAGCGCTTGTGCCGCCAAACAGCTGGGAGGGAGAGGGGAGGAGGGGGAACGCGGTGCGCTCAGGGGAGGAGGTGGGCCCGGGGATTTGGGGAAGGGGTCCAATAGGGGCTAGGGAGGGGGCGGGGACTTTGGGGAAGGGGTTGGAATGGGGGCGGGGAAGGGGTGGAGTTGTAGCGGGGCCGGGGGGCCCCCCCAAGCCAGGGAAAGTTGCCGCTTTCCGGTGCCAGGGAAAGTTGGCGCTTATGGGTAAAAGCACCCAGAAGTCCACGGCGTTTCTCAGACTGGGGTTCCTACCCCAAAAGGAAGGCACAAGGCCAATGTTGTGGGAGGGGGGCAGAGGCATCCAGAGACGCCCCCCCCCCCAGACTCCCGCTCACCTCTGAATCCCAGCAGCGCCTCCTGCAGGCGGGCGCTTCTCCGAGAGAAATCGCGGAGTCTCGTCTCCAGCTCCGCGTACCCCGGCTCCCGAAACGTCCTGTCCTCCCTGCCGGGAAAAGGAGGAGGGGTGAGAAATGGGCCCGATCCCCACGCCGACAATGAGTGACTGTTCTTGATGGAGTCCTTTATTTTCACGATCGGTATCACTCCGTGGGGAAACTTTCTTTTCCTTTTCCCACCCTCCTTTCACCACTTCTCTCCTCACTGTCTTCGCGCCTCTCCTCCCTTTTTCCTTCTCTACATCAGCTCCCTATTCCCACCCCTCCAAGGCGTCTCTCCCCCTTCCACCGGCTCAAGCGATCAGCCGTGGAAAACTGAACGTGAACGTTAAAGTCTCGTCACGGCCACTGACACTGCGATGAGACGAACGGAGGATCGGGCCCCTCACGCTGCTCTGAACCGGTGTTTCGGGCTGTCTGCAGACTCAGGAAGGCAACACCGTCACCGGGGCCATGTGGGAGGGTTTCTGGAGGGCTGGAAAGTTGCTTTTAAAGGGAAAGTTGAGCTTCTGCCCACATGGGATACAGGTGGCCACAAAAATTCATCAAGAGAGGCCGGGTCAGGACCATGTGTCTGGTGGGACCTCGTTAGCGGCCATGAGGAGACCCAGAATCCCCGGCGCTAAGCCGGCGTCTCACACGCTCCAAGGGTATCCGGCAGTTACCAGACCTCACAGACCACGAGGGGAGCGAGACGGAGCTCAGGACTTACCTGCCCCCGGTGCCCCCAGCCCCCTGGAGAAGGAGAGAAAAGAAGAGGACGTCAGAAGACTCCTTCCAGCCCGGGGAGCTCTGGAGAATCACCCTTGGAGTCTAATTCCAGACACTTAGGGTCATGTTCCCAGAGCAGCCGCCCCCCCCCCCCTCCCAAGCAGTGACGTCTGCCCTCTGCAGCCCCACGGATCCCTGCTGAGAAACTGCCACGGGGGACGGGGGCATTTCGCAGGAAGAAAATATTCGCTGCCTTGAACGTGAAATTCCTGCGGGTGCAGAGAGCCCCACAAGCCCCCCCTGGCCCCACTAAAACCCATTAACCTGGTGGCAGCGGGGCCTTAGGCCTGGCTCGGGACCACGGCACGGGGAGGCGGTGGGGGGGATTTCACCCCCAAAATGCAGACAGACAGGGCAGGAGAGAAGGTCTCGGGGTTGCAAACCCAGGACCCATCCCTGGCGCGCCAGACTCACTGTGTGACCTGCCTCACTTTCCCCATGGGGGATAATGCCCCAACCCCGCTCTGTAAAGTGCTGCAGACTGACCTGCAGGGACCGGCTCAGGGTTTCCTGCCCCTTCTCTCCTCCCCTGAGCAGGGAAACCTCCCGGGACAGCTGGCAGACGCCCTCATCCCTTCTCTGGACAATGGCTCTCTCTAGCTCGTCCAGCCGGGACAGCAGCCGCTCCTCCTGCTCCTCCAGAAATCCCCGCAGCTCCTTCCACTCCCAGAGGATCTTCCGCCTCTCGGCTTCCGCCTGTTGCTGCAGCCACAGGGAGAGGCGGCTCGGTAACAGAGAAACACAGAACATAAGAGCGGCCGTACTGGGTCTGACCAAAGGTCCATGTAGCCCAATGTCCTGGCTATCGACAGTGGCCAAGGCCAGATACTCCAGAGGAACTGAACAGAGCCTATAATTATCAAGTGAGGTATCCCCTCCCACCCATTCCCAGCTTCTGGCGAGGGACATATCCTTGCCCATCCTGGCAGATAGTGGACCTGTCCTCCATGAATTTATCTAGTTCTTTTTTGAACCGTGACATAGTCTTGGCCTTCACAAAATCCTCTGGCAAGGAGTTCCACAGGTTGGCGGTGCATTGCATGAAGAAATACTTCCCTGGCTTGGTTTTTAACCTGCTGCCTATTAATTTTATTGGGTGATTCCTAGTCCTTGCGTCCTGAGTAAATAACACTTCTTTATTGACTTTCTCCACACCAGTCACCATTTTATAGCCCTCTCTCATATCTCCCCTTAGCCATCTCTTTTCCAAGACGAAAGTCCCAGTCTTATTAATCTCTCCTCATACGGAAGTTGGCCCCTCCTCATTTTTGTTGCCCTTTTCCAATAGATCTTTTTTGAGATGGGGCGACCACATCTGCACACCGTATTCAAGATGTGGGTGTATCACAGATTTATATAGAGGCAATAGGATATTTTCTGTCCTAATCTCTATCCCTTTCCTACTGATTTCCAACCTTGTGTTTGCTGTGTCGTCGCACCCTGAGTGGCAACAGCTACTTTCGAGCCCGTCGTTGTATATGTCTAGTCGGGATTCTGGTTTTCAAAGTGCATGACTTATTCCGGATCATTTACGAATCCGCCGAATAGGGCTGGTCCCAGTGCTGACCCTGGTGGGACACCCCCAGTTAACCTCTCTCCATTCTGGAAACGGACCCTTTATTCCTATCCTTTGTCTGCTGTCTTTTAACCAGTTACCAATCCATGAGAGGACCTTCCCTCTTATCCCATGACTCCTTACTTTGCTGAAGAGCCTTTGATTCATCATAAATGTGCCCCACAGCGGATGGCTTTATTTACCTGATCACAGGATCTCTCGCCGGGGGTGGTGGGGAGTGTGTTTCGGCCGGGAAGGGTGGAGGGATCGGGGCAGGGGTGAGCTGTACGTCACCGACGGGAATCACCGTTTTCCCCCAGACCCTCATCTGCTTGAACTGAGCCAAATTCTCCATCTCCTTGCCCCCACCATGTGCTAGAAAGGACCCCTGCTCACTGTAGCATGCAGCCAGCCCATGGGCAGGGACTCTGGGCTAACAGATCTTTCCCCTCTATTCGACACTGGTGAGGCCTCATCTGGAGTCCTGGGTCCAGTTCTGGGGCCCACACTACAAGAAGGATGTGGAAAAATTGGGAAGAGTCCAGAGAAGGGCAACGAAAATGATCAGGGGTTTGGAGCGCATGACTTATGAGGAGAGGCTGAGAGAAATGGGATTGTTTAGTCTACAGAAGAGAAGACTGAGGGGGGATTTGATAGCTGCTTTCAACTACCTGAAAGGGGGTTCAAAGAGGATGGATCTAGACTGTTCTCAGTGGTGTAGACAGAACAAGGAGTAATAGTCTCAAGTTGCAGTGGGGGAGGTTTAGGTTGGATATTAGGAAAAACTTTTCCCTCGGAGGGTGGTGAAGCACTGGAATGGGTTATCTAGGGAGGTGGTGGAATCTCCTTCCTTAGAGGTTTTTAAGGTCAGGCTTGACCAAGCCCTGGCTGGGATGATTTAGTTGGGGTTGGTCCTGCTCTGAGCAGGGGGTTGGACGAGATCCCGCCTGAGATCCCTTCCAACCCGGATCTTCTATGAACATGGACTGACTCTCTCCTGCACAGCCGCCTCCTGCCCCCTAAAGGGGTCATGTCACCCCCCTGTCTGACCCTGCCCTCTCCCCGGGCTCCGGTGGGGGTGGTTTCTGGGCAGAGCCTGGCAGGATGGGCACCTCACTCGGGATCTGCCAGGGGGTCCCATCAACTCATCCAGCCTACTTTACAAGCACTAGCGGAGTCAGTGCAGACTAAAATTTCAGAGCCCGCTGTAGAGACACTGACCTGTGAGCACGAGGGTTTTATGTTATAGGGCTTTAAATGTATCCACTGAATTTATGAATTTTAAGATTTAAATTTTTAGATTTTTTTTTATTTTACATTTATTTGATAATGACGCGGTGAACGAGGAGAAAGTCACCCGTCCTCCGGGACCCGTGTGGCTGGGATAGCCGCAGCTCTGATTTTGTAGGCAAGCTGTTTTGAAGAAGGGTGAAACTTGGGGCTACCCAAGACAGATCAGCCTCCCGAAAGGGGGAAGGTTGAGGGCCCCTGACTCGGGGCACTCTGATCCCAAAGCGGGGGGGGGGGGCCTGGGCACCTACCAGCAGCTCCTCGCTTTGCTGCTGCTCCTCCGCTTTGGCTGCTTCTCTCCGAGGGGCCAGACGGTCTCGTGGGGGCTCCTGGAAGAAGCAGGGCAGTGGGGTGAGAAACGGCTGCAAACAGACATCAGGGCTGCATCTCCGGGACTCAGACTTTTATCCCAGGTCTTGCCCAGCCTCAGCCGGGCCGGTGAAAAGGGGACACCGGGTTCTCCAGAGGAAAATCAGGACCGCAGGAGGGTGACCAGATGTCCTGATTGTATAGGGACAGTCCCGATTTGGGGTCTTTTTTCTTACATAGGCTCCTACGACCCTCCCACCCCCTGTCCCGATTTTTCACATTTGCTGTCCGGTCACCCTAGCCAGGGGTGGGCAAACTACGGCCCGCGGGCCACATCCAGCCCATGGGACCTTCCTACCCGGCCCCTGAGCTCCCCCTGGCCCCTGCCCCACAGCGCACCGTGAGGGGCTCCAAGGGCAGCGTGATAAGGGGGCAGGGAGCGGGGGGGGGTGGGATAGAGGGCAGGGGAGTTCGGGGGATGGTCAGGGGTGCGGATAGGGGTTGGGGGCAGGGAGCGGGGGGGTTGGATAGGGGGCAGGGGAGTTTGGGGGATGGTCAGGGGTGCGGATAGGGGTTGGGGTGGTCAGAGGGCGGGGAACAGGGGCTTGAGTGGGGGCAGGGATCCCGGGGGGCAGTCAGGAAGGAGAGGAGGGGTTGGATTGGGCAAGGGTCCTGGGGGGGCCATCAGGAAGGAGAGGAGTTGAATGGGGCAGCGGGGGGGGGGGGGGGAGTAGCTAGGGGCAGTCAGGGGGCAGAGAGCCAGGGGGGATAGGGCAGAGGTCCTGGGGGGGGGTCAGGAAGGATAAGGGGGGTGGATGGGTCAGGAGTCATCAGGGGGCAAGACCCAAAGGGGGGGGGGGGTCGGGGGCCAGGGCACATCTGGCTGTTTGGGGGGGGGCACAGCCTAACCAGCCCCCCATGCCGTTTCAGAAACCCCAGGCGGCCCCCAGCCCCAAAAGTCTGCCCCCCCCCCGCTGCAAATATCCCCAGGCCCCGCCCCACATCAGACATTGCCCCCCAACCGGGCCAGATCTGAACATGCCCCCCCCCCCAAAATATCCCCAAACCACCAGCTCCGAACAGCCCCGCGATCCCCCCCCCCCCCCCCGGGCTCAGCCCGAGCGCCGGGCCCCTCCCGCACCGGCGTGTCCCCCCCCCCGCTCCGCCCCGCGGATCCTACCGCGCCCCCGGGCGGGAGCCGGTTCCCGACCCCGGCCATGGCTCCTCTCTGCAAACACACAAAGGCGAGGGGGGGGGCAGGAAGGGGCGGCTCCTACCCGGGCCTGGCCCTGCCCCGTGGGGGGGGGGGGGGCTAGCAGGGTGGGAAATCCGGATCCGGGGGGGGGGGCAGAGGGGATCCCCAAACCCGGGCACCCTGCAGGGTGAGCAAACAGCCAATGTGAAAAATTGGGGACCAGGGTGTGGGTGGCGGGGGGGGGGGTCATAGGAGCCTGTATAAGAAAAAAAAACCCAAAATCCGGCCCGGCCCTATAAAATCGGGACATCTGGCCACCCTCCGCTTGGAGAGACACCCAGGAGAGGGGCCCAAAGAGGAAAGAAGATTTGCAAATCGTGGATTAAGGATTCGTGACTAAGTCAAGATTTCTGTTTCGCATTTTGCCTTGGCGTAAAGGAGATTGATTTTGGGGGAGAAGATGGAAGCCAACTTCCAGAGGACTGGGGAGAAACCAGACGGGGACTTTCCAGCTTGGAAACCGGATGACTAAGGGGGATATTTACTCCTCCTAACGCAAGAACTAGGAGACAGCCGGTAAAATGAATAGGTTTAAAAACAAAGAGCAAGTCTTTCTTCACAGTCAACCTGGGGAACTCCTCGCTGGAGGATGTTGTGAAGAGGAAAATGACAACTAGGGTGAGCAGACAGCCAGTGTGAAAAATTGGGACAGAGGGTGGGGGGGGGGAATAGCACCCTATATAAGAAAAAGCCCCAAATATCAGGACTATCCCTATAAAAGCGGGACGGCCACTGTCGGAGACAGGATACTGGGCTAGATGGAGGACCTTTGGTCTGACCCAGTCTAGCCGTTCTTATGTTCTCTGTTCCCTCTACTGCGACCTTGTCGGCTAGGGAAAGGAAAATAAGGATTGCAGGATGGGAAGAAACACAAAAGCCTGCCCCAAACCCACCCTATCTTTGAGGGGATGAGTAAAGCGCATCTAGAACAGACGTTATCCTCCGGCAGAGAGTTCCACAGGTTATTTTGGTTTTTATACCTTGTCACAACGATGAAATTACCCCAAAATGCATCTTTCTTGGTGTCCGGGTCGTCATGAGAGCAAAGGGTGATGGGGCCTGAGTCCCGGCCCGCCCACCCAGCCCCAGCCAGCTTTGAAGGAGAGGCTGGGGTAGGGGGGGAAGAGGAGTAGTGGGGGGCGGGGGAGGACATGGGGAAAGAGCAGGACACGGGAGAGGGACTCAGGGTGGAACATAGAGGAGGCCACACCTGGCTATCTGGGGGAGCTTAGCCTCATCTGGACCATGATTTAACTTCTGGATAATTCACTGGATAATTCTGGATAATTCACTGGATAATTCACTGGATAATTCACTGGATAATTTGGGATAATTTGGGATAATTTTGGATAATTCTGGATAATTCACTGGATAATTCACTGGCTAATTCTGGATAATTCTGGACAATTCACTGGAATATTCTGGATAATTCACTGGGTAATTCTGGACAATTCACTGGATAATTCACTGGGTAATTCTGGACAATTCACTGGATAATTCATTGGGTAATTCTGGACAATTCACTGGATAATTCACTGGGTAATTCTGGACAATTCACTGGATAATTCACTGGGTAATTCTGGACAATTCACTGGATAATTCACTGGAATATTCTGGACAATTCACTGGATAATTCTGGAAAATTCACTGCCCCCCTGTCTTTCTCCTGAGCATCTCTTACCCTCTCTGATTTTTCCCCCTTTAATTTCTTTAGGGCACCGTAGTCCTGGGCATTTGTGTGTGGCGGAGGAGGGGGGTGGCTTCAGGTTTGCAGGGGGTTTCGGAGCTGGGGGGTTTCTGCACCCTGAGGGGCGTCGGGGTGAGGGGCTTCAGACCCCACCACCTCCTTGGGACCCCATTCCAGGGCTTCACCACCCTCCTAGGGCACTAGCTTTTCCTAATATCCAACCTAAACCTCCCCCACTGCAACGTGAGACCATCACTCCTTGTTCTGTCACCTGCTACCACTGAGAACAGTCTAGATCCATCCCCCCTTCAATGCTGAGTGAATTCAGACGGGGGGGGGGGGCTAGGAGCTTTTAACCTTGCAGTGTGTGTCCGCCTGAGGTGTGCTGGGGGGGGATCCCCAGCAGTGGAAGCCCCTGTCCCAGGGACCGCTGCAGCCCCAGGATCTTACATAGGCGCCTATTAACACCCCCTCTCGGGGGGGGCGGAGCAGTTGACAGAGGGGGGTGGGGCATGGGGAGAACAAAGTCCCCCCAGGATCGGGCCCCGGGGCTAGAGACTCCCAGACTTATATCGGTCGGGACGCCCTTTGTCCCGATATCGGGGACTGTCCTGGGGCAGCTCCCCGGGCTGTAGGGGCGGGGATTGCGGGCGCCGGGAGCGGGCAGAGAGCCCTCTGCCCCCCACACCCGACCCGCCACCCCTGGAGCCAGAGGGACCTCCCTGCCCGGGACCGGAGCCGCCCCAGGTAAGCCCCACCGGGACTCCCCACCGCGTCCCCCGGCTCCGCAGCTCCCATTGGTGCTTTTCCTGGCCAATGAGAGCCACGGAGTTTGTGGCGGGCGCAGCAGGTGGAGAGGCCGGAGACTCCCCCGGCCTCACTGACCCTAGGAGCCGGTGACCTCCCAGCGGGGCGGGTGAGTGGGGCCCGGGAAGGGGGCCGGGTGTGCGGGTGCGTGTCTGGGCGGGTGTGGAGGGCACCGGGCAGTGGGCGTCTGTGGGGGGCATTGTGTGGGGCTGTGGGGAAGGGCACGGGGGAGGGAGGGGAGATCTGTGCCCGTTCAGAAACCGACGGTACATCCCGGAGGGCTGGCAAGTGCCTGTTACCCGGCCTCTTTACCCCTTCAGTGGCTCTTTAAACAGTTTCCGTGTTGGGCTAATAAGTCTGGCAGGCTGGAGATGTTTTCACTACTAGATCCCCTGGGAGAAGGGCTCCCCCGGTGGGAGCCTGCAGGAAGGGTCAGAACAGGGATAGGAGGAGGTGGGAGGGGGGGACACCGAGATCCAGGGGTGCCCTAAATTCGCTTCCTACCAGAGATCTCCCCCGGCACCCTGCTGGGGGCTCCATCTCCTGTGTCAGTCTGTGGTTGTTCGGGGTGTGATGGATCTGCGGCCCTCTCTCTTCGTCCCTCACCCTGGGGTTTTCCGGGTGCTCGAAGCGGGACGCAGGGGGGGGGGACTCTGTTGACTGTGAGCCACCCAGAGCTTCCCTTTGATTGGCTCCTCTCCTCCGTGAATAGCGGGGCAGCGGGCATACGTGCCGACTCCGTGGGGGCACCCACTGGCAGCTCCCCCCCTGCCACCCCCACCCCAACTCACCTCCACTCCCCCTCCCCTGAGTGCGCTGCCGCTTCCTGCTTCTCCCCCCCTCTCTGCCAGCACTTGGGACTCTGTTTCATGCAGTTGGGAGAGAGGGAGAAGGAGGGGGAACACAGTCCGCTTGGGAGAGGAGGCAAGGCCGGGGAAGGGGTTGGAATTGGGGGCAGGGGGTTGCGAGGACCCACTGGTGCCGGGGAAATTTGGTGCCTGTGGCAGCAGGTACCGAGTGTTGGACTCTTGTTCTTCCAGGGGCCGGTGACCTTCGAGGAGGTGGCTGTGTATTTCACCAGGGAAGAGTGGACCCCGCTCAGAGAGCCCTCTACAGAGACGTCATGCAGGAGAACTACGAGACCGTGACCTCGCTGGGTAAGGAGTCCCGTCCCCTCGGTTCTTGGATGGGGAAATGAAGAGAGAAGGTTTGTTGTCAGTAGTGCGGTGTTCCGCTCTTGTTCGGTGGTGCTGTCAGTCGGCGGCGTGCGTGTTCCCGCTGTGTGCTGCACAGCAGACCCCGAGGGAACCCCCAAAGACCACAGACTCTAGTAGGGTACGAAGGCACCCGGCCAGGTTTATTATCAAACAACACACAGTCTCTGGCTCGCCGGATTGGATAGCGACGGGTCTGCTAATCCACGTGTGCCCCCGGACAATGGACCGGCACAGTCAGTGGCGGGACTCTCCACTGCCCCCTCGGCCAGACGTCAGTGTGTCCCCCGGCTCCTACTTTTATACAGTGCAGGACCGAATACTCCTCCCTACTGACGTATTGAGGTACAGCCCCTGGCCTCACTAGGGTGCTGTCTCTCCCTTTGATCATGTTGGTTCAAACACACCGATCTATCCTTCACGCTGTCCTTTTCACCCTGTCTCGGAGGTGCACCCGGCTGTTCCTGTGAAGTGTCCTCGTATCAGGATGTCCAGGTGCCATCTTGACACAAGTTCCTCTTATTACTACTGATATCATTCGCGTGGACTTTCTAGCAGCCCTTTGCTTGCCAACGTCTCTAATTAGGGCCTGCCTCTGGCTGACTGCCTAGCTTTGCTTAGCAATGCCTGGAAGTACTTTGGTTCAGGCTTCAGGCCTCAGACTAGGCCTCTGGTACAAGAGTTCAGGGCCTCATCTTACTATATTTCCCCCACGTTTTGTCTTTTTAAGGGGAGGACGTCCCAGAAAAGCATAATGCATGTTTTTTTTTGGGGGGGGAAGGGATAGCCCAGTGGTTTGAGTATTGGCCTGCTAAACCCAGAGTTGTGAGTTCAATCCTTGAGGGGGACCATGTAGGGATCTGGGGCAAAAAAATCTGTCAGGGGACAGTACTTGGTCCTGCTAGTGTAGGGGACTGGATTTCATGACCATATCGATTATTTTCCAAGCTGGTGGTGTAGTTTGGCCCTTGTGGTACCGCAGATACCCACTTTTATTAGGGCAATTACAGTTACCATCTATATTAGTAGTAGTATTAGGCTGAGTGTTTTGAAATACTGGGATAGGGACTGTAATAATCTATCCCACACTTCTATGTATGGGAGAAATAAAACAGAAATTTGGAATAGTGACACTATCACTATGGCCTTTATATGTAAATCTATTGTAATTAGTTAATACACAGGACTGTCCATTCATGTTATAGATGCTGGTTGTCACCCTTTGGTAAGCTTCACTGGGCAGGGAACAGAAGCGGCTAACTTCTCTGGTCCATTGGTCGAACTGTCCTGTGATACACCAGTATCTGGGATTGTTTAGTCCAGGGTTTCTCAAACTGGGGGTTGCGACCCTCCGGGGGGGTCGCTGAGCGCTCCCCGGGGGGTCGCGAGCTCCTGCCGCCGCAAATCGCGGCGGGGACTGGGGGCTGGGGCGCAGCCGGCAGCCCGCCCGCGGTGGGGCGAATTTGGCGGCTTTTCGGCGGAGGGGTCACGCCGCGCCGCCAGAGCAGGAAAAGGGGTCGCGGTCTCGACAAGTTTGAGAACTGCTGGTTTAGTCTGCAGAAGAGAAGACTGAGGGGGGATTTGATAGCTGCTTTCAACTACCTGAAAGGGGGTTCAAAGAGGATGGATCTAGACTGTTCTCAGTGGTGGCAGAAGACAGAACAAGGAGTAATAGTCTCAAGTTGAAGTGGGGAAGGTCTAGGTTGGATATTAGGAAACACTATTTCCCTAGGAGGGTGGTGAAGCACTGGAATGGGTTATCTAGGGAGGTGGTAGAATCTCCTTCCTTAGAGGTTTTTAAGGTCAGGCTTGACCAAGCCCTGGCTGGGATGATTTAGTTGGGGTTGGTCCTGCTTTGAGCAGGGGGTTGGACTAGATCCCTCCTGGGGTCCCTTCGAACCCTGATCTTCTAGGATTCTGACATAGACCCAGTTGATTTTTATGGATGTTGTTTTTCAGAAAATCTATTGAATGGACAGTAACCAATTTATCAAATATTGCAGTGTCTGGGTGTAATATTGGTATCCAGACACTAAACAAGATTGTTTTGAATAACACATGCCTTAGTTAAAGTGCAGTGTCCGTAACCCAAATTATCACTGGTACTAACAGGGAATTTGTTTATCCAATTTATAGTTACTGTATTTCTTTACCAATTTTTTTTTTCTTGCCTTCAAGTTGTTTGCTGGCATTTGTTTGATTTTTACCTGCGTGTTGGTTAAACAGTTTAGCAAGGTTAGACACCTAATAAATGTTGTACAGCAAGAATACAATACAGCAATAATCCAACAGTACAATGATAATCCAGTAGTACAGCAAGAATACAGTTGTTTTTACACCGTAACCAAGTTGAAATTAAATGACAGTTTCTCCTGGTTCAGCTAGTGGTTTTAGCTGGTTGTTAATTGTCCATATATGGTAGATAGAGGTGTATTTGACCAGTCTCTTATATATAAAGCTCTTCATTTTTCTTTTCTTGGGAGTTTCTTCACTGTATGGTGATATTTTCTGATATCTTCAGGGTGTGATATTTTCTAGCGTCTTTAGACTGTGGGATGCAACTTAAACAACTTTTGTTAGTTAACATAGCAAGTTTTTGTTTGTTTTCCCCTTTTTGTTTTTAGTAACCCAAACTTAATACAAAGTTTAACTTAGTTTGTCGACAAGGAACCGAGTTTTTTATAACCCACGCTATACTTTTCCAATTGTTGTCTCGACATTCATTTCCATTTGAGGTGAATTACTAATATTTTATACTAAATATATACTAAATATTTTATACATAACTGATACAAAAATTCTTTTTTTTTAATGTTCTGTGTTAGCAAAAGAGTCAATAACATTATTTTTACTAAGCTTTTCAGAATTAATTTTCTTGAGATACCAATGTCATTCTTGTTAACTGTTTAGAAGCACAAATATTAACAACTACTGCTTACCGTTAACATAACATAGCAAAGGAAAAGCATATCAAATTAAACCAACTATAAAATTAAATCCAAAATAAATTTAGTTCATGCAAATAATTTGAGGGTATTAAACATCGATGATGCTTTGTTGTGTTTGGGAGCCAAAGGTGGAAACCTGTTGAAATTATTTGTGCATAAATTATTATTTTAAACAATTTTGCTATCAGATTCTTATAACTATATTTAAAAATCCAAGCAAGTTTATCAAAAGTCCAAACAAGAAATTGACATTTTGTTCATATTATCTTTACCTTAATGTTGAGGTTTCCCCTTAAATTTTTTTCTTTGAATAACAAATTAAAAAAGAAAACTTATAAAAGAAAACTATGATTGATAAAAGAGAATTCTTCTCATTTGCAATTGCATTATTTGTTGAGGCAAAAATATATGTACATATATTTATAACTGAAACCTTTTTGAACGTTGCACACACAAAAAATTGGTGTAATAATACTTTGATTATACCCCAACCACGATCTTAGAATAGTGTGGTACCACATATAAATATATTTTTTAAAAGGTATAAAATTGACTTTTGTTGCAACAAAATAAAAATAATAAAAAAATAGTCACATGACACACACAACATACAACACACAGGACATACAAGACAATTAAAAACCCAGTGCCAGAAATCTATTCATAACTAGACAAAAGAAGGCAAACAAAAATAAAAAGGGTTAAACATTTGAATAAACAAGTTCTTACCTTGTTTAAAACTTTTAATATAAATTGATAAATGCCCCAATTTATGCCAAATTTATTGTATCAATTTGGTAACAAGGAATTTTGCATTACTTTATATTTAACATTATTTTAGAACTCTGCTCTATGAAATTAGAAAAGCCCGTGTTTAGCCCGTGTCTAAACAATCCCGGTTCCCTCCGCCTCTCCTCATAAGTCATGCGCTCCAGGCCCCTAATCATTTTTGTTGCCCTCTGCTGGACTCTTTCCAATTTTTCCACATCCTTCTTGTCGTGTGGGCCCCAAAACTGGACACGGTACTGCAGATGAGGCTTCACCGATGTCGAACAGAGCGGAACGATCACGTCCCTCGAGAATTAGAGGGAATTAGTATTCCCTCTAATCCTCTCACAATACCGGTTTGCATGTCAGAGTTCTCGTCTGTGGAACGTGGCTACGTTAGCTATTGATCAGGAATGGCCCGGATTAGCTTTTCCATCCTTTTCAAACCTGTCTCTAAAGGTCGAATTTGGGTCGTTTAGCCTGCGAGCTGCTTTGACCCTTTCTGGCTCAGTGTCACGGGCATGTCTGGCTGTTCCCAGCAAAGATGTGGATGGTTAAATCCCTCATATACAGAGTGTCCTGCCCCTTAAGCCCCCAGGGGGGGATAACTCAGTGGTTTGCGCATTGGCCTGCTAAACCCAGCGTTGTGAGTTCAATCCTCAAGGGGGCCATTTAGGGAGATGGGGCAAAAATCGGATTGGTCCTGCTTTGAGCAGGGGGTTGGACGAGATGATCTCCTGAGGTCCCTCCCCACCCTAATCTTCTATGATTTCACTGCTTTACAATGGGCTAAAGCCGATCGACTCTTCTTTGTGAGAAATGTCCCTGACCTCCCTGGTTTTCTGTCCCCTGAGCAGGGTGTCCCGTTTCCGGACCTGATATGATCCCCCAGCTGGAGCCGTGGATGTTGGATCCTCAGGGCTCGGAGGAAGGAGAGATCCGGAGAGGTGCCCGCCCAGGTGAGGGACCATTAAACCAATTCAAAACCACTCCATGCCTGAAGGAAAGAGCTGGGTCTCCCCAAAAAGACCTTGTGATCTCTTGGACTCCAGGAGCGTCCCCAGGAGGCCTTGTCCCCTATGGGCAGCGATCGCTCGTGGCTTCCTACCCATCCTCACTGACACCAGTAGCTCCCTCCCTGATGGGATGGGGAGGAGAATTGTCCCCCTCCTCTCTCCCCCAAGAAGAGTTTAGGAGAATTCCGCTGTTAGGTTTTTTTCTGCCTCTCCAGCTGCACCCCTGTTTCTGAGGTTTCTCTCTCTGTCCCAGCAGGCGCCGGGATGGTGAGTGAGAACGAAGAGCAGAATCCGCAGCAAGAAGACGCTGAGCAAGTGAAAGCCGACGGGGGACTATCGCAAGGATCCCAAGGGAAGGTGGCCAGGCGTCGTGTGCAGGGGAAAGCCTGCGAGAGCCAGCACAGGCCAGAGAGGGTGCAGGGAAACCAGCCCAGGGAGAAAGCGGGCAAATCCGTTCATTGTCAGGGGACTCACCCGGAGCACAAGGAAATCACGGCCCAGCAGAGAGTACCTCCAGGAGAGAGAAAAAACACCTGCCCGGAGTGTGGGAAACGCTTCACCCTGACCTCCACCCTCGTTCGACATCAGCGGAGCCACGCGGGGGAGCGGCCCTTCCAGTGCTGTGAGTGCGGGAAACGGTTCGGGGAGCAATCCCACCTTGCTACGCATCAGACGAACCACACGAGAGAGAGGCCCTACGGCTGCCGGGAGTGCGGGAAACGCTTCACCCGGAGCTCAACCCTGACTAGACACCGGCGGATCCACACAGGGGAGAGACCCTACGAATGCAGCGAGTGTGGGAAAAAGTTCACCCAGAGCTCGGTCCTTATTAATCACCAGCGGATGCACACGGGGGAGCGGCCCTATACCTGCTGTGAGTGCGGGCAAACCTTCGCTCAAAGCTCGACCCTCTTTAAACACGAGAAGATCCACACGGGCGAGCGGCCCTTTGAATGCGCCGAGTGCGGGAAACAATTCATTGAGAAATCCAAATTTCTCAAACACGGGGCGAGCCACACGGGGGAGAGACCCTACGGATGCCGTGAGTGCGGGAAACAGTTCGGTGAGAAATCCAACCTCACGAAACACCAGGCAAGCCACACGGAGGAGAGGCCCTTTCAGTGCCGCGAGTGCGGGAAAAGTTTCACCCGCAGCTCGTCGCTTGTGAGACATCAGCGGCTGCACACGGGGGAGAGACCCTATAAATGCAGCGAGTGCGGGAAAAGCTTCGCTTTCAAATCGGACGTGGGGAAACATCAGCGGGTCCACACGGGGGAGCGGCCCTATGAATGCCCTGAGTGCGGGAAAACCTTCAGTCAGAAATCAAACCTTCTCGCACACCACAGAGGCCACACGGCACAGAACCCCTATGAGTGCTGGGAATGCGGGAAAAATTTCTCCCAGCGCGCAGGCCTCATTAATCACCGGAGAGTCCACGCAGGAGAGCGACCCTCTGCACGCTCCGAGTGGGGGCAGCGGTTCTGTGAGCAGTCAGACGTTATTAAACGTGAGGCAGGCCACACAGGAGAGAGACCCTATACCTGCTCCGAGTGTGGGAAAAAATTCACGCAGCATTCGGGCCTCATTAATCACCGGAGAATCCACACGGGCGAGCGGCCCTATACCTGCTCCGAGTGTGGGAAAAAGTTCACCCAGAGCTCAGGCCTTATTAAACATCGGAGAGTCCACACAGGAGAGAAACCCTATGAGTGCCACGAATGCGGGAAGAGCTTCGCCGAGAGCTCCTCCCTTATCAGACATCGGGGGATCCACACCGGGGAGAGGCCCTATGAATGCTTTGAGTGTGGGAAAAGCTTCACTTTTAAATCCGACCTTCTTAACCATCAGAGGATCCACCCACGGGAGCCGCCGGTGAATGCGGGGAAAGTTTCACCCGGCGCTCACGCCTTAATAGACATCAACGATTTCACAGCATAGAGACGCACCATCAAAACGTTGTGTAGGGCAAAGAAAAGACGTTTTTAAAGCCATTTGCTAATTCCCACCTAGTGACTTTTTAGGGCTGTCTGCACCATTTGTGTCCCCCCGTTCTCTCCGCTCCCCCAGCCAGGTGAGTTGCCTGCTTTTCCTTTACGGGTCGCCCTTCTCTGGGGTGACTCCCGTGGTACTTTCTACCAACTCCTTTCTCCTGGGAGTCTTGGGAGTGTGTCCCTCCAGCTAGGAGTGTCCGTCAGCCCCAGCTGGGGACGCTAGAGATGACTTCAGGTAGCTACACTGAGCTGAAATCGACCTGGGTTTGTCTCCTCTCGGATTTTCATCCTCCTGGCGTTGGCTCTCCTAATGGAAACACCCCGCTCTGTGTGCAGGGCTGAGACAGGGGTTAGCACCTTCCCCTTTGACCTGTCCTCAGCGACACCAATTTTCCTGCTCTAGCCAAGCCCTGAGCATCACATATACAACACGGCTGCTAATCTTAAACCTGTCACATATATACAGTCACCCGACTAGCAGAGCGATTGTTAGCGTCGCCAAGTTTGGCGACAGATTGTCTCGCCCCCGGTTGTTCTCACACTGGCCCAGGTTGCACTGGAGAGTGGGTTGTTTTCCATTTCCCTTATTGCAAATCTAGTTCAATAGAACAAAAAGGAGGAGCAGGAGTGAGACAAATGTATCATTTCGGGCTCTGCAACACCGGCAGGAAATGGGATGGGTTGGGGGGATCCCTCCTTCCCCATCACCATCACCCCAGCAGTGCTGGGGACCATCTGAAGTTTATCCGCCTCTATTCTACCCCTCCAGCTTCTACAGGGCCTCTACACGCCATAATAGCAATTTGATCCTAAATCCGACTCCTTAGGGCTGGAGATGAGTGTCCCAGATCTGCATTGGGGAATTCCAGTGGATCCCGAACACAGGGTGATCATCTCCAGCTTAAATCCCAGTTTCTGTCTCTCCACAAAGCCACTTCTAGACTTCGTCCTGATGCGCTGGGATCATGAGAAACCCGGCTGTTCCCCCCTATTCCGACGATGCTCGTTTTGTTGTTGTGGCTGCAATGATGACGTTCTATGGAGTGAAGCGGGTTTGAATGGATCAGAGGAGAACGCGGCGGGGGAATCTGCTCTCCCGGGTTTTGATTCATCACGAGTAACCTGCTCTGGAATTTAATTTTATGTGAAATTGAAAGTGGTTTAGGCGGAGCTAGCTGAGCGGGGTTAAGAATAGTTTAGGTTTAACGCGCTTTGTTCTTCATTGTATCTGTTTTATACATTTCATTAAAATGAGCAGGGAGAGAGAGGAAGTCAGGGCTTTCAATAAGCCACACGGGTCAGAACCGTGGAACATCTGGGTGGTTAGCCAGTCCAACTTGGAGCCGTATCCGCTCCCTCTGTATTAACCCTTTGGTTCTCACAGCAGCTGGGGAGGGGGGGGGGACCCATCTCAGCCCCCACTGCACCTGGTTCAATTGGGGCCCAGCTGGCCGGGCTGCAAGGGCGCAGAGTTTGGTGCTCAGAGCAGAGAGAAGGGAGTCTCCTCTAGCTGGAGAGGCGGACAGGCCTGGCTGCTGGAAGCTTAAGGTACCTCGAGGGAAGCAGGGCTGGGGCGAGCAGCAAGCGGGACATCGGCCTGCAGAGGGCGCTCCGGACGCTGGTGAGCTAATTCCCGGATGGACCACCAGGAGGCGCCGCAGGGGTGAGTCACCGCCCTGCCACAGGAAGGGGGGGTTAGGAGAATGGGGGGTATCTCTAAGCTGGGTGGATTGGTTGTGGATTTCTCTGCTTTCACTGTAATGGTCAGGGCGAGTCACTCCTGTCTGGCTTGGGTTTATGTCTGCTCAGGCCTCAGCTGAAGTTGTTGGGGGGGGGGGGGGTCTAGTTCGAAGGGTTGTAACTGGAGGGGGAGACTCTGTGCCTTTCAGCCATTGTGGTGACGGCAGAGTGAAGATGTCTGTGTTGTGGGGGAACACTGGAGACTGACTGGGGTGAAGGGCAGAGTTAAGGTTGTGTGGGCATCCTTAACGGTGAGTTTGCTCGCATTCGGATGTGTGAGATTTGCAGAAGCTGAGGTTCTGAAGGCAGACAACATTCCACTCTGCATTAATGATTGATTTTTTTTTTTTTGCCCTTTAATTACTCTAGGGGGAATTCTGTGCCAAACAAAATTAAATTCCGTGCACAATATTTTAAAATTCTGCATATTTTATTTGTCAAAGTAACACAATCTGATCACTCTAGTTTCAATTGTTTTGGTATTTTAATTTCAAAATACCTATCAAGAACACAGACAACAGCAAAAATGATTCCCCCAGGAATGGAGAGTTAAAGAAATCCCTACAACAACCCAGTTCTAGTTGGGGCGGGCTGGAGGGGGTTGTGTGGGGCCCTGGGTTCTCGTTGGGTTCTGGCTATTTTGGTTACCAGAATCCCCCCTGAGCTGCTGGGGGGGGGGTCCCTCCTCCAGTCTACACCGCTGACCTTGTTTTGTGGTAAAGCCAGGCCTTCACAGGGAGAGAAGAAGAGACTGGGAGGAGAAGAAAGCAGTTACCTTTCATAGCCAGTAGTGTGACCGAGTGGTCTAAGGCTCCAGTCTCTTTGGAGGCGTGGGTTCGAATCCCACCCCTGCCAGCTCTCTAGCCACCCCCAGAACCTGCTTAGGCTACAGAATGGAGCATCAATTTCCAGGGCTTCTTGGTCCTTTAAATCCAGACTTTCCCCATCACGTATTTCCCTCTGGCTCTCACCTTCCTTGATTTTAAAACCTTTCACATCACTAGCTAAGTCCAGCACTGCGGTTTATACCCAAAGAGCTGGGCTTGAAGGGGAGTTTGACTTTTGGGGGGTTGGGGATTTTCTGGTGGGGAGGGGGGCAGAAAGGAAAGAGAGAGATGGGGAGAAAAGGTCATTTCAGTCACTGCCACTACACATCTGGCATTTACCTTCACTGAAAAGGCCCCGCTCGCTGCTGTAGTAAGATGAGGCCTAGCATGAGGCCTGAAGCCTGAACCAAAGTACTTCCAGGCATTGCCAAGTTCTGCAATTAGGGCCTGCCTCTGCCTCACAGCCCAGGCTTTTTGCTTGGCAAGGCCTGGAAGTACTTTGGTTCAGGCTTCAGGCCTCATGCTAGGCCTCTGATACAAGAGTGTATGTTCAGGGCCTCAGCTTACTACCGCTGCTGCTGTGGAGGGTCTAGGCCTGGCTTGTGTCCCCCACCTCCGCTCCTCTTCTCTTGGGGGCCTTAAAAAACATTGGTGCCTTTTTGATGTTTAATAAACAGATGTTCCCCGCTGTCCAGGTTTTGCAGTAGCATGCAGTGGTTTTGCAGCACATCAAACTGACTTTGGAAACACCCTCCCGCATGGCTGAGTATCACTTGGCCTGAGACTTTATAGGAATCTTTGGGGGATAAACGATCAGAAGAGAAAATTAAGAGAATTCCCTTCCCAAAATAGTGATGGGGGCGCTTCTGTCCTGGGGGTCTGAAACCAGGTGGCTGATAGTGGTACAAACACCTTTGATTTCAGTGTCTAGATACAATCTCAGCTTTAGATCAGTCATCGAAGTCTGATCCACAGCGGACTGATGTGTTATAGTCAGGACTTGGTTACACTTACAGCTTTATAGCGGTTTTGGTTATACAGCTATAGCGTGTCCACACTTAGACCTGTCAGCGGCATAGCGTGGCCACATTCGCGACACTTCAAGCGGCACGGGAGTGGTGCCTTACGGGCAGCTATCCCAGCATTCAGCGGGGTGTAACGTGCTTTTCAAACGAGGGGGAGCATGTTGTGTGTATGCGGAGGGAGAGAGCGAGTGGATTTTTGGCGTACTGAGAGTGTGTCAATACACTGTCTTTGAAATGCGAAGCCTGCTACTCTTCTCCTTCGCTCACAAGGTAAATAGTTGCATTGCTGATTTGCTGAGTTACAGCTAAGCGCTGAAAACGTACTTCCGCATTCCTCCAGCCGAGTTCAAAACAAGGGAAGGGAGGCTTAATTGGCTTAGTGTGTGTTTCCAGTAATCACTCAAAGCACAGTATTGTTACTACCCGTTTACACTGGAGCTAAAGCGTATCACCCAATACACTACAGCTGTTAATCCTCTGGGAAGGATTACCAGGACCGGTATAAATATGGACTTGTAGCGCTCTATGGGTCTCCCCAGTCTGAACGGTTAGTGAGTTCTAGTGCTCCTGGCGGCTTTATAGTGCTATCAAGTGCCAGTGTAACCAAGGCCTTAGGCACTGACAAGATGGGTCAAGCAGGAAGGAGTGAGACCAAAACTGGGGGAGGGGGGAGAAAGTAAAATAATTACCATCCTTGACATAAAATGAGACTTCCCAAAATAAGGCAGATCTGTCAGTGGGGAGGGAGGAGTGTTACTGGTTATTTAAGTGTCCTAAAATACAAATTTTAATTTATTTAAAGGTCAATTTTTTGCTATGACTTTAAGCAGAATTATCATTTTGTCCATATTAAGCTGTCGACTGTCTGTAGCCTCTTAGAGAGACAAGTTGGGTGAGGTAATAGCTTTTATTGGGCCGACAAATCTCCCCACAAGCTGCTAACTTATATGGTAACACAGTCAAGTTTCTATTGATTTTAATTTGAAAGGAAATGCAGTTCATTTTCTTTGACTTTCTTGTACAGTCGGACCCCGCAATCCCGCGACGATCGGGATCCAAAAATACCTGATTGCGGTAAATGCGGGGTCGGGAGTCACGCGCGCTCCACATTATAGTTAATCCTGAAATGAAGGAGGCTTGAAAGTACTAATAATTAAGAGACAGACTCCAATGTTCCAATGAAAATATGTATTTTCGGTATAAAAGTTTCTGAATAAAGTCTATGTGAACATCACTGGAGATTAATTTCACTGACAACATATACAAGATTTCAGGTATCACAAAATACTGCATTTAGATAGCTCCTCTGATGCACTAAGTGATTTATTTCTATAAACTTATAATAAAGCTTTGAGACATCAGGTGGACTAGCAGGTGTCCAAATATGATGACTGCACACAACAAGAACCCGAAATTAAAGCAAGGACATTAACTTAAAAATTATTTATTTGCAATACAGAAAAGGAGGACAAGTCTTTATATTCTTCCTATCAATTCATGATACAATCGTTGCTTTCCTATAATTAACGGCACAATTATTTCATTCCTTGGTTAGATCATTTTTCTTGTGTAGGCCACAATATTCTTGAATCCCTGCAAAGAGGCAAAAACAAGGTGGTAATGAACTTATTTCATGTATTGTCGATCGCTGCATGAATCTGTCACAATTTTCTCTCTCTCATACTACCCTAATTTAAATTCTTTAAACCATTTAAAATATTAGACCCATTTTTCTTCTGCTACTTGAACATTTTCTGCATTTTGTACATTTGCTCTTCCAGAAGTGTAACTGACATATTCAAAACTTCACTCACTGGTAAGCTGCTAAATTCTATTTAAGTAATGCCTCCTCGTAGACAGTTAGCAAAAACTATTTTATTTTGTCAGTAAGAGTACATAATGAATTTGCTGCAACAAAATTAAGATCAAAATTAGCCACAGAAGACAAACATATTTTAGTTACCTGGAGTTAAATAGCTATCTTTTTAACTTTTTATCTTTTTAACAGGGATTTTTTTCTCCTACTGATCCCATCTACATCAAAGAGCCCTCTTAGAATTTATATCTCTCTCTGCCCATCACCCCCCAGCCGGCGTATGGGCCACCGATCATTCCATCTCTGTTGTTGGTGTTTTGGTAGCAATTTGGTTCCCTACGAGGTGGAGTTGCTAGCCTACAGCACCTGGTATTCCTACGAGGTCTCCCATCCAAGTACTAGCCAGGCCCGACCCTGCTTAGCTTCCGAGATCAGATGGGATCAGGCGTGTTCAGGGTGGTTTAGCCATATTGGCTTAGAATTGATATGCTAATGCACAATTTTTTTTTTCTTTTCTTTCTGGGTGTATAAATGCATCTGACTTCTGTTCCATTCTATGCATCCGATGAAGTGAGCTATAGCCCACGAAAGCTTATGCTGAAATAAACTAGTGAGTCTCTAAGGTGCTACAAGTATTCCTGGCTTTCTTTCTTTTTAACAGAATTTAGTTGTTTAAAATAAGTGGCTGAAGTAATTCTCGGGCCAAGTAAAGAGATGATAAATGGTGCAATTTCATGATTCTTATACTGTACGTTCTGCTGAAATTATACTGTTGACACCTTAACGTATTTTAGAAACTAATTGCTCAGCGAAGTAATTCACACGTCAGCCTTTTAACATGACACACTTACTTTGGATGATATTCCTGTAAGATAAAGTAGCGGGGGACTCGGGTATTTCCAAGAAAAAACATTGGCCTTCATCACAACTTTTCCCTAAAAAAGAAAAATAATAAAATAAGCTAAGAACCTTGTGATGTAGGAAAAAAAACTTCCCTGAAATTTACCTCCCCAAAACTGCTGTACCAGTCCAGTGAACCAATGTCTTGTGATCTTCCTGTGTCAGTAACGCACAGATGAAGCCTGGTAGCTATTTTCTTAGAGATAGCTACTAGAACTAAGTAGCAGAACAATGTCATTTTTCAGATTGAGGTCCTAGGTTTTTGCACATCATAGAATCATAGAAGATCAGGGTTGGAAGGGACTTCTGGAGGTCATCTAGTCCAACCTCCTGCCTAAAGCAGGACCAACCAGGGCTTTATCAAGCCTGACCTTAAAAACCTCTAAGGAAGGTGATTCTACCACCTCCCTAGGGACCCCATTCCAGTGCTTCACCACCCTCCTAGGGAAAAAGTTTTTCCTAATATCCAACCTAAACCTTTCCCACTGCAACTTGAGACCATTACTCCTTGTTCTGTCATCTGCCACCACTGAGAACAGTCTAGATCCATCCTCTTTAGAGAACCCCCTTTCAGGTAGTTGAAAGCAGCTATCAAATCCCCCCTCAGTCTTCTCTTCTGTAGACTAAACAATCCCAGTTCTCTCAGCCTCTCCTCATAAGTCATGCGCTCCAGGCCCCTAATCATTTTTGTTGTCCCATCTGTCTATACCATCCGTCCATCTACATGACATGCTGTTCCTCAATTCTATGGAAGAGGAGCACCAAGATAGTCTTGCTTTACATTCGATACTGCGTAGACTGGTATATATCCTCTATTAGTAACTTGGTTCTTTAATTCTAGCTCTTTTCTTTTAGTCTATCCACTGAAAAAACGAAATTCATCCAACTAGCATTTTTTCAATTGTTACAGAAGCTCTAGTTTTAACTATATCAAAGCTTGATGTTCTAAGATTTTATTCTTCCTTGGGGTATGGTTTCATCCCATCTTCAATTATAAATGAGCAGAGAAAATGGCCCACACCGAGTCATGTTACTAAAGGTGAACGACTGACATGATTACTACTTAAACCTAAGCAGGAAGTTCTCATCATTTTACTCATTTCAGACCAAACCAAATTATCCCCATTCCACAAACTGTATTTACAGGAATTGTCATTCCTGTAATGAATGAAATGACATTTTCATTCTAAAAAAGTCATCTATTGGATCCTGTGTTTTGGGTTTATCACAGTGAAGGAGTCAAAACCTTAGCGGATACACCAAAAATGACCCTGAAATAGTGGCACACAACGGTGTTGCTTTTTATTATGTAATTTGCCAAGCTTACCTATTTGAGGATCCAGGGGCACTTTCCCCAGGAGAGAAATATTTAAATTTTCGCACATCTTCTCCGCTCCTCCAGTTGTCGGAGGAAAGATTTGAGATTCAATCTAGAATGTAAAAAAGAAATAAAATAAATTTATTAATAATAATTTTAGTAATAAATCAAGTACCACAAGACAACTCCAGAAGAGATCATTTTGAGAGCAACACTTCTTCAGTTTTGTTTAGTGGTATTTTCCAACATCGCTTATTGAAATCCCAATTAAACAGGGCCATAGATTGTTGGCTTTTGCTGGCTATGTACGGTAGTTTCCTGGCACACTATCACTAAACACACCGGAGTTCTGCACAATTAAAACATTTCACACAAATCATTTCCGTCCATTAAGAGCATTTTAAAGCAACAAGTACTATTTCTAATACCTTTGTCCTCTATTAGTCTAGTTTAGGTTACTATTCCGCCAAGACATTTATTGTGGTATATAAAGAATCCTCATTTTAAAACCCTGGGTTAGAATTTAAATTTACAAGCGACAGGGATTTGAAAGCAGTGTGGCCAGTCAAAAGTGGTCAATATTCTTGAATTCTGGCCTGCAAAACCCTAATTCTTTCCAAGCCCTGGGAGTCGTGAGCCGAGAACGACAATCACATCTGATTTTTCATATTGCTTTGAGGAGGTGTTCAAATGGAGAATAGGTTGATGTCAAGGACTCATCTGAAACCCATGGGCCCACACTTCCAAGACAAGCTGAGAGGTCATTAGTCCCCATGTTTGAATGGTCATTCCCATCCCTCGGTTCTTCTCTAACTGGTCAATAATATGTCATTTGTCATCGTATTGCATTTCTAGCCCAATCCTCAGATGCCATGTTTATCACGACTGGTGCATACAATCCGGCATGGGAATGTTTTTAGCAAATAACTACGGTACACAGTGGAGTAACTCCCCCGTCCCATAATGCTCCTAGTTTGTACTTTCATGTGTTGAAAATGTCAGGAAAGTCCTTAAGCAAAAGCAATACGGGTTGCTCACTTACGTAACCGGGGTATGAGGAGTTCAACATCTAAAGGAAAATGGTTAGTAATGCAGAAACAGCCGCATAAGCTTTGAGAAGCAAAACTTAACCAGAAGGTCAAGTTGTGCTTAACCACGCAGGACTTCAGAAGTTTTCTACACCACAGAAGCTATATAGAGATGCCAGATACAGAGTTGTTAAACTCAGATCTCCAAGTAGGTCTATTATTCAAATATAGATGTCTAACAGACTCCTAGACTCTCAGGTCAGAAGGGTCCTTTATGATCATCTAGTCTGACCTCCTACACAACGCAGGCCACAGAATTTTACCCACCCATTCCTGCAATAAACCTCTCGCCTATATCCGAGCTACTGAAGTCCTCAAATCTTGGTTTAAGGACTTCAAGGTGCAGAGGATGCTCCGGCAAGTGACCCGTGCCCCCTGCTGCAGAGGAAGGCGAAAAACCTCCAGGGCCTCGGCCAATCTGCCCTGGGGAAAATTCCTTCCCGAGCCCGAATATGGCGATCGGCTGAAACCTGAGCATGTGGGCAAGACTCACCAGCCAAACCCCCAGGAAAGAATTCTCTGTAGTATCTTAGATCCCATCCCCTCCAACTTTCCATCATATACCACCAGGCCCCTCTATTACCATAGTCAAAGATCAATTGACAAAAGTATGTTTAGCCCATCACACCATCTCCTCCATAAATTCATCAAGCTTCGTCTTGAAGCCAGAGAGGTCTTTTGCCCCCACGGCTTCCCTTGGAAGGCTGCTCCGTGTAACATCCTGCTGTGTAGCTGAAGTCTCCACTTCAAAATGGTTATTTTTATACACTGTTCTGGCTCCTAAAAGAACCTACAAAACTAATCTTTGGCTTCAGGAACGCACCTTTCGTAACTATCTAAGGACACCAGTTCCTTTATAAAGAAGCCTGATACTGTTTCCACCAACAGAAATAGGATTTTTTTTAAATTCAGGAAATCCAGCAAGTCTGTGCCATAAGTAACTCCTTTCCCTTCCCTCATGATCCCCACAAAACACACAAACATTTGGACTGCGTAAATTCAGATGTGTGAAAGTATTAGCAGTACGTTTTAGATTCTTACCTTACATTTTGGGCATACGAAGCCACTCATATTTTCAACAACACCTATGATTGGCAGTTTCACCTTATGACAGAAGTTTATCTCCTTTCGAACATCCTGAAGTGATATTTCCTATCAAAAGCAAGTGTTATTTTGTCAGTCCACAGGTACTGGACTTTTTCCATCTATGGGTTTTCCCTGGAAAGTGTTGCTAGCACAGAAATCTTGCTAGTAACTGTTACAAGAGCTCTTACTGAATTCTTGCTGACTTCTCTTCACATTCTGAGTATATTTTTCACCAACAGATCAAACATATAACCTATGATCTGGTTTATTCGATTAAGGTATCTTCTGACTTGAAACTAACCAAAGATTATAAAGCAATTTAGATCTTTGTTCGACCAACTTAGCTTCCAAGATCTTTAAACCTGTCCAACAATTCTGGCATTGGATCAACCATCTTTATTCACATCACCGGCATTAATGTCATATCTTCAGTGAAAAGTGTTCTTTAAATAGAACGGATTATGCAAATATTACTTTTGTATCTAGTTTATAGCAGTTTACTAAATTGCTCAAAATAATTAAGACCCAAGCAGACTGAAAAATTTCAAAAATCTCACAAAACTAAATGATTGGGCAACAAAATGGCAAATGAAATTTAATGTGGATAAATGTAAAGTAATGCACATTGGAAAAAATAACCCCAACTATACATACAGTATGATGGAAGCTAATTTAGCTACAACTAATCAGGAAAAAGATCTTGGAGTCATCATAGATAGTTCTCTGAAGACGTCCATGCGGTGTGCAGCAGCAGTCAAAAAAACAAACAGGATGTTAGGAATAATTTAAAAAGGGATAGAGAATAAGATGGGGAATATCTTATTGCCCTTATACAAATCCATGGTGCGCCCACATCTTGAATACTGTGTACAAATGTGGTCTCATCTCAAAAAGGATATACCGGCATTAGAAAAGGTTCAGAGAAGGGCAACTAAAATGATTAAGGGTTTGGAACGGGTCCCATATGAGGAGAGATTAAAGAGGCTAGGACTTTTCAGCTTGGAAAAGAGGAGACTAAGGGGGGATATGATAGAGGTATATAAAATTATGAGTGGTGTGGAGAAAGTGAATAAGGAAAAGTTATTTCCTTGTTCCCATAATAGAAGAACTAGGGGCCACACAATGAAATTAGTGGGCAGCAGGTTTAAATCAAATGAAGTGAAGTTCTTCACCCAGCGCACAGTCAACCTGTGGAACTCCTTGCCGGAGGAGGCTGTGAAGGCTAGGACTAGAACAGGGTTTAAAAGAGAACTGGATAAATTCACGGAGGTTAAGTCCTTTAATGGCTATTAGCCGGGATGGGTAAGGAATGGTGTCCCTAGCCTCTGTTTGTCAGAGGGGGGTGATGGATGGCAGGAGAGAGATCGCTTGATCATTACCTGTTAGATTCACTCATTCTAGGGCACCTGGCATTGGCCACTGTCGGTAGACAGGATACTGGGCTCGACGGACCTTTGGTCTGACCCAGTACGGCCGTTCTTATGTTCTTACGTTAACAAAAAAAAACCCACTCTACACATCCCAAGGAGGAAAAGTATACTAACCCAGAGGTTCTACTTTCCTTAATTAAAAAGCTCACCACGATTCCCCCACCCCAACATCGCTAGTATCGCCCTGCTGTCTAATGTTATCATGCCTTACTTCCCTCCCAGCGCCATCTGTAAGTCAACAGCTTTGCAAGTTCCTAAAGGCAAAGGACTCTGAAGTCTCTAAGATGCCACCGAGCTGTATGCAAGTTCATGAGTGTCATTTAACTGAGAAAATTATTTGATCTCTAAGGATCAGCAGCCAATAACTCGGTTGTAATGAGTAGATCATTCTGGGCACAGGTCCCAAATGGCAGAAAAAAGATTCTGAAGCCAACTGGTGGAGTTAAATCATCTCCTTCCATGGAGACATTGCTTTGTCCCTATATGCTACAGATGATTGAAATGGTCATTTCTGTAAAGTTAATATGTGTTCCAAAGGAAAAATTTGATTTAACTGGTATTACATTTGTAGCAGGACTTCTCTTACCTGAGGAGTAGTGATTATAACGGCTCCATCTATGTGTGAGGAACTTAGATATTGCACAATAGATAAATGCTCATCGGAAGTACCTGGAGGTGTATCCACAATAAGGTAGTCAATTTCACCCCAATCCACATCCCGAAGAAACTGTTTGATCATGCCTAAAAACAGATGCAAGATGAATAACAAATCTGAAATTTAGAAACATACAAGCTAGAAAATAGCAAGTGTGCACAGTTTCCTCAATCTCCGTTGTAAACTTAATGGAGCCAAAAGCTTTGATGAGACATGTAGAATTTGGTCTGTTTTTCAAAAAGGTTGAAAGGCACTTTGAGAAGCTATTCTGTGCTAAAAGATTACCCCAAATATGACCGTGGACACACAATCCAAAGCATGGGTCCATTTTGCAAGGAGAGTATGTAAAATGGCACTTTCTCACTCAAAATTTCTGCTCTGTGTCTGACTTCAGTAAATATATATATAAATATAGAGTTCAGCTACGTTATTAACGTAGCTGAAGTTGCGTATCTTCAGCCGATTCCCCCTCCCCCCAGTGAAGACCAGCCCCCAGAGTGAAAGGAAATGCTAAGAATAAACCAAGTTTTATATGGAAATAAAGCATTGTCTAAATTACAATAGTTTATGCTCCCCGATGCAACAATCAACAATGAAAATCCTTGAGACACAGACCATTTTTTTTGGGTCCTCTCCAGATAACAGCATCGTCAGGACCACCGAGCAAGAACCCCACGGACATGACACACAAGTTTTCTTCAACATACTAGAAAAAGGGAAGCACACTATTAAAACAGCCCAGAAAGAAATGTACTTACCCAAAGAATACCAGTGCTGAAAAGATTTGAATGGATCAAAACGTCGTTGAAGAAAACGGATATTTGAAAAAATGAAGTGACCTTATTTTTCCTCCACCAAAGGCGGCATGATTTCTGTGCAACAGTCTGTAATCTGTATATTTACATTTTAAAGAGCCTACTACGAATTGATAATGCCAATTACTGCAATAAATCTTCACAATCACTACGGAGAAGGCATGTGGCTAAAATGACTTCCCTTTCTCTCTGTGTGGTGGTGTAGGGAGGTCGAGACTCACGGTGGCGGCGCCTCCTGCTGGTTGTTTCAGAATCAGCTCTTTTCCGGAGCGCCACCTTCTGGCCTGCCACTGGCCCCGTGTCCTTCCCAGACTCAGGGTCCTACCCCTCTGCACTCTGGATCTCCCCTCCCAGGGGAACCCCCAACCCTCTAATCCCACCCTGCCTCGTGGCTACTGCCAGTCGTCTTCTAGTCCCCACTCACTGGGGCAGACTGCAGTCTGTCATGGCCACTCACCACTGACAAGGGGTAGGACCTGCTGCCTTTATCCCGCCTACTGGGGCCTGATTGGGGCGTGGCCCCAGCTGTGGCTGCTTCCCCCAATCAGCCTTTCCCAGCTGCTTTTAACCCCTTTTTACCTGTAGTATGTACAGAAATTTGAACAAAATCTGAACGATCGCCTCTGTGATTCCTGGGGATTTAATGAGCTGCAGCGTTGCTATAATGGGAAGTGAAGTATTGTGCATGCGAACTCGCCTATTTTCCATGCCCAACCCAAAATGAGTGCAAAGGGAAACAGCCGAAAAAGCGACACTTTCCTTTGTTTTAAAATGTTCAGTTCTGCTAACCCACTGGGATGTTAGTAACCGAAGGAATTTTTTTAAAGCTGTGATGTTTAACTTGTAGTGCACGGTGGGCAAACTAAGACCCACGGGCCACATGTGGCCGGATGGCCATTTTTATCGGGTTCGCCAGCTGGGCCAATGCCCCCCCCAGCGCGGGGACCCAGGCCGAGCTGCGGGGAGCCGCAGGGGCCCCGCACTCCTCGCCATGGGTGCCAGGCCGAGCTGCGGGGAGCCGTGGGGCCCCCAAGTTCCCGCCAGGGTGCCGGGCCTAACTCGGGGAGCCGCAGGGCCCGCGTTCGCGGGCTAGTCCGAGAACAGTGAGCTGCAGGGCCCCAGGCCCGGCTGAGCAAGGTAAGCAAGAATGGGGCACGGGCGGTATGGGTGGTGGTTAGGGTGGGTGGGTGGGGGGTCTCGGGAGGGGGGCAGTCAGGGAACAAAGAGCAGGGGGGGTTAGATAGGGGTGGGGTCCTTGGGAGACAGTTACAGTGGGGGGTCTCCGGAGGGGGCAGTCAGGGGATGGGGGGGGGGGGTTGGATGGGTCGGGGGCTCTGAGGGGGCAGTCGGGGGCAGGAAGTGGGTGCGGGTCCAATGGGGGCAGGGGCAGGCTGTTTGAACCCCCGTGTGGCCCTCGGGCCAAAAGGTTTGCCCACCCTGCTGCAGTGCCTCTAAGAAGCAGGACTTCTGTATATGGAAGAAGAGGGGGTAGGAGGGAGAAAATAGTTCTAGTTTCTCTCTGGAGTAGGCGGTTTTCTTTTCTAAGAAAAGAACTGAAAAAAACCTCACAAACTTACCACCGGAGACCATCCCGAACCACTCTGGTGAACCTGAGGAGAACAGCAATGTTTAAAAAACCCCCATTATCTGCAGGATAGATACACAAAGTATGTAAAATAAAAGCTACACTGTAATGATACATTTCAACCCAGGTGCCAAGCAATATGCTTCACTGTATTGAAAGAGTCAAATGGCCATATAAAAAACCGCCGAAAGGCAGAGTTCCTCATGTAGTCAGAAAACAATGAATGCGGTTGATGTCGATCAAATGGCTGACAATTTGCAATATAGCCCTCATTCCCTGGCTGCAGAAAAATTCACCCGGAAGGACACCACTCGGAGAAATATTTAAGGGAAAGAATGAGTCACATGCGGCTAGCCACTGCCTGTAAGTATAGGGATGCCTGCTAAAAGTTTGCTACGTAGTACAACAAAACCAGAGAGGGGGCTGGCAACCAACTCCAGAGAAACACGAGTATGTAGTGTGCAAATTTCTCTTGAAGACAATACTTCTTTACGCCAATGGCATTACTTTCCCATGATTGTGTCAGCCTGATCATAGATGAATGTCTTAGAGGCTGCTAATTGCATGGCAAAGGCGGCTCAAATATCCTTCAACAGTACCATAACCTTTAAGCAATTAAAAGGAAATTCCCCGTTTGGAATGTTAAGTGTCTTTCTCCAATACCAGTTAGCTAGTCTTTAGGGAAACAAAGGTTTCCAGGACTTTTCCTGTCTACCTGGAAGTGCTGTCCAGAGCGGTCACAATGGAGCACTCTGGGATAGCCCCCGGAGGCCAATACCATTGAAGACACCAGCGGTCTTCAAAATTTTTGCTCGGTGGTCCCACTTCCACTCGCGGCCCCCGGGGTACGTCTGCTGAAAAGAAAGCTTCCGCTTTCTTTCTGCGGCATTTCGGGGGGGGACAAAAATAGACCGCGGGTTCGGTGGTCTCCCGGCGGGATCGGCGGCAGCGCCGGGGTCCCGCGCACCCCCACTTTGAAGACCACTGGAATACACTAATGGTGTACGTGGTAGTACCATGGGAGTGCCTCTAGGTCTTAAAAATTAAGAGAGCTATTATAAGGTTGCATATCCCTAAAACGTCAGAAATTTGGTCCAATAACATGGCCGTATTATAGTCTTCAAAAGCAATAAAGTCCATTTTATGTTGCGTTATCCTGGCATGAATTGTTTACTTGAAGCGGGTAACTCGTTTGGATAAGCTGGCCA
Organism: Sternotherus odoratus; assembly: GCA_032164245.1. Lineage (NCBI taxonomy): Eukaryota > Metazoa > Chordata > Testudines > Kinosternidae > Sternotherus > Sternotherus odoratus. The sequence continues at coordinate 658,745 of JAVMKO010000048.1, forward strand.
AACTGTACTGAATTTGGAGGGGCTCAACTTGTTTATTATGTAAGCATTTCCACACATATTCCCCTAGAAAATATTCTTAAACAAGTCCTAAATATACCCCCCAAAAAGCAAACGAAGTCAAGCAGGGCTCCCAGTAAATAACCTATTAACTTGAGACAAATTGTTCTCTGTTTTTAAAACAAAATAATCATACCTGCTCTCCCTCTAGACCCATGATTTTAGGGATGGATGGTCCACAAATATCTATGTCCAGCAGAGCAACCTAAGGGGGGAAAAAAGTTGGAAATAAGTACAGAGAAACAAGCCAGGAACCGTTCATCACCCTGAAGCCAATACCCTCCACACCCTCTCAAGGCAGGCTCCCGGACCATGAAGCTGGGGAAGGCATCCCTGGTGAGTGCACCTTTGTAAATACAATGCAGGGTTTAAAAGCGTGTTTCATAATTAATTTGCCCTGAAGATGCATTCGCGACCAGGACAGCTACTGGAAAAATCTGCTAATGTGTCTGGGGATGGAGCAGGAATCCTCCAGGGATATCTCCATGAAGCTCTCCTGGAGATACTCTGAAAGCCTTTGCAGGTTTCTGGGGAGGGCTGCCTTATTCCGTCCTCCATGGTAGGACCCTTTACCATGCCTAGCAAGTAGTCAGGAATCATTATAGCACAAAGCAGGGTAGCAAATGGTCCTGGATTTTGGTGGCATTCTAATTACATCCATTTGAAGATAGTCTGTGCAGTTTGTAGTATTATCCAGTAATTTCTGATATGCAAGAAAACATGCGATCTAGTGCCATCTAGATTCTAAACCTTTTTATAAATCCACCACGCCGTTACGGAGACATTAAATACGTACACAAATATAGAAACTGTTTGTGTGTCATTTATATCCCAATCACCAGAGGGAGCAGGCGTTACAACCGAGTCCCAGAGCTGTCTGACCATACAATAAAAAGATGAGCGGGAATTGTGTGAAGATCACGTTACACTTGTCTTGAGAGATAGGTGGAGGGTGGGGAGGAGCTGGGGGTGGAATTCGTTAGATATAAATGATTAAAACAGACAAAGACAGGGGTTCAAACTTCTGGGAGGACACTACCAATCATTTTGTTATTCAGTGCCTCTTTTAAGGTGGTTAGATCGTAGAATATAAACATAACCTTGTTGACTAAGAAATATAGTTTTTGTGGGCAAACTAAGAAGAAAATTGAAGGATTTTGTCTTTCTGCTTTGTTCACAATTTGTCTCTCTGCTTCGTTCCCCGGAGCTTGCTTTGATCCTGTTCTGTAGCCGAGTCTGCAATTCTGGGACTCAGAGAGAGGGTGGTAATTGGAAAATGTGCATGTGAAACAGTATTGTGTAGTGGCTACCAAATGGGGATGTCACCCTTGCGACTGCATAGCGGTGAGGCTGACGGTGTTGTGGTAGTTTAACTACACGGAGTTTGCCTTTCTACTGGATAGGATTTATAATTAAGGCTACGTTTTAGTCTCAGATATCTATAGATATATATATATATGTCAAATGGTGTATGCGTGTATGTATGTTACTCCTTCCACACCGTTTGAGCTAGAGACTTGAAATTTGGTACAGTTAGAGGTCTTAGGGTCCTAATCAGGGTAAGGGTCGAAAAATTTTCAAATCTCACCTCTGACGCCCCCCAGGGGTGAAATTCTTTAAAGGCCAATCACATCAGCTGGGCAGCTGCTGTTCTCTGTGACATAGTTATGATGTCATAATACCCCCTCCAAGAGACACCGCACTTGCTCAGCACTCTGCCCCCTCCCCCCTCCGACGGACCCCGGAAACCCTCAGCTCTCTGCCCCCTCCCCACCTCCGACGGACCCCGGAATCCCTCAGCTCTCTGCCCCCTCCCCACCTCCGACGGACCCCGGAATCCCTCAGCTCTCTGCCCCCTCCCCATCTCCGACGGACCCCGGAATCCCTCAGCTCTCTGCCCCCTCCCCCCTCCGACGGACCCCGGAATCCCTCAGCTCTCTGCCCCCTCCCCACCTCCGACGGACCCCGGAATCCCTCAGCTCTCTGCCCCCTCCCCACCTCCGACGGACCCCGGAATCCCTCAGCTCTCTGCCCCCTCCCCACCTCCGACGGACCCCGGAATCCCTCAGCTCTCTGCCCCCTCCCCACCTCTGACGGACCCCGGAATCCCTCAGCTCTCTGACCCCTCCCCACCTCCGACGGACCCCGGAATCCCTCAGCTCTCTGCCCCCTCCCCACCTCCGACGGACCCCGGAATCCCTCAGCTCTCTGCCCCCTCCCCACCTCCGAGGGACCCGAGCAACGCCGGGTATTTTCGCTAGTTTTTAGTAAAAGTCACGGGCAGTACACAAAAAGTCACCTCTATATCCAACATATCCCTGACTAAAACTTGGGCTGCGGGGGCCCCTCCTGCGGGTGCTTGAGGGAGCGGGGGTTGGTGGGGCTGGGGCAGGCTCCCTACTCGACTCGGAGCACCACATGCTGCCTCCGCTCCGCCCCAAGCCCTGGCTTTGCAGTTCCCATTGGCTGGGACCTCTGGCCAATGGGAGCTGCGGAGGCAGCGTCTGCGGACTTTATTTGTAGAAAACCACGGAAACACTCTCTCTCAAGATTTTATGAGGAAGATTTTAAAACGTTCTATACTCCACGGGTCCTCGATGTCGAAACAAAAATCAAATCGAGAGCGTTTCTTTTATTCCTACACTGACCCCAAGCTACCAGACCAGGGGTGGGCAAACTACGGCTCACAGGCCCCTCCTGCCCGGCCAGGGAGGTGACCGGGGGTTGGATAAGGGGCAGGGAGTCCCGGGGGACAGGGAGCTGGACAGGGGGTGGGGTCCTGGGGGGCAGTTAGGGTGGAGAATCTGGAAGGGGGCAGTCAGGGGACAAGGAGCAGGGTGGCTTAGATAGGGGGTGCGATACCAGGGTGGTGGTTAGGGGTGGGGGAGGTCTCTGAAGGGGACGGGAAGTGGGTGGGGGTTGGATAGGGGGCGGGGCCAGGCTGTTTGGGGAGGCACCGCCTTCCCTACCCAGCCCTCCCTACAATTTTGCCACCCCCATGTGGCCCTGGGGCCAAAAAGTTTGCCCTCACCTGGACTAGACTTTGACAACAGTAACACAAACCAGGAAAAATACCCTATGAACCACCTGTGACTGTAGTTTTCGGTTGCCTGATAAGTAACAAGAGTCTGGTGTGTCATTTTTAGCACCGTAGCCCCGTTAAAGTGAAGGTTAAATCAGATGGTCCTGTCTGTGTTTTTACCCCGCTGGAGGGGGCTTCTCACCTGTTTAGTCTCGTCCTGCGCTAAGCCGTGAGCCAGGTGGGCGCTGAAAGTGCTCTTGCCGACGCCCCCTTTCCCGGACAACACCAGGATTTTGTGCTTCACCGTTTTCATTTTCTCCTTTATTTCTCCTGTCGCTGCAAAGGCGTCACAGAGGGTCGGCGCCAGGAGCAGAAGGAAAGTCGCCCCGGGGGCCCCCAGACGCAGCCGAGCGCCCCCCCCCCCCCGAAGAGCTGCAGGCCGGAGATTCGATGCTTCTCGTTCACCACCCGCTGCCTCCCCCTACACCCCGGCTCTGGGAGGGGAGTGGGGGCTGGTGGGTTAGAGCAGGGGGGGCTGAGAGCCAGGACTCCTGGGTTCTCTCCCCGGCTCTGGGAGGGGAGTGGGGGCTGGGGGGTTAGAGCAGGGGGGGCTGGGAGCCAGGACTCCTGGGTTCTCTCCCCGGCTCTGGGAGGGGAGTGGGGGCTGGTGGTTAGAGCAGGGGGGGCTGGGAGCCAGGACTCCTGGGTTCTCTCCCTGGCTCCGGGAGGGGAGTGGGGGCTGGTGGGTCAGAGCAGGGGGAGCTGGGAGCCAGGACTCCTGGGTTCTCTCCCCGGCTCTGGGAGGGGAGTGGGGGCTGGTGGGTTAGAGCAGGGGGGGCTGGGAGCCAGGACTCCTGGGTTCTCTCCCCGGCTCTGGGAGGGCAGTAGGGGCTGGTGTGTCTCCGGCTTCTAGACCTGCTGCCGGTTCCGCCCCCCGCTCAGCTCTGGGGTTCCCGGGCTGCCGTCCCACCGGGTCCCCTGGGGCGACTGGGTTCGGCTCCAGAAGTTGCCCCCACGCCCCTCCCCCCACCTCCCACCCCCTCCCCCCACATCCAACCCGCTCCCCCCCCCACCTCCCTCCCCCGCTCACCAGGGTCCGGGGCGGCGGGTCCCCCGGCCGCGCAGCGCCCCTGGCTGGGGCAGCCCTGGCAGGCGGCGGCTCTACCGGCCTGGTCGCTGCCGGTGCCCGGGCAGCCTGCGAGGGAAGGAGGGAGAGAGGGGGGGGGGCCGGGTCAGAGGAGACGAGACCCCCCCGCGAAGACCCGACCCCCCCCCCGAACCCCCCCCGGATCCCCCCGCGACCCCTCCCCCCCGCGAGGACCCGCCCCCCCCGGACCCCCCCGCGAGGACCCGCCCCCCCCGGACCCCCCCGCGAGGACCCGACCCCCCCCCCGGACCCGACCCCCCCCCGGACCCCCCCGCGACCCCTCCCCGCACCCCGCGAGGACCCGCCCCCCCCGGACCACCCCGCGAGGACCCGACCCCCCCCAAGGACCCGCCCCCCCAGAACCCCCCCGCGAGGACCCGACCCCCCCCCGGACCCCCCGCGAAGACCCGACCCCCCCCGGGAGGACCCGACCCCCCCCGGACCCCCCCGCGAAGACCCGCCCCCCCCGGACCCCCCCGCGAAGACCCGCCCCCCCAGGACCCCCCCGCGAGGACCCGCCCCCCCCAAGGACCCGCCCCCCCCCGGACCCCCCCGCGAGGACCCGACCCCCCCCCCGGACCCGACCCCCCCCAGGACCCCCCCGCGACCCCTCCCCGCACCCCGCGAGGACCCGCCCCCCCTGGACCACCCCGCGAGGACCCGACCCCCCCCCAAGGACCCGCCCCCCCCAGAACCCCCCCGCGAGGACCCGACCCCCCCCCGGACCCCCCCGCGAAGACCCGCCCCCCCCCGGGAGGACCCGACCCCCCCCCGGACCCCCCCGCGAAGACCCGCCCCCCCCGGACCCCCCCGCGAAGACACCCCCCCCGAGGACCCGACCTCCCCGAGGACCCCCCCGCGACCCCTCCCCCCCCGCGAGGACCCAACCCCCCCCAGAACCCCCCCCGCGACCCCTCCCCCCCCGCGAGGACCCAACCCCCCCCAGAACCCCCCCCGCGACCCCTCCCCCCCCGTAAGGACCCGACCCCTCCCCCCCTCACCCAGCGGCGCGGCGCCCGGACCCTCCGCCATCGCCTCCGCGCCGCTTCCGGGAGCGACGAGCCACCAATCGCCGCGCTTCGCCCCGCCCCGCCCCCTGCCATGTCCGGGGAGGTGGGCGGTACTTGGTATGCTAATGAGCAGACGCTGCTCTGGGCAGTGGGGAGGGGGCTGGGCGGGGCCGCGTCCCTGATCGGCGCGAACAGCAACCAATCAGCTGCGCCCCGCCCCCCGCTGGGGGGAGATGTGACGTCAGGGTGCCCCCCTCCCCCCCCGACGCTGTGCCCCGCCCCCAGCTGGGGGGAGATGTGACGTCAGGGTGTCCCCCTCCCCCCCCCCTCCTGTACCCCGCCCCCCGCTGGGGGGAGATGTGACGTCAGGGTGTCCCCCTCCCCCCCGCTCCTGCGCCCCGCCCCCAGCTGGGGGGAGATGTGACGTCAGGGTGTCCCCCTCCCCCCCGCTCCTGTACCCCGCCCCCGCGGTGGGGGGAGATGCCGACGTCAGGGTGTCCCCCTCCCCCCCCCCGCTCCTGTACCCCGCCCCCGCGGTGGGGGGCAGATGCTGACGTCAAGGTGTCCCCCTGCGCCCCCTCCTGTACCCCGCCCCCGCGGTGGGGGGGAGATGCTGACGTCAGGGTGCCCCCCCCCGCTCCTGTACCCCATTTCCGCCGCATCCGGTTCATTCTCCACGAACCCTTTTCCAACCCCCACCCACTTCCTGCCCCCGACTGCCCCCTCAACCCCCCCCAACCATCCAACCCCCCCCGTTCCTTGTCCCCTGATCGCCCCCTCCAGAGACCCCCCCACTCTAACTGCCCCCCACCCCCTAGCTAAGCCTCCCTGCCTTGTTCCCTGACTGCCCCCTTTTGAGACCCCCCCCAACCTAACCCCCCCTTCCCCCGCTTACTGCGCCCGGCCTGGCGCCCCCCGCCCGGGAGCACAGGGTCCCGCGGCTTCTCATGCCCAACCCGGCACCCCCCAGTTTGCCCGATGCCTGTCCCTGGGGTCATGCGGGCGGCTCTTTGATCAGGTGGCTAATAAGAAAAATTCAAGACCACGCGTGTGGCTAGCACCGGCTCTACGGACCCTGCTGCGGTAGGTGATGTCTTGCGATGGGCACCGGCTCTAGGGACCCCGCTGCGGTAGGTGATGTCTTGCGATGGGCACCGGCTCTAGGGACCCCGCTGCGGTAGGTGATGTCTTGCGATGGGCACCGGCTCTAGGGACCCCGCTGCGGTAGGTGATGTCTTGCGATGGGCACCGGCTCTACGGACCCCGCTGCGGTAGGTGATGTCTTGAGATGGGCACCGGCTCTACGGACCCCGCTGCGGTAGGTGATGTCTTGCGATGGGCACCGGCTCTACGGACCCCGCTGCGGTAGGTGATGTCTTGCGATGGGCACCGGCTCTACGGACCCCGCTGCGGTAGGTGATGCCTTGCGATGGGCACCGGCTCTACGGACCCCGCTGCGGTAGGTGATGTCTTGCGATGGGCACCGGCTCTACGGACCCCGCTGCGGTAGGTGATGTCTTGCGATGGGCACCGGCTCTAGGGACCCCGCTGCGGTAGGTGATGTCTTGCGATGGGCACCGGCTCTACGGACCCCGCTGCGGTAGGTGATGTCTTGCGATGGGCACCGGCTCTACGGACCCCGCTGCGGTAGGTGATGTCTTGCGATGGGCACCGGCTCTACGGGCCCCGCTGCGGTAGGTGATGTCTTGCGATGGGCACCGGCTCTACGGACCCCGCTGCGGTAGGTGATGTCTTGCGATGGGCACCGGCTCTACGGACCCCGCTGCGGTAGGTGATGTCTTGCGATGGGCACCGGCTCTACGGGACCCCGCTGCGGTAGGTGATGTCTTGCGATGGGCACCGGCTCTACGGACCCCGCTGCGGTAGGTGATGCCTTGCGATGGGCACCGGCTCTACGGACCCCGCTGCGGTAGGTGATGTCTTGCGATGGGCACCGGCTCTACGGGACCCCGCTGCGGTAGGTGATGTCTTGCGATGGGCACCGGCTCTACGGGACCCCGCTGCGGTAGGTGATGTCTTGCGATGGGCACCGGCTCTACGGGCCCCGCTGCGGTAGGTGATGTCTTGCGATGGGCACCGGCTCTACGGGACCCCGCTGCGGTAGGTGATGTCTTGCGATGGGCACCGGCTCTACGGACCCCGCTGCGGTAGGTGATGTCTTGCGATGGGCACCGGCTCTACGGGACCCCGCTGCGGTAGGTGATGTCTTGCGATGGGCACCGGCTCTACGGACCCCGCTGCGGTAGGTGATGTCTTGCGATGGACACCGGCTCTACGGGACCCCGCTGCGGTAGGTGATGTCTTGCGATGGACACCGGCTCTACGGGACCCCGCTGCGGTAGGTGATGTCTTGCGATGGACACCGGCTCTACGGGACCCCGCTGCGGTAGGTGATGTCTTGCGATGGGCACCGGCTCTACGGACCCCGCTGCGGTAGGTGATGTCTTGCGATGGGCACCGGCTCTACGGACCCCGCTGCGGTAGGTGATGTCTTGCGATGGACACCGGCTCTACGGGACCCCGCTGCGGTAGGTGATGTCTTGCGATGGGCACCGGCTCTACGGACCCCGCTGCGGTAGGTGATGTCTTGCGATGGACACCGGCTCTACGGGACCCCGCTGCGGTAGGTGATGTCTTGCGATGGGCACCGGCTCTACGGACCCCGCTGCGGTAGGTGATGTCTTGCGATGGGCACCGGCTCTACGGACCCCGCTGCGGTAGGTGATGTCTTGCGATGGGCACCGGCTCTACGGGACCCCGCTGCGGTAGGTGATGTCTTGCGATGGGCACCGGCTCTACGGACCCCGCTGCGGTAGGTGATGTCCTGCGATGGGCACCGGCTCTACGGGCCCCGCTGCGGTAGGTGATGTCCTGCGATGGGCACCGGCTCTACGGGCCCCGCTGCGGTAGGTGATGTCCTGCGATGGGCACCGGCTCTACGGGCCCCGCTGCGGTAGGTGATGTCTTGCGATGGGCACCGGCTCTACGGGACCCCGCTGCGGTAGGTGATGTCCTGCGATGGGCACCGGCTCTACGGGCCCCGCTGCGGTAGGTGATGTCTTGCGATGGGCACCGGCTCTACGGACCCCGCTGCGGTAGGTGATGTCTTGCGATGGGCACCGGCTCTACGGACCCCGCTGCGGTAGGTGATGTCTTGCGATGGGCACCGGCTCTACGGACCCCGCTGCGGTAGGTGATGTCTTGCGATGGCCCCTCCCAGGGAGAGGGTTCGGTCCCTGTGTGGGACAAAACACCATCCAAAGACTCCGGGGGGGGAGGTGTCAGTTGTAGGGCCCTTAAAGTGTCAGCGGGGGATAAGCACGCCCCCTCACCCAGAGGTGGTCGCTAGCTGCAAGGGAGAATTCTGTCTACACTGGGGTTAGGTTGATTTAATTCCTGTCCTTAGAGGTGTGGATTTTTCACACCCGAATGCCCTATTAACCTAATTTCTGTCTAGTCCTATTGACCTAATTTCTGTCTAGTCCTATTGACCTAATTTCCTAGTGTAGACCGGGCCTGTGACTTTACACTGTAAGATCTCATAAGAGCCAATTACATTGTTGTGTGCAAATTAGGTGTAAATCAAGGGTGGTGGTTGAATCGGAGAGTCATAGGACCGGAAAGGACCTGGAGAGGTCCTCTACTCCCGTCCCCTGCACTCAAGGCGGGACTATGTAATAACTAGACCTTCCCTGACAGATGTTTGGTTGAGTTACCTCTGATACCAGGGACTTTTGGCACGGCGTTGATACGTGCCTTGCTTTGCACGGGTGGAATTCGTGAAGTCAGAATAGCTGGGACCTTCAAAATTGGGCGGTAACGCAGGGCTGATTGAAGCGGGTGAGCTTCTGAACCCAAAGAGCTCCATCCCTCCTCGCTGACTCAACAGACGTTCAGAGCCCCAGGGTGACACACACAGAGGGGTGACACACACAGAGGGGTGACAACCCTGGGGGTCTTATTAGATGACAATAGGAACATCAGGCTGGGGGGCTGCCTGCCAAGCTGGGGCGAGGTTGAGCTACGTTTCCCAGCAGCCACAGGTCAGTGGTTCTCAGCTCTGGGCCCCCTGGAGGTGAAGAACACCTTTTGGCACGAGGAGGGCCTTCTCGCAGTGGGTTTGGGGTCAGCCCAGTGTGCTCCCTTCCTCCGCTGAGACCCCTTTTCCCTTCTCGCCCTGGGACGCTAGGTTCCGCTCCGGGGTCAAAGACCGGGAGGTGATGACCCAACACCTGATCACCTCGGCCTTCGAGACGGTGCGGGACGTGGAGATCCAGGACATCTTCCGTCACCCGTCCACATGAGAGGTACGGGGCAGCGGGGCAGGAGCCTGTCAGAGCCCTGTGTCCCGGAGACCATTAACCTTTCCAGACACACGCCAAACTCCTAGCCAGCTGTTGACTGGAGAGCTGGGAAGTTTGGAACCCCCTGGAATGGGGGAGCAGGAGGAAGCTCCAAATGTGGGGTGTTGGTGGGAACAGCCTCTGGACCAGGTGGTGCTGAGTGGAGGCGGTTCTCAGACATGGCTGTCAGGGGATCATAGAATCGTTTCATAGAAGATCCGGGTTGGAAGGGACCTCAGGAGGGATCTAGTCCAAACCCCTGCTCAAAGCAGGACCAACCCCAACTAAATCATCCCAGCCAGGGCTTGGTAAAGCTGGGCCTTGAAAACCTCTAAGGAAGGAGATTCCACCACCTCCCTAGGGACCCCATTCCAGGGCTTCGCCACCCTCCGAGTGAAATAGTGTTTCCTAATATCCAACCTAAACCTCCCCTCACTGGTAAACATTTACACTTTAATTCCAGTGGGAATTGATTTGGCTTCAACTTCCAGCCGTTGGATTTCTCTCAAGGAGCCCATCAGCAAATTTTTGTTCCCCACATGGGCCTTGCCATGGTTTGGCCTCCATCTGGAGCAGCGAGACCACAAGGAGATGCCTGCCCGGTTCGTTCCACGGGCGATGTGGCCGCACCCAGCCCCCGGAGAGGTCTAACCAGACCCCGCTGGCTACACTGCAGAGGGCGAGCGAGGGAGTGGAGGACGGTACTGGATGACTCCCTGCCCAGAAACCCTTCGGTGAAGATCTCTGCCACCCAGACCTGCCGCTCGGAGTCCTTCTCCACAGTGGCGTCGCTCCGGTAGGACAGCCTGACGATGCCAGAGACAAAGCTGTGGAGAAATCAGTGAGCCAGGTCGTGAGCAATAGGGTTAATCCGGAGTCACACCAGTGTGAGCGAGAGGAGAACCAGTCCTAGTGAGATGCTCCAGCGAATGAAATGTCAGGGGAAAGTCACTAGATGGTGCCACAGGACCAGGAATCCATGTTGTACATTTCCTAGTAGCGTTTGCGTTGTAATGTAAACGGTTTGTCACACACATTGACTCCACACCGAGATCTTTGTATCGGTGGCAGGATGCGGCCACCATCACTGCTGGGGTTTCAGGGATTCCTGGAAGTTAAACCCCCGACAATCACCTACTCTGTTCCCCTGCCTAACCCAAACAGAACAATCTCACCCCGCAAGTCCTTGCTGAGGTTGAGGGGTAACAGGGTCTCACAGTTCTGGGAGTCCTGATCCAGATGTCAGAGCAGCCCAATACCGATTGACACCCACTGGGATCTGGTCCCATTGACAGATCGGAGGAAGAGATCTCAGGAGGGATCTAGTCCAATCTCCTGCTCAAAGCAGGAGCAATCCCCAACTAAATCATCCCAGCCAGGGCTTGGTCTAGCCGGGCCTTAAAAACCTCTAAGGAAGGAGATTCCACCACCTCCCTAGGGACCCCACTCCAGTGCTTCACCACCCTCCGAGGGAAATAGTGTTTCCTAATATCCAACCTAAACCTTCCCCATTGCAACCTGAGACCATTACTCCTTGTTCTGTCATCTTGTACCACTGAGAACAGTCTAGATCCATCCTCTTTGAACCCCCTTTCAGGTAGTTGAAAGCAGCTATCAAATCTCCCCTCAGTCTTCTCTTCTGTAGACTAAACAATCCCAGTTCTCTCAGCCTCAGGCATAAGTCATGCGCTTCAGGCCCCAAATAATTTTTGTTGCCCTTCTCTGGACTCTTTCCAATTTTTACACACCCTTCTTGTAGTGTGGGCCCCAGAACTGGACACACTACTCCAGATGACACCTCCCCAATGTTGAATAGAGGGGAACAATCACATCCCTTGATCTGCTGGCAATGCCCCAACTTATACAGCCCAAAATGCCGTTGGCCTTCTTGGCAACAAGGGCACACTGTTGACTCATATCCAGCTTCTCATCCACTGTCACCCCTAGGTCCTTTTCTGCAGAACTGCTGCCTGGCCATTCGGTCCCTAGTCTGTAGCAGTGCATGGGATTCTTCCGTCCTAAGTGCAGGACTCTGCACTTCTCCTTGTTGAACCGCATCACATTTCTTTTGGCCCAATCCTCTAATCCTATCCCTACCCTTCAGCATATCTACCTCTCCCCCCAGCTCAGTGTCATCTGCAAACTTGCTGAGGGTGCAGTCCACGCTATTCCCCAGATCATTCATAAAGATACTGAACAAAGCCGGCCCCAGGACCGACCCTTGGGGCACTCCGCTTGATACCGGCTGCCAACTAGACATGGAGCCATTGATCACGACCCGCTGAGCCCGACGATCCAGCCAGCTTTCTATCCACCTTACGGTCCATTCATCCAGCCCAGACTTCTTTAACTTGCTGGCAAGAATACGGTGGGAGACCGGATCAAAATAAAACGAGGATATCTTGTAGCACCTTAGAGAATTCCTCCTTTTATTTACGGATACAGACTAACACAGCTGCTATTCTTAAACATATTGAAATAGTGGTTCCTGCCTCCATCCCCCCAAGTTTCCTAGCAGAGGTCTGGTCACAGCCCATGCCCTGGGCCTAGCCCCAGATGGAGCTGGAGTGTGGATTGGGATAAGTTCTGTGCGGCTCCACTCCTGCCCCTGGGGCAGGGAGTTTGTTCTTAAACAGAGGCGGGGTGATTAAGATCGCGAAAGGCTCGTCATTAATTTCATTGAAGGATCATTAGAGGATCCTGAACTCATTCCCAGGCAGGCCAGTGAAAAGAGAGGGAACAGAGGGTGGGAATAAATGGCTATACTGTGGATTTATAGAGCGGCAACGGGACCTAGGCGTGCGCACGGGGTCCCCCCTCCCCAGCTGGTCCCCACCCCCACAGCCTTCGTGCACCCCACGAGCAGTGCTGGGGGGGGGGGGGGCTGGGTGACAGCATGTCTGGCTCCCAGCGGCGATGTGGTGAGGGGGCTGGGGGGTTGGATAAGGGCCAGAGCGGCTGGGAAATTTCCTCGGGGACAGCTGATGTGGGGGAGGGAGGAGGGGGGAAGTCCTTGCCTTGATGATCCAGCTGGTGCCTGGGGGTCTCCCCCTGAGCTCCCACCAGGGTGAGGGAGATAGCGCGGCTGGTGCTCACCCGGACGGTGTAGGTGGCCATCGGGGCCGCACCTGGAGGTGGTCTTCTCACCCTCCCTGCAGCCGGGGCATTAAAAGCAGCTCCGGGCGGGCGAAGGAGCCGGTCGTTCGGCAGTCCCGCCCCGCAGGACACGTCTGGGTTGCTGACTCGCCCCCGGATGGGGCCGGGCGCCCGCTGGCACCTGGGAAGAGACTCGCCTGAGCTGACATCTGCCCTGGGGAGGGGGAGTGCCTGTATTGTCCTGGGGAGGGGAGTCCCTGTATGTCCCATATGGCCCTGGGGGAGGGGTCCCTGTATTGCCCTGGGGAGGGGGAGTCCCTGTATGTCCCATATGGCCCTGGGGGAGGGGTCCCTGTATTGTCCTGGGGAGGGGAGTCCCTGTATGTCCCATATAGCCCTGGGGGAGGGGGTCCCTGTATTGCCCTGGGGAGGGGGAGTCCCTGTATGTCCCATATGGCCCTGGGGGAGGGGTCCCTGTATTGTCCTGGGGAGGGGAGTCCCTGTATGTCCCATATAGCCCTGGGGGAGGGGGTCCCTGTATTGCCCTGGGGAGGGGGAGTCCCTGTATGTCCCATATGGCCCTGGGGGAGGGGGTCCCGGTATTGTCCTGGGGAGGGGAGTCCCTGTATGTCCCATATGGCCCTGGGGGAGGGGTCCCTGTATTGTCCTGGGGAGGGGAGTCCCTGTATGTCCCATATAGCCCTGGGGGAGGGGGTCCCTGTATTGTCCTGGGGAGGGGAGTCCCTATATGTCCCATAGGGTCCTGGGGGAGGGGGTCCCCATATTGCCCTGGGGAGGGGAGTCCCTGTATGTCCCATTTAGCCCTGGGGGAGGGGGTCCCTATATGTTCCATATGTAGGCTGACCATATTTCCTTGAGACAAACACGGGACATTGGGATAGCAAAAACGGGACGGGTTATGTAATATTCTGTATTCATGAAAAAGTAAGACGATAAAAAAAGTTTCATTACATGAACATACAGTAGAATCTCGATTATCCGGGATGATCGGGAAAACCTTAATCCCGGTTAATAAAATCCCAGATAATCAAGTGTCTACTGGGGGGGGGTCACTGCCGCACTGGGGTGTGGGGGGAGGTGGTGGTCCCACCACCTGCCCCAGTCAGCTCCTGTAGGGAACCAGGCTGGCAGCGGGAGCTCAGACCCCGGCTAGCAGGAGCCTGGGGGGGAAACTCTAAAGCGGCAGCCGGCTGAGCGCTCAACCTGCCGCCTCTTTGGGGTTTTCCCCCCAGGCTCCTGCCAACGGGGGGTCTCAGCTCCTGTGCCAGCCTGGGTTCCCTACACCCAGGCTGGCAGCAGGAGCTGTCTGGGGCAGGCAGCAGGACCCCGGCTGGCAGGAGCCTGGGGAGAGAGCCCAAAGCGGCAGCGGTCTGGGCAGTCAGCCTGCCGCCGCTTTGGGATTCCCCCCCGGCTCCTGCCAGCTGGGGACTCAGTCCGCTGCCAGCCTGGGCTTCCTACAGCCAGGCTGGCAGCAAGTTGAGACCCCGGCTGGCAAGGGATCCACTGGGGGCCGTGAGGGGAAGGGACTGAAGGGCTGCGGGAGCGGGTGGGAGGAGGCGGGACCTGTGGGGAAATAAAGCTGTTCTTTGCCTGCAGGTTGGAATAAACAATATGCACCCGGTGTATCTATAACAACACCACAATGTCCTGAGTTCTGTATCAATTAAGCTAGCTAGTCTCAAGGCCCAGGGAAACAAAGTAGATAAGCAGGCGGATGGGAATTTAAAGGGAGTAAGAGAATATAAAAGCCAGATGGCCCAATGAAGGCAAGAATGCTTGAGAACGGCAACTCCTTCTCTGCTCAAGGTTGGCTTTTCCTTTGATTAGTTACCAAAGAGTTGATATATATAAAGCATAGGGAATTAACAATTTATACTGCAATACGTTTACGCCACAAGATGGTGATAGAGCTCCCTGCTTAAGTATAAGGATGGGAAGTGTCCATATATAAAGTGAGGTGCCGGCTCTAATGTAATTGGGAGATGTCAGTGTGATGTGTAGGGAAATGTTGGCTCTATAAATATCATTGTATCATGCTGCGCGGGGCTGACTCTTTGTTTTGAATTGTCAGTCTTTCAGCGCTGAAATCAATAGCCTAAGTTCCTTAACCCTTACCCTGCCGTTCAGTCTGGGGATATTCGGAGCAACGCGGCTAGACGGGACTTTTCTTTCTTCTGAGTGAGGGCTCGGTGAAGTCCTCTTACCACAGACCCGGGCGTGGGTCCCTGCAAAACGGGACAAATGTGATATTTATGGTAAAAAGACGGGACAGTCCAAAAATATGTAAAAAACGGGACGTATGCTCAGCCTATCCATATGGCCCTGGGGGAGGGGTCCCTATATGTCCCATATGATCCTGGGAAGGGGGTCCCTGTATTGCCCTGGGGAGAGGGAGTCCCTATATGTCCCATATGGCCCGGGGGGAGGGGGTCCCCGTATTGCCCTGGGGAGGGGGAGTCCCTATATGTCCCATATGGTCCTGGGAAGGGGGTCCCCGTATTGTCCTGGGGAGGGGGAGTCCCTATATGGCCCATATGGCCCAGGGGGAGGGGGTCCCTGTATTGTCCTGGGGAGGGGGAGTCCCTATATGGCCCATATGGCCCGGGGGGAGGGGGTCCCTGTATTGTCCTGGGGAGGGGAGTCCCTATATGGCCCATATGGCCCGGGGGGAGGGGGTCCCTGTATTGTCCTGGGGAGGGGAGTCCCTTTATGTCCCATATGGCCCTGGGGGAGGGGGTCCCTGTATTGTCCTGGGGAGGGGGAGTGCCTGTATGTCCCATAGGGTCCTGGGGGAGGGGGTCCCCATATTGCCCTGGGGAGGGGAGTCCCTGTATGTCCCATTTAGCCCTGGGGGAGGGGGTCCCAATATGTTCCATATGTAGGCTGACCATATTTCCTTGAGACAAACACGGGACATTGGGATAGCAAAAACGGGACGGGTTATGTAATATTCTGTATTCATGAAAAAGTAAGACGCTAAAAAAGTTTCATTACATGAACATACAGTAGAATCTCGATTATCCGGGATGATCGGGAAAACCTTAATCCCGGTTAATAAAATCCCAGATAATCAAGTGTCTACTGGGGGGGGGGTCACTGACGCACTGGGGCGTGGGGGGAGGTGGTGGTCCCACCACCTGCCCCAGTCAGCTCCTGTAGGGAACCCAGGCTGGCAGCGGGAGCTCAGACCCCGGCTAGCAGGAGCCTGGGGGGAAACTCTAAAGCGGCAGCCGGCTGAGCGCTCAACCTGCTGCCTCTTTGGGGTTCCCCCCCCAGGCTCCTGCCAACGGGGGGTCTCAGCTCCTGTGCCAGCCTGGGTTCCCTACACCCAGGCTGGCAGCAGGAGCTGACTGGGGCAGGCAGCAGGACCCCGGCTGGCAGGAGCCTGGGGAGAGAGTCCAAAGAGGCAGCGGTCTGGGAAGTCAGCCTGCCGCCGCTTTGGGATTCCCCCCCGGCTCCTGCCAGCTGGGGACTCAGTCCGCTGCCAGCCTGGGCTTCCTACAGCCAGGCTGGCAGCAAGTTGAGACCCCGGCTGGCAAGGGATCCACCGGGGGCCGTGAGGGGAAGGGACTGAAGGGCTGCGGGAGGGGGTGGGAGGAGGCGGGACCTGTGGGGAAATAAAGCTGTTCTTTGCCTGCAGGTTGGAATAAGCAATATGCACCTGGTGTATCTATAACAACACCACAATGTCCTGAGTTCTGTATCAATTAAGCTAGCTAGTCTCAAGGCCCAGGGAAACAAAGTAGATAAGCAGGCGGATGGGAATTTAAAGGGAGTAAGAGAATATAAAAGCCAGATGGCCCAATGAAGGCAAGAATGCTTGAGAACGGCAACTCCTTCTCTGCTCAAGGTTGGCTTTTCCTTTGATTAGTTACCAAAGAGTTGATATATATAAAGCATAGGGAATTAACAATTTATACTGCAATACGTTTACGCCACAAGATGGTGATAGAGCTCCCTGCTTAAGTATAAGGATGGGAAGTGTCCATATATAAAGTGAGGTGCCGGCTCTAATGTAATTGGGAGATGTTAGTGTGATGTGTAGGGAAATGTTGGCTCTATAAATATCATTGTATCATGCTGCGCGGGGCTGACTCTGTTTTGAATTGTCAGTCTTTCAGCGCTGAAATCAATAGCCTAAGTTCCTTAACCCTTACCCTGCCGTTCAGTCTGGGGATATTCGGAGCAACGCGGCTAGACGGGACTTTTCTTTCTTCTGAGTGAGGGCTCGGTGAAGTCCTCTTACCACAGACCCGGGCGTGGGTCCCTGCAAAACGGGACAAATGTGATATTGATGGTAAAAAGACGGGACAGTCCAAAAATATGTAAAAAACTGGACGTATGCTCAGCCTATCCATATGGCCCTGGGGGAGGGGGTCCCTATATGTCCCATATGGCCCGGGGGAAGGGGGTCCCTGTATTGCCCTGGGGAGAGGGAGTCCCTATATGGCCCATATGGCCCAGGGGGAGGGGATCCCCGTATTGCCCTGGGGAGGGGGAGTCCCTATATGTCCCATATGGTCCTGGGAAGGGGGTCCCTGTATTGCCCTGGGGAGAGGGAGTCCCTATATGTCCCATATGGCCCGGGGGGAGGGGGTCCCCGTATTGCCCTGGGGAGGGGGAGTCCCTATATGTCCCATATGGTCCTGGGGAGGAGGTCCCCGTATTGCCCTGGGGAGGGGGAGTCCCTATATGCCCCATACGGTCCTGGGGAGGGGGTCCCCGTATTGCCCTGGGGAGGGGGAGTCCCTATATGCCCCATATGGCCCTGGGGGAGTTGGTCCCTGTATTGTCCTGGGGAGGGGAGTCCCTCTATGTCCCATATGGTCCTGGGGAGGGGGTCCCCATATTGTCCTGGGGAGGGGGAGTCCCTATATGTCCCATATGGCCCAGGGGGAGGGGGTCCCTGTATTGTCCTGGGGAGGGGGAGTCCCTATATGTCCCATATGGCCCAGGGGGAGGGGGTCCCTATATTGCCCTGGGGAGGGGGAGTCCCTATATGTCCCATATGGCCCGGGGGGAGGGCTCAGCGGAGGGGGGGGGAGCTGCCCTTCTTCATGCCCTCAAGCAAGATGGCGGCGCGGGTCTCGTCTAGCGAGATCTCCTCCGAGATCACGAGCTCTCGCTCTCTGGAGCGCGGTGCGGCGCCGGGAGCGGTTGGTCGGTTGCCAGGGGCAACGCCGAGGGCCGGGGCGCGCGGAGCCTGAGCGAGAGCGACAGAGCGCGCGGCCGGGGTGGGCGCGCGGGGCGAGGGTTCCACGGGGGTTCCACAGAGGGAGGAGGGGGGATGGGGGCGGAGGAGTTCCACAGGGGGAGGGGAGTCTCTGTGGGGGGCGCAGGAATGGGGGGGGGGTTCACTGAGGGGGGAGGGGGAGTCTGTGGGGGGGCGCGGGGATGGGGGCGGGGGGTTCCACAGGGGGGGGTGGAGGGGGAGTCTGTGGGGGGGCACGGGGATGGGGGCTTCCACTGAGGGGGGAGGGGGAGTCTCAGGGGGCACGGGGATGGGGTTGGGGGGTTCCACTGAGGGGGGAGGGGGAGTCTGTGGGGGGGCACGGGGATGGGGTTGGGGGGTTCCACTGAGGGGGGAGGGGGAGTCTGTGGGGGGGCATGGGGATGGGGGCGGGGGGTTCCACTGAGGGGGGAGGGGGAGTCTGTGGGGGCCGCGGGGATGGGGGCAGGGGGGTTCCACAGGGAGAGCGGGGGGAAGGGGGAGTCTGTGGGGGGAGCAGAGGGGTTCCACGAGGGTGGTTTGGGGGAGGGGGAGTATGGGGGCCACGGGGATGGGGGATTGCACAAGGGGGGAGAGTGTAGATTGGGGAGTCTCCATGGGGGGGGCGCAGGGTTGGGGGATACTAGGAGGGGGGACATGGGGATGGGGGAGTCGCTATGGGGGACGCCCACCCTGTGTGAAACCCACAATCTGAACCCTACAGCATTCGACTGGGGGGGCAGGGGATGGAGGCGGGGGGGGTTCCATGGGGGTGGCGGCGATGCAGGGGGCTATGGGGGACAATGGGGACTGGGGGGCTCTGTGGGGGATTATGTGGGGGGGACGACGGGAGATGGGGACTCCATGGGGGGCGATGGGGACTGGAGGGCTCTGTGGGGGGGACGGGAGATGGGGACTCCATGGGGGGCAATGGGGACTGGGGGGCTCTGTGGGGGGGACGGGAGATGGGGACTCCATGGGGGGCGATGGGGACTGGGGGGTTCCATGGGGGTTATGTGGGGGGGATGACAGGAGATGGGGACTCCATGGGGGACAATGGGGACTGGGGGGTTCCGTGGGGGGTTATGTGGGGGGGACGACGGGAGATGGGGACTCCATGGGGGGCGATGGGGGAGACTCCCCAGGGAGGATGCAGGGGGGCCCGGTGCTGCTTTGGGTCACCCCAGCCTGATGCCTTTGCTCCCCCTCCCCCCCGCTAGGCCCCGCCCAGAGGATCCTGCCTGCGTGGGGGGCGCCTGGCGATGCCGCTGGTCAGTGGGCTGGTGCCCGCCCGCTTCCTGACCCTCACGGCACATCTCGTCATCGTCATCACCATCTTCTGGTCCCGGGTAAGAGACCCCGACGACGCCCACCCTGTGTGACACTCACAATCGGCACCTTACCACACCACACCCCCGACGACGTCTACCTGTGTGACACCCACAGTCGGCAGCCTACAGCATGCCTGCCTGCATGACTCACATCCTGTGTGACACCCGCAATCTGCAGCCTACAGCATGCCACCTATCCACCCTGACAATGCACACCCATGTGATATCCACAGTCTACACCCAGACAGAATGCCTGTCCGTCCACCCAGACATCACACCCATGTGATGTCCACAACGTATACCTATACAGCACACCCGTCTACCCATCCAGCATGCCCACTCGTCCACCACAACACACACCCGTATGACACCCACCAGGTACTCCTATATAGCACACCCGCCTGTACACTGAGACGATGCACATCCATATAGCACTTTGACCTGGAAACACCCGCCCATCCTAACAGCACATACCTGTGAGGTACACCCCTACAGCGTGCCTGCTCGCCCACCCCAAGGGTGTACACTCATAAGACGTACAGCTGTACATGTCTGTCCTGGTGACACACACCTTTCTGATACCCGCACCTATGATGTACACCCGTACAACGCACTGACCCTGATGACGTACAACCGCATGATGCCTGGGATGCAGACCCACCCCGACAACCCACACCTGTACGACGACCATGCCTACAACACACACCGCCATATCACACCCGCCCTTACAACGCCCGTGCCTGGAATTCATCCCCATACCATACACCCATCCCGACAATGGCCGCCTGCCCCAACAACGCCCACCCATATAACGTCCATCCATGTGACGCACCACCTGTACAATGTGCACAGCTGCCCCCGCAACACCCGCCTGCCACTATCCCCTGTCACGCACGTACAGGTCTCCCAACACACTCACCACCTAACACGGTGTACACCATCCTCCAACACGCACCCCTCATGCAGCAGGGCTTCCACCTCACCCACACACCGTGCCCCCGCCACCTGTGGTCACTTTCCAGAGGTGAGAAGAGGGGGTATGGGGAGCCCCCACTGAACACAGGCGGCAGGAATCAAGGAGGTTGTGGCTGCAGGGAGGTGGGTGGAAACAATGTGGATCAGGACTCCTGGGTTCTCTCCCTGGCTCTGGGAGGGGAGTGGGGGCTAGTGGTTAGAGCAGGGGCAGGCTGGGAATCAGGACTCCTGGGTTCTCTCCCCGGCTCTGGGAGGGGAGTGGGGGCTGGTGGTTAGAGCAGGGGGGGCTGGGAGCCAGGACTCCTGGGTTCTCTTCCCGGCTCTGGGAGGGGAGTGGGGGGCTAGTGGTTAGAGCGGGGGCAGGCTGGGAGTCAGGACTCCTGGGTTCTCTCCCCGGCTCTGGGAGGGGAGTGGGAGCTGGTGGTTAGAGCAGGGGAAGGCTGGGAGTCAGGACTCTTGAGTTCTCTCCCTGGCTCTGGGAGGGGAGTGGGGGCTGGTGGTTAGAGCAGGGGCAGGCTGGGAGTCAGGACTCCTGGGTTCTCTCACCGGCTCTGGGAGGGGAGTGGGGGCTGGTGGTTAGAGCAGGGGGGGCTGGGAGTCAGGACTCCTGGGTTCTCTCCCCGGCTCTGGGAGGGGAGTGGGGGCTAGTGGTTAGAGCAGGGGAAGGCTGGGAGTCAGAATAGCATCTTTTCTCCTGCCCCCCGATTCTACCCCAGCTCGCCGTCCGCTGAGTGTCACGCCCGGGCCTGATCTTGCTGCCCCGTCTTGCAGGACAACAACGTCCGGGCCGGGCTGCCCCTGCAGTACACCCAGCAGCAGTACCAGCGCCAGGACGTGGAGTGAGTCAGCCGGGGGCTGGGGGGACACCAGGGCGAGCGGAGGGGGGTGGGTGGGACGACAGGTCTGGGTCTACAGCGGGACGGGGGGCACCTGGGGTGGCAGGGGGACCGGTGGGAGGAGGATGGGCCCAGCAGGGCATGGGGGGGAGGATGCTGGGAGGGAGGAGAAATGGGCTGAGAGAGGTGGGGGGAGATTGCGGGGGGTGGGGGCTGTGGGGAGACCAGGGCGGGCAGGACCTGGGGGTCGCGCCCAGCCCCCTGTGACCCCGTGTCGCCCGTCCGGGCGCCGGCCCCAGGCTGGTGGTGGCCCTGTCGGTGACCCTGGGCTTGTTCGCGGTGGAGCTGGCCGGCTTCTTCTCCGGGGTGTCCATGTTCAACAACACCCAGAGTCTGCTGTGTATCCTTCCGCCTGTTGGGGGACGAACGCTGAACCCCCCCCCCCCCGTATGGTGTTACAGCATCACCCGGACCTGCCTGACCCCCCCCACAACACAATGACTTGTCCTCAGGGGGCCCCACCTCTGTTCTGCACTGGCTCAGGGGGGCGGGGAATGGGGCGGCGGCCTGTCCCCTCTAGGGGGCGCCGACTCCCACCCGGCCCCAGGGTGGGAGTGGCTGGCTCAGGGGGGCGGGGAATGGGAGGGAGGGGGTCCGCTCAGGTGACCCCAGACCATCCCCCTGGTTAGCACCGTTGCCATCCCCAGCGGAGAGACCAGGGCCTGGAGGGGTACAGGGGAGAATGGATGGGGGGCAGCCCCCTGCCCCGCCCCAGCTGCACCAGCCCCCCCCCCATCGGTCCCAGTTGTTGATCCCTGACTCTGCTCCCCCCCAGCCATCGGGGCTCACGCCGCCGCCGCCGTGACCCTGCTCTTCTTCCTCTTCGACCAGTGGGGCAGCAGCCTCTACTGGGGGATCTTTGCCTTCTGCAGGTCAGTGGCGCCCCCCCCTGCCCCCTTCCCCGCCCTCCTGAGCCGGCCAGTCCCTGCCCTGGGGCCGGGTGGGGCCAGCGCCCCCTACAGAGTTCTCTCCACGCCGGGTTATTTCCCTGACGGCTCCTCCCCAGCACTGGCCGCTCACTGCAGCGCCTCCGTCTGCCTCTCCTTCTTCACCTCGGCGCGCTGGGAGAGCGCCACCTACTGGTACATCCTGGCCGCCTGCAGGTAGATGCCCCCCCGAGGGGCATGGGCGGGGGGGACCCGGGGGGAACGTCCTGGCACTGACCCCACCACCCTTGTGCCCCCAGCGCCCTGCCCGCAGCCTTCGAGATCCTGCTCTTCGTCTCCGTCTTCGGGTTCAAGAGGAAGCCACTGTGAGCCGGGCCCCCCCCCCCCCGGAGGTCTCTGAGCCGGGGGGCGGATTCGCCGCAAGGGGAGCTCGCCACGCCCGCCGTGCCCCACAGGCCTGGCGCTGGAGGGGGGGCCGCATGGGGCTGTCCTGACCCGGTGCTCTGCCTCTAGGGGGCAGGGCTGAATTAGCCCCATAGGAGCCTACAGTGGCGTGTACCAGCACACCCCATGGGCAACAGGCGGTACTGCACCCTGTGTCAGTTCTATAGCAACCTACAGTGCCCCCCCAGGACACCCCCATGGGCAACAGGCAGGACTGTAGCCTGTGTCAGTCCTATAGCAACCTACAGTGCCCCCCCAGGATACCCCCATGGGCCACAGGCGGTACTGCACCCTGTGTCAGTCCCATAGCAACCTACAGTGCCCCCCCAGGACACCCCCATGGGCAACAGGTGGGACTGTAGCCTGTGTCAGTCCCATAGCAACCTACAGTGCCCCCCCAGGATACCCCCATGGGCCACAGGCGGTACTGCACCCTGTGTCAGTCCCATAGCAACCTACAGTGCCCCCCCAGGACACCCCCATGGGCAACAGGTGGGACTGTAGCCTGTGTCAGTCCCATAGCAACCTACAGTGCCCCCCCAGGATACCCCCATGGGCAACAGGCGGTACTGTAGCCTGTGTCAGTCCCATAGCAACCTACAGTGCCCCCCCAGGATACCCCCCATGGGGAACAGGCGGTACTGCACCCTGTGTCAGTCCCATAGCAACCTACAGTGCCCCCCAGGATACCCCCATGGGGAACAGGCGGTACTGTAGCCTGTGTCAGTCCCATAGCAACCTACAGTGCCCCCCCCAGGATACCCCCATGGGCAACAGGCGGTACTGCACCCTGTGTCAGTCCCATAGCAACCTGCTGCCCCCCACCCAGGACACCATGAGGAGCAGGAGGAGGTACTGCACCTGGTGTCAGCCCCACAGCAGCCTGCATCGCCCCCCGGTGGCAGCAGGAGGTACTGCACCGTTTATCAGTCCCATGGGACCCTGCAGCGCCCCTCCCAGGACACCCCAGTGGCAGCAGGAGGTACTGCACCGGGCAGTGCATCTGCCCCACTGACGCGGGAGCCCGCCCTGCCCCCGGAATAAAGCCGGCTTTCCTAACCAGAGTTGGGGTCTGTTCCAGTCTGCTCCCCCCTCCCCTGGGGGCTGGGGGGGCAGAACTCACATGGGAAGGGGTTTGGGGGTGATCCCATAAGAAGGGCTGATTCAGCAGGGAGCGCTCTCCCCTCACAGCTCTCCCCAGGGGGCCGTCAGTTAGGCTGGGCATCAGCAGAGCTGTGGGTCAGGAGTGGGGGGCACCAGCAGAGCTGGGGGGTGGGGCTGGGCTGGCAGGGGCTGTGGGTCAGGAGTGAGGGGCACTGGCAGATTTGGGGGGGCAGGGCTGGGCTGGTAGGGGCTGTGGGTCAGGAGTGAGGGGCATCAGCAGGGCTGGGGGGGGCAGGGCTGGACTGGTAGGGGCTGTGGGTCAGGAGTGAGGGGCACCGGCAGAGCTGGGGGGGCTGGGCTGGGCTGGCAGGGGCTGCGGGTCGGGAGTGAGGGGCATCAGCAGAGCTGGGGGGCTGACTGAATATATGGGGCTGAGAGCAGGAACTCAAGGACTGTGTTGAATGGATCAGCCATTAACACCATAAACACCCTCCGCTCCCCCTGCACACGGGCGCTGTTGGGTCCATTGCCCCCCACTTCCCACCTGGGCAGTAGTGGGGAGCAGAGCGAGGGGGGGGCCTCCCCAGCACGCCCCCCATGGGTAAACCACAGACCCACCCCCTCCATCCGTTCCCCCGCGTCGTCTGTCCCTCCCAATTCACCCATCCCCCAACACCCCCCAAGTGTGGTCTGAGCAGTGCCCATCGAGATGGGGTCCCGATCTCGGTTTGGGGGGGGGGGTCTGGGCAGTGCCTGGTGTGACGGGTCCCGATCTCGGTTTTGGGGGGCGTCTGAGCAGTGCCCGGTGTGACGGGTCCCGATGTCGGTTTCGGGGGGGGTCTGGGCAGTGCCCGGTGTGACGGGCCCCGATCTCGGTTTGGGGGGGGTCTGGGCAGTGCCCGGTGAGACGGGGCCCTGATCTCGGTGGGGGGGGGGTCTGGATGGTGACCTGTACACTGAATGCCCGGTGCCAACGTGCAGGGGTGTGCAGTGGGACGGTGTGAGGCCCCCTCCCGTCACTCTGACGCCCAGCGAGCTGTGAGGAGAAACACAGTCCGTGTGAAACCCGCAGGACGTGCAGTTAAAGGGCCAGTGCTCATACTGGGGGGGCGGGGCGGGGGTCACAAGAGTAGCTCCCTGGAGCCACAGGTCAGTGGCCTGGCATGACGTGAGTGTGATGGGGCTCAGAGCTGGCCCCCACCAGCAGCAAGCCCGGAAAGGGGGGGCTCCATCGCTGCTCCCATGGAAGGTTGTGGGGGGCTGCAAAGCAGAAGGACCAACATTGGCGGGGGGACAGTCAGATCTCTCTCTCTCTCACACACACACACACACACACACACACCCCCTCTTGCCTGTCTTTGTTGTTATTAGGTCACAGCCCTGACACCCCTGTTACAAAAAGCCGCATGCCCCTCTTTTCTGAGGGTTACGGTCGCTACCGGCGTGCGCGGCATATGCAAATATACGCCGCGGGGCATTGTGGGAGGAAAGAGAGCGGGGGCAGTCAGGAGCAGACGTTTGCCACCCGGGCTCCGCCCGAAGCCCCGGGGTGCGAGGGGGTCGGGAGCGGGGCCGGCAGCGGGGGAAGGGGTCTCCCCGGGGCTGGGCGTGCGGCGTTCGCCCTGAGCAAGGCAGGTGTGGCCGCGCGGTGGGTCCCGGCGGCGCGCTACAGTCGGTCTCGTCAGTGAGGTACATCCTGACCTGTTCCCCGCTGGGGGGCAGCACGTGATGATCGGAGAGCGCATGAGACGTGATTACAGTCTCCGCGGCCGCGGTCCGCAACACCGCGGCTCGCTCCTTTCTGAGCCTCCCGGGGGGGTGTCGCCGTGACCGGGGACCCTCTGGGGTCCTCCGAGCGACTGTTGGGGGGGTTAGTTGAGCTGTTTAACGCTAGTGACTTTATATGCGGCTTGTTTTGTGGTTGTAACATGAGGGGGCAGCGTTATAACATTACACTTACAATCTAGGGGGGGGGGGTGTAAAGTAGCATTACAGTCTTAATCGATTCCCTTCTATTAGCAGGGAGAGCGGAAACAAAGTTACAGCCCCAATCTATTCCCTTGTAATAGTGGGGAGGGGGCAAAGTTGTAACATTACGGTCACAATCTATTCCTTTGCAAGGGGACAGCGTTGTACCATTTACAGTCACAATCAGTCCCCTTGTAATAATGGGGCAGGGAGTTATAGTCACAATCGATTCCTTTGCAATAGCGGGGGACAGCGTTGTAACACTACAGTCACTATTTATTGCCTTGTAATAGCGTGGGATGGGAGGTTACAGTCACATCCATTCCTTTGCACTAGTGTGGGGCAGGAGGACAAAGTTACAGTCACAATCTATTCCTTTGCATTAGTGGGGGACAACGTTTTAACGTTACAGTCACTATCTATTCTCTTGCATTAGCGGAGGACAACACTTACTATCACAATCGGTTCCCTTAGAGTAGCAGGGGAGAGGGGATGGCGGAGGGGGACAAAGTGAAAGTTACAATCTATTCCTTTGCAACAGCAGCAGACAACATAATGTCACACTCACAACCCTTGCAATAACGGGGTGGAGTTGGGGACAGCATTGTAATGTTACAGTCATAATCTACCTGCTTGCAGTAGTGCGGAGAAAACACTGTAAGGTTTCAGTCATACCTATCCTGTTGCAATAACGTTACAGTCACAGTCTACCCCAGTGTCAACGTTATCACGTTACAGTCACAATCTACCCCCCTGCCGTAGTGGGCGACCATGTTACAGTCACCCTCTGTCACGTGCAATAGAGGTGAATGACATTAGAGGCACAGTTGCGGCATCACAAAAACCACCGGAGACATGAAGAACACAACAGCCGTGTCGCTGGGTCAGTCCCACCACACCAGGGAGACGAGCCGGGTGAAAGGATGGGGGCGGGGGAGGTTGTTTGGCCTGGAAAAGAGATGACGGATGGAGCAAAATTGGTACAATCCCAGTGAGAGCGCTCCTCGGTCTTTCGCACGACTAGAGTGACCAGACAGCAAGTGAAAAATCGGGACAGGGCTGGGGGGTAATAGGACCCTATATGAAAAAGACCCCAAATTGGGACTGTCCTTATAAAACTGGGACATCTGGTCGCCCTTCGCATGACACGCGGCGAGCCGGGGTCACCCGCTGGCTGGGTGCGTACTGAGCGCACGGTTAACCTGCGGAACTCCTCGCCACTGGATGTGGGCGAAGGCCGGAAGCCCCAGGTCCAGCTGCCGGCTATTAGCCCCTCCCCCTCCAGCTGCCCCTCAGGCCCAGGCCCGTCCTTGTGCCAAGGTGAGGGTCCCCAAAGGGGCGGGACCAGTTCCATCCTCGCTGCTCTGATTGGCTGGGGCCTGCTGACAGCTCTTCCCTGGGCGGGACTCAGCCTGCTCCCTTGCTTGTGATTGGCTGGAGCCTGCTTTTTTTTCTTGCTCCCTTATGATTGGCTGGACACCACATCTCTTCCCTCTCATTGGCTGAGGGGAAGGGGGGGGGTGCATCTTATTACCCCTGATTGGCTGGACGTCTCCCCTGCCCCTCCCTCCAGTAGCTGACTGCCCGCCCCCCCTTCCGTGATTGGCTGGGCTCGTCCTCGGCTTCTCTCGTGATTGGCTGGGCGCCGCCCTCTGTTCCTGGGCAGAAGCTGGGACCCCTCACAAAATGGCGGGGGCGCCACGCCTCCCTTCTCTGATTGGCCGCCGCCCGGAGTGATTGACAAGAGCCTCCGTTTGTTTTAATCCTAACGGCGCAGGCGCGAGCCCCGCCCCACTCCCCAGTGACGTTGGACAAGACGCGAGCACAGCGGCGGCGCGAGGCGCTAGTCCAGGGGGTGTGTTCGCCGGCGAGGGGACACGGGGCATGGCAGAGCCAATGGGAGGGCGGCCGGGCCCGGCAGCCAATAGCGAACGAGCAGGAGGAGACGGGCATGTGTGCCAACCAATGAGAGGGTGTATTGTCATATGGAAGGGGATGGGCGCGGCGGCCAATGGGATGGTTGGAGGGCGAGCTCGGTCGCCAATGGGAAGTATAGGGGGGAGGGTCAGCCGGGGTCGGCGTCCAATGGCAGGGTGGAGGGCGGGGACTGATTGTGGAGGCTGCCCGAGCAGGGCGGGCGCGGTGGCCAATAGCAAGGCGGGGCCGGAGCCTTCCGGATGCGGCGGCCAATGGCAGAGCGGGAGGGGCCGTGGCCGGCTGACTCTAGCCCCGCCCTCCGCTTAACTGCCGGGCCAGTGAGCGGCCGGCAGCGGTTTCGAACCGGGTGCAGCAGCCCCTGATTGGCCGCTGGGCGGCACCGCTCCCGGCGATTGGCTGGTGCCCTCCGAGCGCGCGGGAGACCGGCTCGGCCGAGAGAGCGGAGCGCGCGAGCCCCGGTAGAGAGCGGCGGGGGGCGGGTCCCCGGGGGCATTGGGGGGGCGGGTGCTCGGGGGCATTGGGGGGGGCGGGGCTCTGGGGGGGTTGTGGGGGGAGAGCGGGGGCGGGGCTCTGGGGGGGGCTGTAGGGGGCGGGGCTCTGGGGGGGTTGTGGGGGGAGAGCGGGGGCGGGGCTCTGGGGGGGAGAGCGGGGGCGGGGCTCTGGGGGGGTTGTGAAGGGAGAGCGGGGGCGGGGCTCTGGGGGGGTTGTGGGGGGCGGGGCTCTGGGGGGGAGAGCGGGGGCGGGGCTCTGGGGGGGTTGTGGGGGGCGGGGCTCTGGGGGGGAGAGCGGGGGCGGGGCTCTGGGGGGGTTGTGGGGGGAGAGCGGGGGCGGGGCTGTTGGGCGGGAGAGCGGGGGCGGGGCTCTGGGGGGGTTGGGGGGGCGGGGCTGTTGGGCGGGAGAGCGGGGGCGGGGCTGTTGGGCGGGAGAGCGGGGGCGGGGCTCTGGGGGGGTTGGGGGGGCGGGGCTGTTGGGCGGGAGAGCGGGGGCGGGGCTCTGGGGGGGTTGTGGGGGGAGAGCGGGGGGCGGGGCTGTTGGGCGGGAGAGCGGGGGCGGGGCTCTGGGGGGGTTGTGGGGGGAGAGCGGGGGGCGGGGCTGTTGGGCGGGAGAGCGGGGGCGGGGCTCTGGGGGGGTTGGGGGGCGGGGCTGTTGGGGGGGAGAGCGGGGGCGGGGCTCTGGGGGGGTTGTGGGGGGAGAGCGGGGGCGGGGCTGTTGGGCGGGAGAGCGGGGGCGGGGCTCTGGGGGGGTTGGGGGGGCGGGGCTCTGGGGGGGTTGGGGGGGCGGGGCTGTTGGGCGGGAGAGCGGGGGCGGGGCTCTGGGGGGGTTGGGGGGGCGGGGCTCTGGGGGGGTTGGGGGGGCGGGGCTGTTGGGCGGGAGAGCGGGGGCGGGGCTCTGGGGGGGTTGTGGGGGGAGAGCGGGGGGCGGGGCTGTTGGGCGGGAGAGCGGGGGCGGGGCTCTGGGGGGGTTGTGGGGGGAGAGCGGGGGGCGGGGCTGTTGGGCGGGAGAGCGGGGGCGGGGCTCTGGGGGGGTTGGGGGGCGGGGCTGTTGGGGGGGAGAGCGGGGGCGGGGCTCTGGGGGGGTTGTGGGGGGAGAGCGGGGGCGGGGCTGTTGGGCGGGAGAGCGGGGGCGGGGCTCTGGGGGGGTTGGGGGGGCGGGGCTCTGGGGGGGTTGGGGGGGCGGGGCTGTTGGGCGGGAGAGCGGGGGCGGGGCTCTGGGGGGGTTGGGGGGGCGGGGCTCTGGGGGGGTTGGGGGGGCGGGGCTGTTGGGCGGGAGAGCGGGGGCGGGGCTCTGGGGGGGTTGTGGGGGGAGAGCGGGGGGCGGGGCTGTTGGGCGGGAGAGCGGGGGCGGGGCTCTGGGGGGGTTGGGGGGGGAGAGCGGGGGGCGGGGCTGTTGGGCGGGAGAGCGGGGGCGGGGCTCTGGGGGGGTTGTGGGGGGAGAGCGGGGGGCGGGGCTGTTGGGCGGGAGAGCGGGGGCGGGGCTCTGGGGGGGTTGGGGGGCGGGGCTGTTGGGGGGGAGAGCGGGGGCGGGGCTCTGGGGGGGTTGTGGGGGGAGAGCGGGGGCGGGGCTGTTGGGCGGGAGAGCGGGGGCGGGGCTCTGGGGGGGTTGGGGGGGCGGGGCTCTGGGGGGGTTGGGGGGGCGGGGCTGTTGGGCGGGAGAGCGGGGGCGGGGCTCTGGGGGGGTTGGGGGGGCGGGGCTCTGGGGGGGTTGGGGGGGCGGGGCTGTTGGGCGGGAGAGCGGGGGCGGGGCTCTGGGGGGGTTGTGGGGGGAGAGCGGGGGGCGGGGCTGTTGGGCGGGAGAGCGGGGGCGGGGCTCTGGGGGGGTTGTGGGGGGAGAGCGGGGGGCGGGGCTGTTGGGCGGGAGAGCGGGGGCGGGGCTCTGGGGGGGTTGGGGGGCGGGGCTGTTGGGGGGGAGAGCGGGGGCGGGGCTCTGGGGGGGTTGTGGGGGGAGAGCGGGGGCGGGGCTGTTGGGCGGGAGAGCGGGGGCGGGGCTCTGGGGGGGTTGGGGGGGCGGGGCTCTGGGGGGGTTGGGGGGGCGGGGCTGTTGGGCGGGAGAGCGGGGGCGGGGCTCTGGGGGGGTTGGGGGGGCGGGGCTCTGGGGGGGTTGGGGGGCGGGGCTGTTGGGCGGGAGAGCGGGGGCGGGGCTCTGGGGGGGTTGTGGGGGGAGAGCGGGGGGCGGGGCTGTTGGGCGGGAGAGCGGGGGCGGGGCTCTGGGGGGGTTGTGGGGGGAGAGCGGGGGGCGGGGCTGTTGGGCGGGAGAGCGGGGGCGGGGCTCTGGGGGGGTTGGGGGGCGGGGCTGTTGGGGGGGAGAGCGGGGGCGGGGCTCTGGGGGGGTTGTGGGGGGAGAGCGGGGGCGGGGCTGTTGGGCGGGAGAGCGGGGGCGGGGCTCTGGGGGGGTTGGGGGGGCGGGGCTCTGGGGGGGTTGGGGGGGCGGGGCTGTTGGGCGGGAGAGCGGGGGCGGGGCTCTGGGGGGGTTGTGGGGGGAGAGCGGGGGGCGGGGCTGTTGGGCGGGAGAGCGGGGGCGGGGCTCTGGGGGGGTTGTGGGGGGAGAGCGGGGGCGGGGCTGTTGGGGGGGAGAGCGGGGGCGGGGCTCTGGGGGGGTTGTGGGGGGAGAGCGGGGGCGGGGCTGTTGGGGGGGAGAGCGGGGGCGGGGCTCTGGGGGGGTTGTGGGGGGAGAGCGGGGGCGGGGCTGTTGGGGGGGAGAGCGGGGGCGGGGCTCTGGGGGGGTTGTGAAGGGAGAGCGGGGGCGGGGCTCTGGGGGTATTGGGGGGGGCGGGGCTCTGGGGGGGTTGTAGGGGGCAGGTGCTCAGGGTTATTGGGGCGGGGCTGTGGGGGGGGGAGAGCGGGGGGGGCTTATTGGGGGCGGGGGGGTTATGGGGTGGGGGGTCTGGAAGAGCTGGAGGGGGGTTGGGGGTGGGAGGGGATGTGGGGGGGTGGGAGTTATGGAGGTTTATGGATATGGGGGAGAGGGGGGGTTATGAGGATGATGGGGGGCTGGAGGATCTGGGGGTCATGGAGTGTGGGGCCTGGGGGAGAAGCAGGTTTTGGGGATGAGGGGCGGGGGTTATGGGGGGCTGGAGGAGCTGGGGGTCATGGAGTGTGGGGCCTGGGGGAGAAGCAGGTTATGGGGATGAGGGGCGGGGGTTATGGGGGGCTGGAGGATGTGGGGGTCATGGAGTGTGGGGCCTGGGGGAGAAGCAGGTTATGGGGATGAGGGGCGGGGGTTATGGGGGGCTGGAGGATCTGGGGGTCATGGAGTGTGGGGCCTGGGGGAGAAGCAGGTTATGGGGATGAGGGGCGGGGGTTATGGGGGGCTGGAGGAGCTGGGGGTCATGGAGTGTGGGGCCTGGGGGAGAAGCAGGTTTTGGGGATGAGGGGCGGGGGTTATGGGGGGCTGGAGGAGCTGGGGGTCATGGAGTTTGGGGCCTGGGGGAGAAGCAGGTTTTGGGGATGAGGGGCGGGGGTTATGGGGGGGTGGAGGTGCAGGGATGTGAGGTTGGGGGGCTTTGAGCCAGGTGGAGCGGGGGTAGGATGGGCGGCTCAGGATTGACGTGAAGGTCTGGGATGGGTGATCTGGGGATTTGCAGGGGGGCTGGGTTGAGTCTTCGGGGGCAGATCCTAGGGGTGGGAATCGGTGGGTTCAGAATCGGGGCTCTGGTGCTAGAGTTGGGGTGGGGGACCCAGAGAGGGGGGTGGGGTATTGGCTTGCGGCACTGGGTGAGTGTGGGGCTGGGGGCCTCTGAGGCCGCCTGGCACGGGGGTTATTGGCTAGGGTGGGATGTGTGGGGTGCAGCTGGGCTGAGTGGGGGTGCGCTGGGAGTTGGGGGGTGACAAGGGGTAACAATCGGGCTCGGGGTACCCCACAGAGTGAGCCAGGGAACTCACTTGTGACTGGGCTGTTAACTTTAATGGGTTAACTCCCAGCTGGACAGGTCCCCGAGGCGTGGGGCTTGGCTTTTCCCGGGGTGGTTGTGGGGCTGGCCGGACCGGTGCCTAAGCCAGCAGGGGAGCGCGGCGCTCTGGGGCAGTGCCGGCGGGGGCTAGCGGCTAGGAGATTGGGCAGGACATTGGGGATCTGTTCTTGGCTTTTGGGGTGATCTTTGACAGCCCCCACACCCCCCTGTGCCTCAGTTTCCCCTCCTTCCCTCTGTTTCCCCTCCTTCCCTCTGCCTGTTCAGATGATGTTTCCTAGGGCAGGCCTTGTATAGCCGGCACAACTCCTGTCCCTCCGTTACCTCTGCCCCCTCCCGTCGCCCCCCTGTTTCAGGGGCTCCCTGTACCTCTCCCCCTAAGGATCTCCATTCTCCACACCGCGTCAGGGGCCGGGTACCCCCTTCGCCTCGGGGTCTTTCTCCCCCCCCAGAGGCCAGAGCAGACTTTGAGGAAGAGTAGGGGTGCAGGGTTTTACTGGGTGCCATGAGCCGATGACGGTGGCTCCACGTCCTCCCCTTTTTTTCCCCTGCACCCCCACAATCTGTCCCCCAAATCAGTCGGAAAAGTAGGACAGAGTCATCGCGTGAAGTGGAAATCTAGTCCGTTCCCAGGGGTTTCTAGCTGTTCCATCAATTAAAAACAACCCGTCCCCCATCTTGCCCCCCGGCTCTGCTTGACCTGGGCTGACGTCTGTTATCCCCACCCTGGAAACCCCCCCGCTGCTGTCCGGGTGTGGGGGGACCGGTAGACGTTTTAACGCGCCCCAAAATACCCCACTGGACGATTTGCTTTGTTCACAAAACGCCAACAGGCTGCGTGTTGTGTGCAATGAAAGCATTTGCAGTTTGGTCCGGCCGACTGTTGGCCTTGGCGAGGTGTTTTTCACCGTGAGCGGAGGAGTGAATTGAACCCAAACGCTTCTCCGAGGGTTTGTTATAACGCGGCTCAGGCCAATTAGATTTTGATGGGTGACCCTCGATGTCACCGCGTAAAACAAACCAGCGAACCATACTTCCGTGCGCAACCATCGAAATGAACAGGCGGAGGAAGAAAAAGGCCGTTTGAGACGGTATTCGTTGGAGTTCAGGGTCTTTACTTTGTGGATTTTGGCATGTGATGTAGCCAACGATTACAAAGCTTTCACTTTTCCAACGTGTGTCGTCACGTTGTAGGTGCCCAAAATGAACAGCCGGACGGGCGGGGGTTTTAAATTCAGCCTGTTGTCTCAAGGGGGGGGGCAGCTATATCACTCTGTCGCCTGTCAAACAGCTGGGAGAAAAACCCTTTGTGTTAAAGTTCCCCTTCCAAGGGGGGTGATTCTCCGTCTCCGGTCCTCCACCAAGACCCCCGGCAAAGGCCAGACTGGTGGGCTGGTGGGGGAATCGATTTGGGGGAGGAAATTGGTTTGGGGGAGGAAGGTTAATCTTCCCCTCCCAACATCGGTCCCCCAGGAGCCGTAGGGTCTGTGTGGGCCCCCCCGGGGAGCCTGCGTGGCTGATTCAAAGCGCCAGTCTGTTTCCAGGGGGGTCCCACAGGGGGGCAGTCTGGGGTGGAGACTCGGGGTGCCCCTGGGCTGATGCTGCTTCTCCCCACAGAATGGCCTACAAGGAGAACGTGACCCCTGGCACCAGCCTCAACCTGGCCAAGGTGAGCCGAGCTCGCGGGCCCGGGCCCTGCGTAAAACCATCGCCCCCCCTGCCTGAGATCGGAGCCCCCCCGAGCCCTGGGGGGGGTGGCCCTGTAACCCGCGGCTGTTCTCTCTCTCCCCTCCCTGCAGTATGGGGTGCTGAGCGGGCCGGGTGCCCAGCGGGTCCCCCGGAAGGATCCCCACGGCACCCCCTCCGAGTCGCTGCTGGCGCAGCGCGCCATGGCCGGCCCCAGTAAGATGATCCTCAAGTCCTCCAGCCTCCAGAAGCCAGGTGGGGGGGCAGGTTGGGGGCGGGGGGTACACACGGGGGGCAGAGCTGGCGGATGGGGAGGGTGGGCCCGGTGCCACGGGGCACACTCGGGTGTGACCCCCCCTCTCCCTCTCCGCAGCCGTCCCGGGCAGGGTGCCCGCCGATCCCACCACTGGCGCCCCGCCGGCTCATCCCACCCCCCAGTGAGTACCTCTGGTTGGATGGGGGGCTGGCATGGGGGGGGCTGAGATCTGGGTGTGGGGGGGGACCGTCCTGGCTGGCATCCCCTTCCCCCCGAGCCATGTGGTTCCCTGCTGTCTGGGTGAGGGAGATCGGGGGCTCGGATAAGGGATGGGGGCATCCTGGCCCCATGGAAGGGCTATGGGGGGGGGATCTGCTGTCCCAGGGGTCCCCGGGGCATCCCTCGTTCCGCCCCCCCCGAGTCTAAACCTCCCCCCCCCCCCCCAGGCGCGTCTTCACCATCAACGACTTCGAGATCGGGCGCCCGTTGGGCAAGGGCAAGTTCGGGAACGTCTACCTGGCGCGGGAGCGGGCCTCCCGCTTCATCGTGGCGCTGAAGGTCCTCTTCAAGTCGCAGGTGGAGAAGGAGGGCGTGGAGCACCAGCTGCGGCGGGAGATCGAGATCCAGTCCCACCTCCAGTAGGTGCGGGGGGGGGGACGCCGGAGGGTTGGGGGGGGGGCCCAGAGCGTGGCGGGGGGGGAGAAGGGACCCAGGAGATCGGGAGGCGGAGGGGAGCCGTGGATTGGACCATCCTGGGGCACCCGCCTCCAGTAACCCACGTCCCAGGCACGGGGGGGGGGCTCCCCGGCCGGGGGATGTGGGGCAGGGGCGAGGGCCGGGCCCCCCCATTGGGAGGGGCGCCTCCGCCCCAGCTGCCCTGCCCCATGGCGATCTGACTCCGGCCCTCCCTGAGCAGCCTCATGGGATCGGAAGCTTCGAGCGGAGGTGGGGGGCTGGCCCCGGGGTGGTGCCAGGGGGTGCTGGGCTCTGGGGAGCAGGGTGGGGGGGTCCCTAGGGGGCGCTGTGCTCTGGGGAGCGGGCGGGGGAGTCCCTAGGGGGCGCTGTGCTCTGGGGAGCGGGCGGGGGGGGTCCCTAGGGGGCGCTGTGCTGTGGGGAGCGGGCGGGGGAGTCCCTAGGGGGCGCTGTGCTCTGGGGAGCGGGCGGGGGGGTCCCTAGGGGGCGCTGTGCTGTGGGGAGCGGGCGGGGGGCTCCCTAGGGGGCGCCGTGGGGCGGGTGGAGGCTCCCCGGTGACCCGGCACTCACGGTCCCCCCACTTCGGCCCCCCAGACACCCCAACATCCTGCGCCTCTACAACTACTTCCACGACCGGAAGCGGGTCTATCTCATCCTGGAGTACGCGCCCCGCGGGGAGCTCTACAAGGAGCTGCAGAAGTGCCGGCGCTTCGACCAGCAGAAGACCGCCACCGTGAGGGGGCCCGGACGCCTGGGTCCTCTCCCCGCGCCGGGAGGGGAGTGGGGGGGCTGGAGTGGGGGGGCTGGGAGCTAGGGCGCCTGGGTTCTCTCCCTGGCTCTGGGAGGGGAGTGGGGGCTGGTGGGTTAGAGCAGGGGGGGCTGGGAGCCCGGACTCCTGGGTTCTCTCCCCGGCTCTGGGAGGGGAGTGGGGGCTGGTGGGTTAGAGCAGGGGGGGCTGGGAGCCAGGACTCCTGGGTTCTCTCCCCGGCTCTGGGAGGGGAGTGGGGGCTGGTGGGTTAGAGCAGGGGGTGTGGGAGCCAGGACTCCTGGGTTCTCTCCCCGGCTCTGGGAGGGGAGTGGGGGCTGGTGGGTTAGAGCAGGGGGGGCTGGGAGCCAGGACTCCTGGGTTCTCTTCCCGGCTCTGGGAGGGGAGTGGGGGCTGGTGGGTTAGAGCAGGGGGGGCTGGGAGCCCGGACTCCTGGGTTCTCTCCCCGGCTCTGGGAGGGGAGTGGGGGCTGGTGGGTTATAGCAGGGGGACTGGGAGCCAGGACTCCTGGGTTCTCTCCCCGGCTCTGGGAGGGGAGTGGGGGCTGGTGGGTTAGAGCAGGGGGGGCTGGGAGCCAGGACTCCTGGGTTCTCTCCCCGGCTCTGGGAGGGGAGTCGGGGCTGGTGGGTTAGAGCAGGGGGGGCTGGGAGCCAGGACTCCTGGGTTCTCTCCCCGGCTCTGGGAGGGGAGTGGGGTCTAGTGGTTAGAGCAGGGGGGACTGGGAGCCAGGACTCCTGGGTTCTCTCCTTGGCTCTGGTAGGGGAGTGGGGACTGGTGGGTTAGAGCAGGGGGGGCTGGGAGCCAGGACTCCTGGGTTCTCTCCCCGGCTCTGGTAGGGGAGTGGGGACTGGTGGTTAGAGCAGGGGGGGCTGGGAGCCCGGACTCCTGGGTTCTCTCCCCGGCTCTGGGAGGGGAGTGGGGGCTGGTGGTTAGAGCAGGGGGGACTGGGAGCCAGGACTCCTGGGTTCTCTCCCCGGCTCTGGGAGGGGAGTGGGGGCTGGTGGTTAGAGCAGGGGGGGCTGGGAGCCCGGACTCCTGGGTTCTCTCCCCGGCTCTGGGAGGGGAGTGGGGTCTAGTGGTTTCAGCTCCACTCCTGGCCCACTGGGTGCCCTTCTGCAAGTCACTTCCCCTCTGTTGCCTCAGTTTCCCAGTCAGCAGGGGGTGCTCCCCCTGGCAGGCAG
Organism: Sternotherus odoratus; assembly: GCA_032164245.1. Taxonomy (NCBI): domain Eukaryota; kingdom Metazoa; phylum Chordata; order Testudines; family Kinosternidae; genus Sternotherus; species Sternotherus odoratus. Next base: position 695,201 of record JAVMKO010000048.1, read on the forward strand.
GGCTGGCGCTAGGGGGTGCAGTGGGGGGCTCAGCAGCGGGCGCCCTCCCTTGCCTGGCGGCCCTAGGGGGCGCTGTGGGGCAGGGAGTCCAATATTGCACATTTCCCCACCCCCCAAGGTTTATTTTTCCCCTTTTCCAGGGGGTGGGCCGGGGGGGTTGGGGGAAACGGGGGGCTGCCGGTGACCCCCAACCTCTCCCCCCAGATCATGGAGGAGCTGGCCGACGCCCTGACCTACTGCCACGCCAAGAAGGTGATCCACCGCGACATCAAGCCGGAGAACCTACTTATGGGGCTGAAGGGGGAGCTGAAAATCGCCGACTTCGGCTGGTCCGTGCACGCCCCCTCGCTGAGGTGAGAGCCGGCCGGGGGGTTGGGGTGCTGGCGGGGGGGTCCCCCAAGTCCTCACCCCGCTCCCCCCTCCCCGCAGGCGCCGGACCATGTGCGGCACCCTGGACTACCTGCCCCCCGAGATGATCGAAGGCAAGACCCACGACGAGAAGGTGGATCTGTGGTGCATCGGGGTGCTGTGCTACGAGCTGCTTGTGGGGCAGCCCCCCTTCGAGAGCGCCACCCACACAGAGACCTACCGCCGCATCACCAAGGTGAGGGGGGCGCCGCCCCAGAGGTGGGCGCGTCTCGGTGTCAGGCGAGGGGTCCCCGGGTCACCCACCGCCCCGCCCCAGAGGTGGGTGCGTCTCGGTGTCGGGTGAGGGGTCCCCGGGTCACCCACCGCCCCGCCCCAGAGGTGGGCGCATCTCGGTGTCAGGCGAGGGGTCCCCGGGTCACCCACCGCCCCGCCCCAGAGGTGGGCGCGTCTCGGTGTCGGGTGAGGGATCCCCGGGTCACCTGCCACCCCGCCCCAGAGGTGGGCGCGTGTCGGTGTCGGGTGAGGGGTCCCCGGGTCACCCCCCCCCCCAGAGGTGGGCGCGTGTCGGTGTCGGGCGAGGGGTCCCCAGGTCACCCCCCCCCCCCAGAGGTGGGCGCGTCTCGGTGTCGGGCGAGGGGTCCCCAGGTCACCCCCCCCCCCCAGAGGTGGGCGCGTCTCGGTGTCGGGTGAGGGGTCCCCAGGTCACCCACCGCCCCGCCCCAGAGGTGGGCGCGTCTCGGTGTCGGGTGAGGGGTCCCCGGGTCACCCCCCCCCCCAGAGGTGGGCGCGTCTCGGTGTCGGGCGAGGGGTCCCCAGGTCACCCCCCCCCCCCCAGAGGTGGGCGCGTCTCGGTGTCGGGTGAGGGGTCCCCGGGTCACCCCCCCCCCCAGAGGTGGGCGCGTCTCGGTGTCGGGCGAGGGGTCCCCAGGTCACCCCCCCCCCCCCCAGAGGTGGGCGCGTCTCGGTGTCGGGCGAGGGGTCCCCAGGTCACCCCCCCCCCCCCAGAGGTGGGCGCGTGTCGGTGTCGGGCGAGGGGTCCCCAGGTCACCCCCCCCCCCCCCAGAGGTGGGCGCGTCTCAGTGTCGGGTGAGGGGTCCCCAGGTCACCACCCCCCCCCCCCAGAGGTGGGCGCGTCTCAGCGCCGGGTGAGGGGTCCCCGGGTCACCCGTCGCCCCAGAGGTGGGCGCATCTCAGTGCCGGGTGAGGGGTCTCCAGGTCACCCGCCGCCCCGCCCCAGAGGTGGGCGCGTCTCGGCGTCGGGTGAGGGGTCCCCGGGTCACCCCCCCCCCCAGAGGTGGGCGCGTCTCGGTGTCGGGTGAGGGGTCCCCGGGTCACCCACCGCCCCGCCCCAGAGGTGGGCGCATCTCGGCGCCGGGCGAGGGGTCCCCAGGCCCTCCGCCACCCCGCCCCAGAGGTGGGCGCATCTCAGTGCCGGGTGAGGGGTCCCTGGGTCACCAGCCCCCCGCCCAAGAGGTGGGCGCGTCTCGGTGTCGGGTGAGGGGTCCCTGGGTCACCAGCCCCCTGCCCCAGAGTTGGGCGCATTCCAGTGCTGGGCGAGGGGTCCCCAGGTCTCTCTCACCCCCCAGAGGTGGGCGCGTCTCGGTGTCGGGTGAGGGGTCCCCTTGTAACCCTCTGTGGAGTGGGGTCCAGGGATTAGAGCCCCAGGGACAGAACCCAGGAGTCCTGGCCCCTCCTGCTCTCAGCCCGAGCCCCCGCTCCCCGTGGTGGGGCCGGAACCCAGGCGTCCGGGCGCCCCCTGACTCTCCTTCCCCCCCCCCCCCCCGGCAGGTGGATCTGCAGTTCCCGCCGTCCGTGTCGGAAGGCGCCCGGGACCTGATCACCAAACTCCTGCGCCACGTCCCCGCCGAGCGCCTGGCGCTGCCCGCCGTCCTGGAGCACCCCTGGGTGAAGGCCCACTCCCGCCGGGTGCTGCCCCCCGTCTTCCACCCGGCCAGCTAGCCCCGCCCCCGCCTCCTTCCTCCCTCGGCGCTGCCCCCCCCCCCCCGGGCCTGGAAATCCCCTGCCCCTGGACTCCCCCAGCTGGGGGCATCGGGCTGTGGGGCTGCCCCCCACGCCCGGAGAGGCAGCAGGGTCCCTGTGCCATGGGGCGGGGGTACGGCCTGTGTTAAATGTCCCCGTGGGAGGCTCCAAGCCCCCCGCCCTCCTTTTAAATAAACATGGAGTTACTTTGCTGTGGGGTCCTGTCGCATCTGTGGGGGGCGGGGTGGGGGGCAGAGGGACGGGTGGGGGGTGGCCAAGGGCCAGTCGAGCCGGAGTCCCGGGGGGTGGGTCTATGGGTCGGGGGGGGGGGGCGGGAGCTCAGCAGGGGGCGCTCTGCCCTGGGAGGCAGGGCTGGCACTAGGGGGGCTGTGGGGCAGGGAGTGGGGCTGTGGGGCACTCAGCAGGGGGGTGCTCTCCCCTGGCAGGCTAGGGGGGGCTGTGGGGCAGGGAGTGGGGCTGTGGGGCACTCAGCAGGGGGGCGCTCTCCCCTGGCAGGCTAGGGGGGGCTGTGGGGCAGGGAGTGGGGCTGTGGGGCACTCAGCAGGGGGGGCGCTCTCCCCTGGCAGGCTAGGGGGGCTGTGGGGCAGGGAGTGGGGCTGTGGGGCACTCAGCAGGGGGGGCGCTCTCCCCTGGCAGGCTAGGGGGGGCTGTGGGGCAGGGAGTGAGGCTGTGGGGCACTCAGCAGGGGGGCGCTCTCCCCTGGCAGGCTAGGGGGGGCTGTGGGGCAGGGAGTGAGGCTGTGGGGCACTCAGCAGGGGGGCGCTCTCCCCTGGCAGGCTAGGGGGGCTGTGGGGCAGGCAGTGGGCACTTTGCCCCACCCCCTTCCTGCCCCCACCCCTGCAGTGAAGCCATTGCTGGGGGGGGGGTGGAGCCTGCCCCCCCCATGAGTCCAATGCAGGCTTGGGGGGTAGGCCTGGGGGCGGAGCCTCTTCTCCCCCCCCCCCATTGCCCCATCTCCCCCCACTCTCCCCTCGGGTTGGGGGGAAACCTTCACCCCTGGGGGTGGGAGGGACCCAGCCCCACGGCGCCCGGGCACCTCCTGCCCCCCATCCCGGATCCCACCTCGCCCTGGGGGGGGGGGGGACAGGACCCTTCGTTACCCCCCCTGCTCCCTTTATCTACCCCCTAGGGCTCCCCACCCCCTTTATTTGCCCCCTCCCCCTCCCCATTCTGCCCCTCCCCCTCCATCTCCCCTCCATCTGCCCCTCCCCTCCATCTGCCCCTCCCCCTTTATCTGCTCCTGTGTTGCCCCGCCCCCCTCAGGTGGCCCCGCCCCCGGCGAGGCCCCGCCCCCGCGCGGATTGCGGAGGGCTCGAGCCCAGCCGCTCTCCCCCGCGGCCCCCCCCCCCGTCCTCGTGCCCGCGCGCGCGCGCCCAGGTGCCCGGATGCGCCAGCCCGGCCGCCATCTTCCCCGCTCGGCTGAGGGACCCGCGCCACTCGCCCCGCGCCCGCCCCGCCGCAGACCCCGGCCCGCGCCGCCGCCGCTCCCGCCATGTGAGTCGCCCCCGATGCAAGCCGGGAAGCGGCGGGCAATGCTCCCCGGGCTGCATCGCCCTCGGTGCATGCCCGAGCCGGGCCCCCCCGCGCCCGACCGCCCCCCCAGGGGCGCAAAGGGGGGGGGGCGGCTGGATGCAAGCGGGACAGGGCGTGCAATGCGCCCCGGGCTGCATAAAGCGGGGTGCACGCCAGATCCGTGCCCTGCCCCCCCGCCTCCGCCGGGAAAGGGCCCCCCCCACGCGCCCAAGGGGGGGGCTCGGGGAGGCGGGTTGCAAGGAGATAAATCGCGTGCAATGCTCCCCGGGCTGCAGAAAGCGGGGTGCACGGCGGAGCCGGGGTCTCCCCCCCCCCCCCCCCCGTCGCCGCAGGGGAGGGGCGCTTATCCACCCTCCCGGTGGACGGGCTCGGTAGCGCCACGGTGCGGCGTGTGCAATGCAAGGAGATAAATCGCTGCAATGCGCCCCGGGATGCAGAAAGCGGGGTGCACGCCAGATCCGGGGTCCCCCTGTCCGGGGAAAGGGGGTTCCTCCGCCCTCCCCATGGAGGGGCTCAGTAAGGCGCGGGGGGGGGGCGCTGGTTGCAAGGAGATAAATCGCTGCAATGCGCCCCGGGATGCGGAAAGCGGGGTGCGCGCCAGATCCGGGGTCCCCCCCGCGGGGCAGAGCGCCTATCCCCCCTCCCGTGGATTGGCTCCTTCAAGCTAGGGTTGGGGGGCTCCTCCGAAATCCTCCACCCTCCCGTGGCCCATTCCCCTATTTGGGGGGGCTGGTTCCCAAAGCCGGGGGGGGGGGCTGGGGGGATCGATCGCAAGGAGATCGATCGCTTGCAATGCATTAACACCCCCCCCGGCCCCCCCATGCATCAGTAGCCGCATTCCTCCTGCCCCACCTCCCGGGGGTACCCATCGCGCCCCATGGCACCCGCACCAGCAAAGACGGGGTGCCCCCTGCGCAGAGGAGAGGGGGACCCCTGCCGAGGGCGGCTGCATTGCTCCTGGAGGGGGTGGGGGTGCAGCCTGGGGATGGGGGGCCAAGAGGCTGGAGAGAGAAAAATAGGGGTATGGGGGGCTGTGGGGAGAGGGGGGGAGCCTGTGATGGGGGACGGAGATTGGGGGGCAGAGGGGGAGTGGAAGGCAGGGGCTTGTAGGGAGGGGCAGAGGGAGGGGGGCAGGAGCCAGGGATGGGGGGCAGAAGGAGGGGGCTGGGGGGCAGAGGGAGATGGGGGGGCAGAGGGGGAGTAGAAGGCAGGGACTTGTAGGGAGGGGGGCAGGAGCCAGGGATGGGGAGCAGAAGGAGGGGGCTGGGGGGGCAGAGGGAGATGGGGGGCAGAGGGAGGGGGCAGGAGCCAGGGATGGGGAGCAGAAGGAGGGGGCTGGGGGGGCAGAGGGAGATGGGGGGGGCAGAGGGAGGGGGCAGGAGCCAGGGATGGGGGCAGAAGGAGGGGGCTGGGGGGGCAGAGGGAGATGGGGGGGCAGAGGGAGGGGGCAGGAGCCAGGGATGGGGGGCAGAAGGAGGGGGCTGGGGGGGCAGAGGGGGAGTGGAAGGCAGGGGCTTGTTGGGAGGGGCAGAGGGAGGGGGCAGGATCTAGGGATGGGGAGCAGGAGGGGGTTGGGGGGGCAGAGGGATATGGGGGGGCAGAGGAGCAGCTGACATAACCCCCCAGCTCATGGCAAACGCGGGGGGGGGCCCATCTGGGGAGGCTGGCTTTAAAAGGAGCCTCAGCCCAGCTGAATTTCCGGGTGTCTCTCCCCCCCCCCCCCCATGGGGCATCCCAGCCCCTCCCCCAATACGGGGATGGAGGGGGCTGCGTCCCCGTCCCCCCCCCCATCTCCGTTTCTCCTGCCGGGTATTTTTAGCTCCGGCGGATGACGCCGAACATGGCGGCTCGTTGTCAGCCCAACCCCCCCCCCCATGTTTTGCTTTCCGGGGGGGCAGCCCCTCCCAGTTCTGCAGCGCCCCCCCCACCCCGCTAGCCCCTCTCCCCCCAGGTGGAAGCCGCATGGCCAGTTATAGCCCAGCCCAGCCCCCTACGGGCCAGGATCATGGGGGGGGGTGTATTTTTAGAGGAGACGGGAAGGTCACAGAGAAACCGAGGGAGAAGGGACGGAGGCGGGCTGGGGGGTGGGATGGATGCAGGACACGGCAGCAGTGGGGTGGGGGTTCTGGGAGGGGAGTGGGGGGCTGGTGGTTAGAGCAGGGGGGGCTGGGAGCCAGGACGCCTGGGTTCTCTCCCCAGCTCTGGGAGGGGAGTGGGGGCTGGTGGGTTAGAGCAGGGGCAGGCTGGGAGCCAGGACTCCTGGGTTCTCTCCCCGGCTCTGGGAGGGGAGTGGGGGCTGGTGGTTAGAGCAGGGGGGGCTGGGAGCCAGGACTCCTGGGTTCTCTCCCCGGCTCTGGGAGGGGAGTGGGGGCTGGTGGTTAGAGCAGGGGGGGCTGGGAGCCAGGACTCCTGGGTTCTCTCCCCGGCTCTGGGAGGGGAGTGGGGGCTGGTGGGTTAGAGCAGGGGGGGCTGGGAGCCAGGACTCCTGGGTTCTCTCCCCGGCTCTGGGAGGGGAGTGGGGGCTGGTGGGTTAGAGCAGGGCGGGCTGGGAGCCAGGACTCCTGGGTTCTCTCCCCGGCTCTGGGAGGGTAGTGGGGGCTGGTGGTTAGAGCAGGGGGGGCTGGGAGCCAGGACTCCTGGGTTCTCTCCCCGGCTCTGGGAGGGGAGTGGGGGCTGGTGGTTAGAGCAGGGGGGGCTGGGAGCCAGGACTCCTGACTCGCCCAGGCGGGAGAATCTCCCTCTGGATGGAGACCAGTAACGTGGCTTTGGCGTTTGGACCCGACCCCCAACGCTGGACCAGGCCCCCTTACTCCCGGCAGCTTGTTCCGTGGGTCGCCCCCCATCCCGGTGAAACAGTGGGGGCCCAGTGGTGTCCGGCGGCCGTGAGATCTCCACCGCCGCCCAGTCCTCCCAGAGACGCTCCCCAGAGGTAGCCGCATCCCCGCTGGCTCCGGGCTCGTCTCTGCCCCGGCATCCTTTGCAAGAACGGGGCCGGTGGCGGCCTCACCCCCATTGCAAATCACCCCCCGGGGAGTGGGGTCCAGGGATTTGAGCCCAGCACTGGGGAGAGAACCCAGGAGTCCTGGTTCCCAGCCCCCCCTGCTCTAACCCACCAGCCCCCACTCGCCTCCCAGAGCCGGGGAGAGAACCCAGGAGTCCTGGTTCCCAGCCCCCCCTGCTCTGACCCACCAGCCCCCACTCCCCTCCCAGAGCCGGGGAGAGAACCCAGGAGTCCTGGCTCCCAGCCCCCCCTGCTCTAACCACCAGCCCCCACTCCCCTCCCAGAGCCGGGGAGAGCAGAGCCGGGGAGAGAACCCAGGAGTCCTGGCTCCCAGCCCCCCCTGCTCTGACCCACCAGCCCCCACTCCCCTCCCAGAGCCGGGGAGAGAACCCAGGAGTCCTGGCTCCCAGCCCCCCCTGCTCTAACCACCAGCCCCCACTCCCCTCCCAGAGCCCTCCCTGGTGAAGTCCCCGTTTGCATTTCTCCCTGGCACTGGGTTTGGGTCATCATCTGCGTCTGCCCGGCAGGGATTAATTCTAGGGGTTCATTCCCTGGGGCTGCCCCACCAGTGCCCCACAGCTCCCCCCCAACGAGCCATGATAGAGGGGCACCCAGTGCAGGAGTGGGGGGCTTCCATGGGCAGGATTGAAGGGTGTTGGCATTGCTGGGGGCATCTATGGGGAGAGATTGAAGGGCACCCCGGTGCTATGGGGCTGGATTGAGGGACTATGGGGCGGGATTGAGGACCAGTGGGGTGCTATGGGGTGGGATTGAGGGGTGCTGGCTGCACAGAGGGGAGCTATTGGGCAGGATTGAAGGGCAAGGCACTATGGGGTGGGATCAGTTGGGGGTAAGGTTAGGGAAGGCTATGGGGCCCTCCCCATTCAGGGTGCTGTGGGGCAGAATTCAGGGCCGCTGGGGTGCCATGGGGCAGGATTCTGGGGTGCTGTGGGGCAGGATTCAGGGCCGCTGGGATGCTATGGGGCAGGATTCGGGATGCTATGGGGCAGGATTCTGGGGTGCTATGGGGCAGGATTCAGGGGCACCATGGATCGAGGGGCACTGGTGGGGGGCTATGGGGCAGGATTCGGGATGCTATGGGCAGGATTCTGGGGTGCTATGGGGCAGGATTCAGGGGTACCATGGATCGAGGGGCACTGGTGGGGGGCTATGGGGCAGGATTCGGGATGCTATGGGGCAGGATTCTGGGGTGCTATGGGGTAGGATTCAGGGGCACCATGGATCGAGGGGCACTGGTGGGGGTGCTATGGGGCAGGATTCTGGGGTGCTATGGAGCACGATTCTGGTGTGCTATGGGCAGGATTCTGGGGTGCTATGGGGCAGGATTCTGGGGTGCTATGGGGCAGGATTCTGGGGTGCTATGGGGCAGGATTCGGGATGCTATGGAGCACGATTCTGGGGTGCTATGGGGCAGGATTCAGGATGCTATGGACAGGATTCTGGGGTGCTATGGGCAGGATTCTGGGGTGCTATGGAGCACGATTCTGGGGTGCTATGGGGCAGGATTCAGGATGCTATGGACAGAATTCTGGGGTGCTATGGGGCAGGATTCAGGGGCACCATGGATCGAGGGGCACTGGCGGGGGGCTATGGGGCAGGATTCGGGATGCTATGGGGCAGGATTCTGGGGTGCTATGGGGCAGGATTCAGGGGCACCATGGATCGAGGGGCACTGGCGGGGGGGCTATGGGGCAGGATTCATGATGCTATGGGGCAGGATTCTGGGGTGCTATGGGCAGGATTCAGGGCACCATGGATCGAGGGGCACTGGCGGGGGGGGGGGGCTATGGGGCAGGACCGAGGAGCAGCCCCCACTGTAGGAGGCCAGGTTCGGGGTCGCTGTGACCTTTGCCCTCTGCCCCCCAGGTCGGCCCCTGCCGCCGCGCCCCCCGCCGCCGGAGGAGAAGGGGGCGGCCCCCCACCGCCGCCCCCCAACCTCACCAGCAACCGGAGGCTGCAGCAGACCCAGGCCCAGGTGGACGAGGTGAGTGGGGGGGCGGGGGGGGGGCTCCCGGACGCCTGGGTCCCTGCCGGGGGCTGCAGCAGACCCAGGCCCAGGTGGACGAGGTGAGTGGGGGGGGCTCCCGACGCCTGGGTCCCTGCCGGGGGCTGCAGCAGACCCAGGCCCAGGTGGACGAGGTGAGTGGGGGCTCCCGGACGCCTGGGTCCCTGCCGGGGCTGGGGTCTGACTCTCCCCCCCCCCCAGGTGGTGGACATCATGCGGGTGAACGTGGACAAGGTGCTGGAGCGGGATCAGAAGCTGTCGGAGCTCGACGACCGAGCCGACGCCCTGCAGGCCGGAGCCTCCCAGTTCGAGACCAGCGCCGCCAAGCTCAAGCGCAAGTACTGGTGGAAGAACCTCAAGGTGCGCCCCCCCCCCCCGGGGGACCCCCCCGCGGCCCCCCTTTCTTCCTGCGGGCCCCCCCTTGCTTTCCCCTGCGGCTTCCATGACCCCCTGCAAGCCACCGACTCCCCCTGTGGCCCCCCTTTCTTCCTGCGGGCCCCCTCCCCCCCCGGGGACCCTCCTGCGCCCCCTTTCTTCCTGCGGGCCCCCTCCCCCCCGGGGGGACCCCCCTGCGGCCCCCCCTTTCTTCCTGCGGGCCCCCCCTTGCTTTCCCCTGCGGCTTCCCGTGACCCCCTGCAAGCCACCGACTCCCCCTCCTGCGCCCCCTTTCTTCCTGCGGGCCCCCCCTTGCTTTCCCCTGCGGCTTCCCGTGACCCCCTGCAAGCCACCGACTCCCCCTCCTGCGCCCCCTTTCTTCCTGCGGGCCCCCCCCGGGGCCCCCCCCCGCGCCCCCCCTTTCTTCCTGCGGGCCCCCCCTTGCTTTCCCCTGCGGCTTCCCATGACCCCCTGCAAGCCACCGACTCCCCCTGCGGCCCCCCTTTCTTCCTGTGCCCCCCCCGTTTGCCCCTGCCCCCCCCCCCGGGCCCCCTCTTTCTTCCTGCAGGTCCCCGTTTGCCCCCTGTGCCCCCCCATCTCGTGACCCCCTGCAAGCACTGACCCCCCCGAAGGTCCCCCCTTTCTTCCTGCACCCCCCCCCATTTGCCCCCTGGCCTCCCTATGGCCCCCTTGCTTTCCCTGCGGGCCCCCCTGCAACCCCCCCCCGTCTCCCAATGGCCCCCTGCAAGCCACCGATCCCCCTGCGGCCCCCCCATTGCCCCCTGACCCACCCCTGCGGCCCCCCTGTCTTCCTGCGGCCCCCTGAGCCCCCCGACTCCCCCTGCGCGCCCCCCCCCGTCTCCCCATAGCCCTCTACAGCCCCCATGGCCCCTCGTCTCCCCACGCCCTCTGTGCTCCCCCCCAGCCCCCTTTGTCTCCCCATGGCCCCCTCCTCTCCCCACGCCCCCTGCGCTCCCCCCACCACAGCCCCCTCGTCTCCCCACGGCCCCCGTGTCCCCCCACGGCCCTCTGTGCTTCCCCCCACAACCCCCTCGTCTCCCCACAGCCCCCTCATCTCCCCACGCCCTCTGTGCTCCCCCCCACAGCCCCCTGTGCTCCCCCCACAGCCCCCCCGTCTCCCCATAGCCCTCTACAGCCCCCATGGCCCCTCGTCTCCTCACACCCTCTGTGCCCCCCCCACAGCCCCCTCGTCTCCCCACACCCCCTGCGCTCCCCCCCCCATGGCCCCCTCGTCTCCCCACGGCCCCCTCATCTCCCCACAGCCCCCTGCGCTCCCCCCCACAGCCCCCTGTGCTCCCCCACAGCCCCCTCGTCTCCCCCCACCACAGCCCCCTCGTCTCCCCACGCCCTCTGTGCTCCCCCCCACAGACCTGTCTCCCACACCCCCTGCGCTCCCCCCACAACCCCCTGCACGCCCCCCCCCCCCGTCTCCCATAGCCCTCTACAGCCCCCATGGCCCCTCGTCTCCCCACACCCTCTGTGCTTCTCCCCACGGCCCCTCATCTCCCCATGCCCCCTGCGCTCCCCCCCACGCCCCCTGCGCTCCCCCCCCACAGCCCCCTCTGTAGCCCACTGACGTCTCCCCATGGCTCCTGGCAAGCCATTCACTCCCCCCGCAGCTCCCCGACTCCCGCGGTCTCCCTACAGCCCCCCTTATCCCCCCCTTTCCCCTGCAGCCCCCCCGCCTCCCCATCGTCCCCTGCAGCCCCCCCATCTTCCACAGCCCCCTGTTGTCCACTGACTCCCCCCTCACAGCCCCCCAGAACCCACTGCCTCCCCCCTCCTTCTCCCTGTACCATCGACCTCGTCCCTGCCGCTCTCTGCCCACATGGCTGCCCCCCCAGCCCCCTCTCCCCGACGCTGACGGTCTCTCTCCCCCCCACAGATGATGATTATCCTGGGGGTGATATGCGCCATCATCTTGATCATTATCATTGGTGAGTGGGGGGCCGGCGGGGGGGGGACGGGGACGTCAGGGTGGCGGGTGACCCCCACCCCATGGGGTGTGGCAGCGAGGAGGTGGGGCTGTCCTTGGCCCCGCCCACAGAGATCCCACCCACAGCCACCAGGAGTGAAGGGTTATGGGAAGGGGCGTGGCTTTTTTGGACCCGCCCACCATCACACAGGGATGATGGGAAGGGGTGTGGCTTCCCTTAGCCCCGCCCACACAGGGACCCCCGCTCACCACCCTCCCCTTAATGCAGAATTAAAAGGGGTGGAGCTTTTGTTTTCACCCTACAGGCCCCGCCCATCTCTGCCAATATGCAGAAACAAGGTATTTGTGGGGGGGTGGCTTCAATTGGCCCCGCCCCCAGCCGCTCCCAGTACTGCAGTGCAACAGATGAAGGGTTGTTGGGAAGGGGTGTGGCTTGTGAGGCCCTGCCCACCACCCCACCTGGACCCTGTGGGGTGAAACAGGAGAATTTGGGAAGGGGTGTGGCTTTCTGTGGCCCCGCCCACACGGTGGCAGAAACCTAGCACAAGGGAGTCAGAAATTTCCTGCCCTTGCTCCTTGGACTTCTCCTGCTGCTGGAGTGTCCTGGGTCCGTCCCCCCCGTTCTTCACCCCCAAACCCCTTCTGTAATTTTGGGGTGAAGGTGATGGTACCCATCCGAATGAAACTACAAAAATGTCCTGTCCCCAAATATCACCTGCCCCCTCTCCGCCTCCCGTCCAGTTCACCTGTAAAGATAACCTCCTTCCCCATCATTAGGTTCCAGGGTTAACACCCACGTGGGAGACTTCCTGTTTGAAGTGAAGCCCCACTTCCTGTCCTAAACTTTCTGTAGGCCTCTTAGGCTGCTCCTGGCTCCATCTCCGTGCCAGGAGAGGGGTCCCCGGGTCACCAGCTGCTCTGCCCCGGAAGTGGCCGCATCTCCGTGCCGGGCGGGGGGTCCCCGGGTCCCCAGCCGCCCTGCCCCAGAGGTGGCCGCTTGTCAGAGGTCTAACGAACTAAGCTCTCGCTAACGAACTAACCCGCCTCTCGCACTAACCCCTCTCTGCTCCCGTCTCTCTCTTTCCTTTCCAGTTTACTTCAGCACTTAACGGACCCTAGGACGCCAAAGCCCCCCCTCTCCCTCCACCCCCCCACCCTCCCCCAAGGAGCTGCGGCCGGGAGAGGCGTGTGGGGCGGCCACCCCCCCTCCCATGATCTCAGCCATATCTTCCAGCCTCCCCCCTCTTCTCCTTTCTCCCCCTGGACCCCCCCCCCCCCCCGTGGTGTGTGTGTGCGTGTCTGTATTGCGGTGTTTGTGGCCGTCCTGTATATTTATACATATATATATAGTCTATATTTTGTCGGTTTGTAGATTTATTACTAGACTTACAGCGGTCGTGGACCCCTCCCCACGCTCCCCCGGTGTTTTAAGTGTCTAGTGCAGGGGTCTCCAAACTTTTCAGCCCGAGGGCCGCATTAACTATCAAATAGCAGTTCGGGGGCCGACAACACACTCGAGGTCCAAATAAAAAAGAAACAAAACATGGATGTTGTTTTTAATTATTTATTTAATATTATTTTATTCAGTTATTATTTAATAACACATTGATACACTACACATGAACACTACACATGAACACTACACATGAACACCTGAACACTACACCTGAACACTACACATGAACACTACACATCAACCCCCCAACTGACCCACCCAGCCAGGTCTCTCCCCCCAAAACCTCCTTTCCTCCAACCCCCCCCCCTCAAATGACCCACCCAGCCTGGTCTCTCACCCCAAAACCTCCTTTCCTCCAACCCCCCTCCCCCAAATGACCCACCCAGCCTGGTCTCTCACCCCAAAACCTCCTTTCCTCCAACCCCCCCCCCCAACTGACCCACCCAGCCAGGTCTCTCACCCCAAAACCTCCTTTCCTCCAACCCCCCCCCTCAAATGACCCACCCAGCCAGGTCTCTCACCCCAAAACCTCCTTTCCTCCAACCCCCCCCCTCAAATGACCCACCCAGCCAGGTCTCTCACCCCAAAACCTCCTTTCCTCCAACCCCCCCCCCCCCCCCCCAACTGACCCATCCAGCCAGGTCTCTCACCCCCCAACTGACCTGCTCAACCCGGTCTCTCCCCACAGACCGGTTCGCCGCCTCGCAGTGGGTGGCTCCTTGTTTCGCCGCCTGTAACTGGGTGGCGGTGCGGCGCGTCCCGGCCCCAGCTCCGAGCCGTCCCTGGCCGGCGGCGGCCGAGTGCGCGGCGCTTCCAGGCCCCAGCGCGGAGCCAAAAAGATCTCCGCGGGCCGTAGTTTGGAGACCCCTGGTCTAGTGTGTTAATTTACATATTTTAAGGACCAATTCTCCCCCCCCCCCGCTCCCCAAAATAAAATCGGGGGACCCCGAGACACCAGAGAAACTTTCCAAGGTTCTGTATAAACCGCCGCCCCGCCCCAGAGGTGGGCGCATCTCGGCGCCGGGCGAGGGGTCCCCGGGTCACCCGCCGCCCCGCCCCAGAGGTGGGCGCATCTCGGCGCCGGGCGAGGGGTCCCCGGGTCACCGGCCGCCCCGCCCCAGAGGTGGGCGCATCTCGGCGCCGGGCGAGGGGTCCCCGGGTCACCCGCCGCCCCGCCCCAGAGGTGGGCGCATCTCGGCGCCGGGCGAGGGGTCCCCGGGTCACCCGCCGCCCCGCCCCAGAGGTGGGCGCATCTCGGAGCCGGGCGAGGGGTCCCCGGGTCACCCGCCGCCCCGCCCCAGAGGTGGGCGCATCTCACACCATGCGGGGTGTGTGTGTGTGTGTGTCTGTGGGGGGGGAGTGGGGGTGTGGGGTGTGGGTGTGTGTGTGGGTGTGTTGTGTTTCTTTACCTTCCTCTTCCTCCCCATCCCGTTTGACGCCCCCCCCCCCCCCATGAGTTTTTGTAACTTCCCGGAGCTGTACTGTGCAGTCTGTCTTTTGGGGGGGGCTGATCTTCCTACCCCCCCCCCATGTGGGGGAGGGGGTAGTGCAGTCCCTCCCCCCCCCCGCTCCAAGCCCTTTTAAGAGTCTTAGGGTGGGGGTTGCATGGGGAAAGGGGGGGGGGCTAAATCTATTTCTCCCCATTAACCCTTTGCTATCGCTCTGGCCCCCAAGTGCCCACCCCCGGGCCTGGCTGGGGCTGGGTCAATTTTGGAGGGGCGGGGGAAGAAGCGGGCTCAGCCCAGAGCCAGCGACTGCCCCCCCAGCGCCCTCCCCCACAGGGGGGTGGGCGCAGATGGGGGGGGCCATTCCCCTCCCTGTTCATGGGGGGGGGTTCCCCTGGTGGCCAGTAGGGGGCGATCCCTGAGCTGCTCTGTAGTGGAGGAAGCCGTGGGTCAACCTGGGGGGGGCGAATTGGGGGGTGCTGCCCGCCCGGATCCCCCGCACCCCCTCCAGGGCCCCGCCCGGCTTTGTGGCTTTGACCCCTGTGTGGCATGATGAGTGACCCCCCCTTCCCCTGCCCCCCTCCAGCCCCATAGCCCGTCATCTGTAGCATCCCTGCTCACCCCATAGCGCTCAACCTGTCCAAGCTCCGAGCATGACCCCCGGCCTGCCCCATAGCACGACCCCTTCCCCCCGCCAGCCCCAGAGCATGACCCCTCCCCCCGCCGGGCCCCACCGTGTGACCCCCCCTCCCCCACGCACACGCTTAGAAGACGCGACGTGTTCTGTGTCCCTGGAGTGGTCGCGGGGGGGGGGGTATCGGGGGGGCCCCTGCCAGCCTGGAGGGACTTTGGCACGGGACCCCCTATGCTTGGGGGGGGGGCAGCCTGGCAGGCCCCCTGCTCCCCACTTTGGAGGGAACGCGGGAGCTTAGGACCTGCTTAGCTCTGCCCCATAGGAGGCCGGCTTGGCCGTGGGGCACCTGGGGGGCTCCAAGCTGGGAGAGGGGGGCAGATCCCAGCCTGTGTTTTCACTGGGCCGGGGGGCAGGTGTCACTGCTGCCCCCCGGCTTTGGGGGCGCAGGTCTGGCCATGCCCCACGGCGGGATCAGCGCCCCCCCCCCCCCCCCCGAATTCTAGCCTGGGATGGGGCTGGAGGGGGGGGCAGGGCTGGGTGGATTTTTCTCCAGCCCAGCCGGAGGGAGGGGAGGGTCGGTCCTGACACCCCCCCCCCCCACGCGACCCCCGGCAGGCGGGAGGCAGGCACCGCGCGGAGGGACCGGGGAGGGACTTGATGCTGTGAAAATGTACAATAAATAAATGTCCTGTGGAGAACGCCCAAGCTGCTATCCGGCCGTCTGTCTGTCTGTCTGTCTGTCCCCCGCCGCCCCGCCCCAGAGGTGGGCGCATCTCGGCGCCGGGCGAGGGGTCCCCGGGTCACCCGCCGCCCCGCCCCAGAGGTGGGCGCATCTCGGCCCCGGGCGAGGGGTCCCCGGGTCCCCCGCCGCCCCGCCCCAGAGGTGGGCGCATCTCGGCGCCGGGCGAGGGGTCCCCGGGTCCCGCCCCGCCCCAGAGGTGGGCGCATCTCTTCTGTCCCCACAGGTATCTGGAAATGAGGGGATTAGTGTCCGATTCCCCCCATCTCCTCCCCCCCCCACTAATCCCACCACCACTGAGAACCCAGGAGTCCAAACCCCAGTTCCACCCCCCCCCCACCCCCCATCACTTGCCCCCCACTGCCAGGACTGACGTGGGGTCCCTCTTTGACCCAAGCGGCTCGGGAAGTCTCAGCGGCCGGGGGCCAGGCCGGCTGGGGTCCCCCAAAAGCAGGTGCCCCCAGGAGGGAAAGGAGCTGGGACTTCGCCGCCAGCCCCAAGCCTCTTCTCCAGCTCAAGTCTGGGGGTTGGGAGCCCTGCCCGTAACCCCCTCCCAGAGCTGGGGAGAGAACCCAGGAGTCCTGGCTCCCAGCCCCCCCTGCTCTAACCCACCAGCCCCCACTCCCTTCCCAGAGCCGGGGAGAGAACCCAGGAGTCCTGGCTCCCAGCCCCCCCTGCTCTAACCCACCAGCCCCCACTCCCCTCCCAGAGCCGGGGCGAGAACCCAGGAGTCCTGGCTCCCAGCCCCCCCTGCTCTGACCCCCCAGCCTCCACTCCCCTCCCAGAACCGGGGAGAGAACCCAGGAGTCCGGGCTCTTCCCCACATCTGACCCTGTTAATAAAATCAAGTCTCCCACTCCGGCAGTGGAAGCGGGTGAGTACTGGGGCCTGCCGCCAGGGGGCGGCCTTCCCCACTGCTAGAGAAAGGGGGCGGGGCCATAGCCCCCATTCCCACCCGACTGGGGACCAAGGGAACCTTGACTGGTTCTAGTTAGTGCGGGGGGGGAACCAGGACTCCTGGGTTCTCTCCCCGGCTCTGGGAGGGGAGTGGGGGCTGGGAGCCAGGACTCCTGGGTTCTCTCCCCGGCTCTGGGAGGGGAGTGGGGGCTGGGAGCCAGGACTCCTGGGTTCTGTCCCTGGCTCCGGGAGGGGAGTGGGGGCTGGTGGGTCAGAGCAGGGGGGGCTGGGAGCCAGGACTCCTGGGTTCTCTCCCCGGCTCTGGGAGGGGAGTGGGGGCTGGTGGGTTAGAGCAGGGGGGGCTGGGAGCCAGGACTCCTGGGTTCTCTTCCCGGCTCTGGGAGGGGAGTGGGGGGCTGACATCCCTGCAAAGGTGAGCCGTGCCCCCAGCTGAGCCCGGCAGGGGATTGGTGCCCCACGCTGGGCCAACTCCCGCCACGGGCCCTGCCCGTCTGGCTAAATGCCACCTTGCTCCAGGCAGTGAAAGGGGGCGGGGGGAGGGTCGGCTGTGCCCTTTGGCTACACCTGGGCACGGGCACAAGAGGTTGGCCAAAATTGCCTGATCTCCTTGGCACGGGGCGGGCTCCACCCGGCCCCCGGGCTCGAAGAACCCGCTGATTTCTGCTTCGCCCGCTCTGAACACCGCCCCTACCTCCCCCTGCCCCTCCAGTAGCCACGGCAGACACCCAGGATTCGGCACCCGGGCCCCGATTCCTGCACCCCATTTCCCTGACGTCTGTGGCACACATTGAATTCTGCACCTAAATTCCCCTGATTTCGGTTTCACACTCACTGAATTCTGCCCCCCCAAATTCCCCTGATTTCAGTTTCACACTGATTTCTGCCCCCCAAATTCTCTGATTTCCCCATCAGACACTGAATTCTGCAGGACACACCTGATTTCGCTTTCAAACATGCTGAATTCTGCAATTCCTCCTGATGTGTAAATCACGCACCGAATTCTGCACCCAAATCCCCCCGATTTCTGTTTTGCACATTGAATTCTGAACAGAATCCCTGATTTCAAGCTCCCATACTGATATCTGCAACAAATGCTCCCGATTTCCACATCTCGCACGCCGGATCCTGCCCCCCAAATCCTCCCAATTTCCACGTCTCGCACGCCGGATCCTGCCCCCCAAATCCTCCCGGTTTCCACGTCTCGCACGCCGGATCCTGCCCCCCAAATCCTCCCGGTTTCCACGTCTCGCACGCCGGATCCTGCCCCCCAAATCCTCCCGGTTTCCACGTCTCGCACGCCGGATCCTGCCCCCCAAATCCTCCCGGTTTCCACGTCTCGCACGCCGGATCCTGCCCCCCAAATCCTCCCGGTTTCCACGTCTCGCACGCCGGATCCTGCCCCCCAAAACCTCCCGATTTCCACGTCTCGCACGCCGGATCCTGCCCCCCAAATCCTCCCGATTTCCACGTCTCGCACGCCGGATCCTGCCCCCCAAATCCTCCCGGTTTCCACGTCTCGCACGCCGGATCCTGCCCCCCAAATCCTCCCGGTTTCCACGTCTCGCACGCCGGATCCTGCCCCCCAAATCCTCCCAATTTCCACGTCTCGCACGCCGGATCCTGCCCCCCAAATCCTCCCAATTTCCACGTCTCGCACGCCGGATCCTGCCCCCCAAATCCTCCCGATTTCCACGTCTCGCACGCCGGATCCTGCCCCCCCAATCCTCCCGATTTCCACGTCTCGCACGCCGGATCCTGCCCCCCAAATCCTCCCGGTTTCCACGTCTCGCACGCCGGATCCTGCCCCCCAAATGCTCCCGATTTCCACGTCTCGCACGCCGGATCCTGCCCCCCAAATCCTCCCGGTTTCCACGTCTCGCACGCCGGATCCTGCCCCCCAAATCCTCCCGGTTTCCACGTCTCGCACGCCGGATCCTGCCCCCCCAATCCTCCCGGTTTCCACGTCTCGCACGCCGGATCCTGCCCCCCAAATCCTCCCGGTTTCCACGTCTCGCACGCCGGATCCTGCCCCCCAAATGCTCCCGATTTCCACGTCTCGCACGCCGGATCCTGCCCCCCAAATGCTCCCGGTTTCCACGTCTCGCACGCCGGATCCTGCCCCCCAAATCCTCCCGGTTTCCACGTCTCGCACGCCGGATCCTGCCCCCCAAATCCTCCCGATTTCCACGTCTCGCACGCCGGATCCTGCCCCCCAAATCCTCCCGGTTTCCACGTCTCGCACGCCGGATCCTGCCCCCCAAATGCTCCCGATTTCTATGTCTCGTGCCACATCCTGCCCCCAAGTCCCTCCAGTTCTAGTGCCCGATTTCCCGCGGTGGTAGGGTAGTGCGGTCTAGTGGTTAGAGGGGCCAGGACTGGCCAGGAGGGTGAATCTCCCCGAGGGAGGCAGGATCGGGGTCAGAGAGATCCCTGGTGTAGGTCACATCCACCAGCCAGAGCTTGCCCGCCCGGTGCCACGGAGCCAAACCCCGGGGCTGTCTCCGCTCCAGCTATTAATAGACGTCCCAGAGCAGCGGGAACAAGGCGTCCTCCCCGGACCCCGCCCCGGCTCCCACCACCCACGGAGTGGGGCCTGGCCCTGCTTTGGGACTCCGCGCCGTGGGGCGGGGCTGCCGGGAGCCTCCCCTGCCCCAGATGAGTGGCTGAGACAGGCTTTTCTGGGCGGCGGCGCTTGGAGACTAGAGCCTAGTGGTTGGATGGGGGTGGCGGGAATCTGGGAGCCGGGACTCCTGGGTTCTCTCCCCCGGCTCGGAGGGGAGTGGGGTCTAGTGGTTAGAGCTCAGAAGATCAGGGTGGGAAGGGACCTCAGGAGGGATCTAGTCCAACCCCCCAACTAAATCATCCCACCTCCCGGATGGAACCCAGGTGTCCGGGCTCCCAGTCCCCCCCCCCCCCCCCAGCCGCAGATGGAACCCAGGCGTCCGGGCTCCCAGTCCCCCACCATCCCAGCACCCCAGATGGAACCCAGGCGTCCGGGCTCCCAGTCCCCCACCCTCCCAGCACCCCGGATGGAACCCAGGTGTCCTGGCTCCCAGTCCCCCACCCTCCCAGCACCCCGGATGGAACCCAGGCGTCCGGGCTCCCAGTCCCCCGCCTCCCACAGCCCCGGATGGAACCCAGGCGTCCGGGCTCCCAGTCCCCCACCCTCCCAGCACCCCGGATGGAACCCAGGCGTCCGGGCTCCCAGTCCCCCGGATAGAACCCAGGCGTCCGGGCTCCCAGTCCCCCCCTCCCAGCACCCCGGATGGAACCCAGGCGTCCGGGCTCCCAGTCCCCCGCCTCCCACAGCCCCGGATGGAACCCAGGTGTCTGGGCTCCCAGTCCCCCACCCTCCCAGCACCCCAGATGGAACCCAGGCGTCCGGGCTCCCAGTCCCCCACCCTCCCAGCACCCCGGATGGAACCCAGGCGTCCGGGCTCCCAGTCCCCCGGATAGAACCCAGGCGTCCGGGCTCCCAGTCCCCCGCCTCCCACAGCCCCGGATGGAACCCAGGCGTCCGGGCTCCCAGTCCCCCACCCTCCCAGCACCCCGGATGGAACCCAGGCGTCCGGGCTCCCAGTCCCCCGGATAGAACCCAGGCGTCCGGGCTCCCAGTCCCCCCCTCCCAGCACCCCAGATGGAACCCAGGCGTCCGGGCTCCCAGTCCCCCGCCTCCCACAGCCCCGGATGGAACCCAGGCGTCCGGGCTCCCAGTCCCCCCCTCCTAGCACCCCAGATGGAACCCAGGCATCCTGGCTCCCAGTGCCCCGCCTCCCACAGCCCCGGATGGAACCCAGGCGTCCGGACTCCCAGTCCCCCACCCTCCCAGCACCCCGGATGGAACCCAGGCGTCCGGGCTCCCAGTCCCCCGGATAGAACCCAGGCGTCCGGGCTCTCAGTCCCCCACCCTCCCAGCACCCCGGATGGAACCCAGGCATCCGGGCTCCCAGTCCCCCACCCTCCCAGCACCCCGGATGGAACCCAGGCGTCCGGGCTCCCAGTCCCCCGGATAGAACCCAGGCGTCCGGGCTCCCAGTCCCCCACCCTCCCAGCACCCCGGATGGAACCCAGGCGTCCGGGCTCCCAGTCCCCCGGATAGAACCCAGGCGTCCGGGCTCCCAGTCCCCCACCCTCCCACAGCCCCGGATGGAACCCAGGCGTCCGGGCTCCCAGTGCCCCCCAGTGCCCCGGATGGAACCCAGGCGTCCGGGCTCCCCGCCCCCTCACTAGCCCCGCCCCCGCCCGCTGCTCGCTGCCTGCCCCGTGCGCTGGGCCCGCACGTGTCCCCCCAGCTGCCGCTGCGGAGAGGCGCCGGCCAATGGGCGAAGAGCGGGGCGGGGCCGGGCGGGGCGCGGGCCAATGGGCCGGGCTCGGGGGCGGGGCCGGGTCACGCGCGGCCCTGCATGCCCGGCCGGGACACGCCCCTCGGGGGGCGGGGCCGGGAGGCCTCACGCGGCCGCTTGCATGCCCCGGGCCCCGCCGGCCAATGGGACCCGGCGGGAGGCGGGTCGGCCAATGGGCGACGAGGGGGGGCGGGGCCGGCGGCGGCCAATCGGGGCGAGCGGTGGGGGGCGGGGCTGGGCATGGGGCCGCAGCCAGAGGGGCAGACGGGGAGCGGCGCCGCGGTGAGTGGGGCGCGTGGGGCGGGGGGGGGGAGATCCGTGGGGCGGGGATCTGTGGGGCCGGAGAGGGGGCGATCCGTGGGGCGGGGATCTGTGGGGCTGGGGGGGGCGATCCGTGGGGCGGGGATCTGTGGGGCTGGGGGGGGGGAGATCCGTGGGGCGGGGATCTGTGGGGCTGGGGAGGGGGAGATCCGTGGGGCGGGGATCTGTGGGGCCGGAGAGGGGGCGATCCGTGGGGCGGGGATCTGTGGGGCTGGGGGGGGCGATCTGTGGGGCTGGGGGGGGGAGATCCGTGGGGCGGGGATCTGTGGGGCTGGGGGGGGGAGATCCGTGGGGCGGGGATCTGTGGGGCTGGGGGGGGCGATCCGTGGGGCTGGGGATCTGTGGGGCTGGGGGGGGCGATCCGTGGGGCGGGGATCTGTGGGGCTGGGGATCTGTGGGGCTGGGGGGGGGCGATCCGTGGGGCGGGGATCTGTGGGGCTGGGGAGGGGGAGATCCGTGGGGCGGGGATCTGTGGGGCCGGGGAGGGGGCGATCCGTGGGGCGGGGGAATCCGTGGGGCGGGGATCTGTGGGGCCGGAGAGGGGGCGATCCGTGGGGCGGGGATCTGTGGGGCTGGGGATCTGTGGGGCTGGGGGGGGGCGATCCGTGGGGCGGGGATCTGTGGGGCTGGGGAGGGGGAGATCCGTGGGGCGGGGATCTGTGGGGCCGGGGAGGGGGCGATCCGTGGGGCGGGGGAATCCGTGGGGCTGGGGATCTGTGGGGCTGGGGAGGGGGGGATCCGTGGGGCTGGGGATCTGTGGGGCTGGGGGTCCCATGGGACCGGGGCGATCTGTGGGACTGGGGGTCCCGTGGGGCTGGGGATCTGTGGGGCTGGGGGTCCCCTTGGGACTGGGGAGGGGGCGATCCGTGGGGCTGTGGATCTGTGGGGCTGGGGGTCCCGTGGGGCTGGGGAGCGGGGATCCGTGGGGCTGGGGGTCCCGTAGTGGTGGGGAGCGGGGATCCGTGGGGCTGGGGGTCCCGTAGTGGTGGGGAGCGGGGATCCGTGGGGCTGGGGGTCCCGTAGTGGTGGGGAGCGGGGATCCGTGGGGCTGGGGGTCCCGTAGTGGTGGGGAGCGGGGATCCGTGGGGCTGGGGGTCCCGTAGTGGTGGGGAGCGGGGATCCGTGGGGCTGGGGGTCCCGTAGTGGTGGGGAGCGGGGATCTGTGGGGCTGGGGGTCCCGTAGTGGTGGGGAGCGGGGATCTGTGGGGCTGGGGGTCCCGTAGGACTCAGGGGGCTGGTAAGGCACAGGGACTGAGTGGCCGAGTCCGTGGGTTTGGGGGTCCAGAAGGGCTGGGTCCATGGGGGCTGGGGTCCCGTAGGGCAGAGAGGCTAGGGGGGGAGGGGATCCCGTAGAGCAGGGGGGCTTTGGGAGTCCCATGGGGCAGAGAGACTGGGTGGGCACCTATAGGGCAGAGAGGCTGGGGGGTCCCTAGGGGCTGGGTGAGAGGCTAGGATTTGAGGAGTTGGGGGTCCCATAGGGTAGAGGGCCGGGGGAAGGAGGGGGTGCAGAGGGGCTACAAGGGGCGGAGCTAAGGGATTTGGGGGATTCCATAGGGCTGAGGGGTGGCTGGGAAGGTCCTCGATTGTGGGGGGCAATCCGTAGAGGGAGGGGCTGGTATGGGGGGGTCCCATAGGGTAGATTCTCCTTTCTGTCCATTTGGGGGGATCTGTGGGGTGGGGGAAAGGGGCTTGGGGGTGTCTGTAGGATGGGGAGAAGCTGGGAAGTCCTGGGTGTCTCTATAGGGGGCTGAGGGTTATATAGGGCAGAGGGGATGGGGAGTGTTCTGGGTTTATGGGGTGGGGGTCCCGTTGCGCATCCGTGGGGGTCTATGGGATAAGGGGCTGGCGTTTTGGGGGGGCTCCCAGACGGCTTGAGCAGTGGGAGGGGGGGTTCCTCTTGGGGGGCCCCCCCCGAACCAACCCTCCCCCACTTCCGCAGGGGGGCGTGACGGTGGTCCTACAACCCACCCCAGAGCTGGGCGCATCTCTAGTCCCTCGTTATGCGGGGGGGGGGGACAGACAAGAGCCCCCCCTGTGGAGGAGCCGGCCGGGCCCCGTGGGTCGGGCCCACGAATGTGTGGGGGGGGCCCTTTCATAATAGCCGCGAGGGGCTTGCGTCATCCGGGCCGGATCGCCCCGGCAACCGAGTCATTGTGTGACCCCCCCCCGGCTCGCTCCGAGCCCCACGGGAGCGGCAGGTCGGGGACCCCCCCCCCTCGCTCTGAGCGGCTGTCTTTGTGTATGGGGGGGTGTGTGCGTCAGGGGTAGTGACGCAGGAGAGCACAATAGTTGAGTGGGGACCCAGGAGTCCTGGCTCCCAACCCCCCCTCCCCCGCCGCTCTATTCTCTAGTCCCCCCTCCCCTCCCCGAGCTAGGAGAGAACCCAGGAGTCCTAGCTCCCTCCCTCCCCCGCTCTAACCACTAGTCCCCACTCCCCGCCCCCCAGAGCTGGGGAGAGAACCCAGGAGTTCTGGCTCCCATCCCTCCCCCGCTCTAACCACTAGTCCCCACTCCCCGCCCCCCAGAGCTGGGGAGAGAACCCAGGAGTTCTGGCTCCCCACCCCGCTCTAACCACTAGTCCCCACTCCCCGCCCCCCAGAGCTGGGGAGAGAACCCAGGAGTTCTGGCTCCCCACCCCGCTCTAACCACTAGTCCCCACTCCCCGCCCCCCAGAGCTGGGGAGAGAACCCAGGAGTTCTGGCTCCCTCCCTCCCCCGCTCTAACCACTAGTCCCCACTCCCCGCCCCCCAGAGCTGGGGAGAGAACCCAGGAGTTCTGGCTCCCTCCCTCCCCCGCTCTAACCACTAGTCCCCACTCCCCGCCCCCCAGAGCTGGGGAGAGAACCCAGGAGTTCTGGCTCCCCACCCCGCTCTAACCACTAGTCCCCACTCCCCGCCCCCCAGAGCTGGGGAGAGAACCCAGGAGTTCTGGCTCCCCACCCCGCTCTAACCACTAGTCCCCACTCCCCGCCCCCCAGAGCTGGGGAGAGAACCCAGGAGTTCTGGCTCCCCACCCCGCTCTAACCACTAGTCCCCACTCCCCTCCCCGAGCTAGGAGAAAACCCAGGAGTCCTAGCTCCCTCCCTCCCCCGCTCTAACCACCAGCCCCCACTCCCCTCCCAGAGCCGGGGAGAGAACCCAGGAGTCCTGGCTTGCAGCTTTTTGGGGTGACCAGGCTCACGGGAAAGAGTCCGGCTGCTGTACCCGGTCCCGATCCCTCCTGGTCCCAAAGAGGCCCTGTGTCCTTCAGATCTGCCCCTTGCTGGGTTCGCCCAACGCTCCCCGACCTTTGTGTGCCGGGGGGCCGGGGGATCGTCCGCCTCGGGAGGGGGACGCACGAGATGTGCCCCCTAAAAAAGCCACTTAACTGGCCCGAATTAGACGCCGTTGGTTCTGTTCCTAAAAAAGGCGCCTCCTAAAATCCCGGCTCGGGGTGACCCGCCGGGGGGGTGACCCCGTCTCCAGGAGAGACCCCGATGACCCGCCCCGGGGGGGCCTCTGCGCCAAGCCAGCGAAATCCCGCCCCGGGTTTGGGGGCGCCCAATCTCGTGCGTGGGCCGGGAAATGGGGGAATCCTTGGGGCGGGCGCGCTCGCGCCTCCCGGGGGGTTTTGGGAAGAGCCGGCCTGCCGGGATGACTGTCCGTGTCGCAATCGTGTTGCCCTCATCAAAACCCCACAGTAGGGCAGAGGTTAGTGGAGCAGTCGGAAGTTGTTGGCACAGCGGGGCCGCGGGTTGCCACGCACCGGGCCGGTCCCACCCAGCTCGCTCCCGGAGTCGGGTCCCAGTTCGCTTGGGCCTGTACTCGGTTCGAGGCCCGAGGGTGGGGTTGGTGCCAGAGTGGGTTTGGGGGGCGGCGGGTGGGGGAGAAGGGGTGATGCCCCGGGGCATATCTGCACTACGGCTTGGCGCTACCTATGGCCAGCCATATAGAACGGATGGGCAAGAAACCGGCCCCGACTTATCCCCCTTCTTGGGTTCTCTCCCCGACTCTGGGAGGGGAGTGGGGGCTGGTGGGTTAGTGCAGGGGGGGCTGGGAGCCAGGACTCCTGGGTTCTCTCCCCGGCTCTGGGAGGGGAGTGGGGGCTGGTGGGTTAGAGCAGGGGGGGCTGGGAGCCAGGACTCCTGGGTTCTCTCCCCGGCTCTGGGAGGGGAGTGGGGGCTGGTGGGTTAGTGCAGGGGGGGCTGGGATCCAGGACTCCTGGGTTCTCTCCCCGGCTCTGGGAGGGGAGTGGGGGCTGGTGGTTAGAGCAGGGGGGCTGGGAGCCAGGACTCCTGGGTTCTCTCCCCGGCTCTGGGAGGGGAGGGGAGGCTGGTGGGTTAGAGGAGGAGGGGCTGGGAGCCAGGACTCCTGGGTTCTCTCCCTGGCTCTGGGAGGGGAGTGGGGGCTGGTGGTTAGAGCAGGGGGGGCTGGGAGGCAGGACTCCTGGGTTCGTTCCCCGGCTCTGGTCAGGGAGTGGGGGCTGGTGGTTAGAGCAGGGGGGGCTGGGAGCCAGGACTCCTGGGTTCTCTCCCCGGCTCTGGGAGGCGAGTGGGGGCTGGTGGTTAGAGCAGGGGGGGCTGGGATCCAGGACTCCTGGGTTCTCTCCCCGGCTCTGGGAGGCGAGTGGGGGCTGGTGGTTAGAGCAGGGGGGCTGGGAGCCAGGACTCCTGGGTTCTCTCCCCGGCTCTGGGAGGCGAGTGGGGGCTGGTGGTTAGAGCAGGGGGGGCTGGGAGCCAGGACTCCTGGGTTCTCTCCCTGGCTCTGGGAGGCGAGTGGGGGCTGGTGGTTAGAGCAGGGGGGGCTGGGAGCCAGGACTCCTGGGTTCTCTCCCTGGCTCTGGGAGGCGAGTGGGGGCTGGTGGTTAGAGCAGTCACGATTCTATGGTTATGATTCTACGCGGAGGGGTGGGGCTGGGAGCCAGGACTCCTGGGTCCTCTCCCGGGAGCCGCCAAGGAATAAATTCGCCTGGGAGAGTCGGCTCGGCCCAGCCTGTGGTTCCACCGTGTTCCCAGCGCGCTCTCTTGCTTGGCAAACCTGGCCTGGTTCGGGCACCCGCCCTGCACCCTCCACCCCACCCGGGCAGGCCAATGGCAGGCGCCCGGCTCCGGGGATGCCGCCCAGGTTGTATAAGGCGCTGCCGGGCGGGTACCCGGCGGAGAAACGTTACATAAGGGCCCCGGGCAGGTGACCTGGTTATGTCAGGAATCGGGGTGGGGGGCTCCGGTTACAGCTGAGCCGAGCCAGCTGTAGGGTTAGAGAAGTGGGGGCTGGGAGCCAGGACTCCTGGGTTCTCTCCCCGGCTCTGGGAGGGGAGTGGGGGCTGGTGGGTTAGAGCAGGGGGGGCTGGGAGCCAGGACTCCTGGGTTCTCTCCTGGCTCTGGAAGGGGAGTGGGGGCTAGTGGTTAGAGGAGTGGGTACTGGGAGCCAGGACTCCTGGGTTCTCTCCTGGCTCTGGGAGGGGAGTGGGGGCTGGTGGTTAGTGCAGGGGGGGCTGGGAGCCAGGACTCCTGGGTTCTCTCCTGGCTCTGGAAGGGGAGTGGGGGCTAGTGGTTAGAGGAGTGGGTACTGGGAGCCAGGACACCTGGGTTCTCTCCCCGGCTCTGGGAGGGGAGTGGGGGCTGGTGGTTAGTGCAGGGGGGGCTGGGAGCCAGGACTCCTGGGTTCTCTCCCCGGCTCTGGGAGGGGAGTGGGGGCTAGTGGTTAGAGCAGTGGGTACTGGGAGCCAGGACACCTGGGTTCTCTCTTCAGGGCATTTGTTCCCTTACAGCTCTGTCATCCCCTCGCCCGACCTGTGTAATTAACCCCCCGGGTGGGCTGGGTCAGGGGGTCGGCTGCTCTCAAAGGGCTGGTGGGGGGAAGCGGGGGCCAGTCGGGGTCCTCTCCTGACCTGCGGGCGCCCCTCGCTGAAGGGAGGGGAGCGCGGGCAGGGATCTGGCAGGGCTCTGGTTTTCGTGATGAGGTGGGGGGGGGGGCTCCGTCCCAGTCCCAGGGGCGCCGGGCCTTTGGCCTCAGAGCCGTCTGCTGTGGGGAAACTGAGGCAGGGGGAGGTTAGCAGAGCGGCCCTCTCCCCACCCCCGCCACACCACTTTTCAGGAATGTGTCTCAACATCGGGGGACAGGGAAACAAACAGGAGCTGGCCCAGGGGCCCCTCAGGTCTGTCCTGCCTCAGTTTCCCCAGTTATAAAACCGGGGCGGGGGGGGGGGGTATCGCCCCGGCCTGCCTCCCGGGCGGTGGCCAGAAGAGAGGCATTAAAAACTTGACCCAAACGTGCCTCTCTGGGCCCCTCCGTTTCGGGTCCCAATGGGGCTTGGGTTGGCAGACCCCCCCCTCTCGGGGCGGCGCTGGGAGCCGGGGGTTCGCTGTGGGGCGCCCCCCTGAGAGCTCCTCTTGCCCCATGTTCGCTGGCAACGCAAATATTTATCTGCGGGGGGGGGGGGGGGGGGGAGCATACGGCCAGCTGGCCAGAGTCAATATTTTCCCCCTCTCCGCGCCCGGGCCGTGTTTTTCCCTCGTTCGGGGATCTCTTATCTGCCGAAGAAAAATATTTACCCATGTGGGCGCCACCCGGGGCCGCGGCCCCGCTTACGACTGAATTTCCCCCCCCCCCCTTCCCGGTGCCACCTGGGTGTCTGGCCTCTGCCCGTCGGGAGTTGATGTGCGGTCCGCCTGGCCGCGCTCGGAGCTGTACAAATCCTGTACAACCCCGCCCCCATCCCTCTTAGGAGCGGCTAAAGCCGGGGACCCCCCCGGCTGCGGTCTTGTGGGCTCCCTGGACCTCTGCCTTTCACTTCCCGTTGCTTTGGGGGATATCGGGGGGGCCCGTTCCCCGTGAGCCATTCGACTGGGCGTCTCTGGAACGGGTGGGTTTTTTTTTTTTAAGGGCCGGGGGGCTGGATCGGGGGTGAATTTTAAGGGCATGGGGTGAACGCGTTGGCAAGGTGTGAAAACGTGGGGGTCGAATTTGTGGGGCTCTCCCGTGACCCCCCCCCCCCAGTTTGAGAAAATGTACCAGGTGTCCTGGGAAATCTCAACCCCCCCCCCCGGACCCCCCCAAGATCTGCCTCCTCACCAGACCTCACAACAAAACTCCTGTGACTCTATTTCCCCCCCTCCCTGACCCATTTCTTTTTTGATGCCCTGCCAGCAGCTGGCCTGAGGTTTGTTGACGTTTTTTTGTTGGCTGATTATGCGAGCAGGCCCGGCTCCCATTGGTCGCCTTGCTCGGCCAATCGGAGCCGCCCCGGAACCAGCGCCGACTCCACGTGCGGGGAGGTGTCAGCCCGGCGCTGACATCACCCCGCCAGGGGTTACACAATTGGGGGGGGGGGCGCCTGCCGGAGCCGCCGGGTCGGCTTTTGGGGGCGCCCGGCTGAAGAGGACGCATCCCGGAGCTAGTGGGACCAGACGGGGCGTGGGGGGGGTCCTAGGATAAAATTGGGGCGTCCGGTCGCCCTATCCAGAGCCGTGGGCATCCGGGAGGAACCCGCCGGCCGTCGGGGGGGCCGCGGAGCCGTGGTCACCGTGACTGTGAAGTGCCCCGGCGTGGATTTAACCCTCCGCTCGCCCTCCCCGCCTCACCCCGTTGTCGCCACCTTCCCGCAGCCCTTCGGATCTAGGGCTGGCGGGCGCCTCCCCGGAGATCAGCCGGGGCCCATGCCCGGGCAAGTACACAATGTTCCCTCCGCGAGGGGAACCACCGTCCCGCTCCGCCAAGGCGGGGCAGTGCCAGCCAACCGGTTTCCGGCCCTCGGCCTGGCGCGGGAAGCTGTCTCATTTATTTTGTAGGGCCAGCGTTTTGCCAGGCGGGAGAGACAGGCGGCCGGGGTGTCCGGTGCGCCTGTAGCGAAGGTGTTGGCCGACAGCCAAGGGGGAAGGAGGCGAGGGTTGTCACGTGGGGGGCTGGGAATTGAAGCAACCCTGTTGTGCCGGGGAACGGGCGGTTGGATTCGCCCTCGAAAGTCTCCCCGGGGAAGTGTTTACAATCGAGTCGGCTGTGCAAGGCGGTTGTGGTTTTTGACTCCCTTCCTGAGCGTATTGACATGTACCTGGGAGACACCAGGCATTTCCCCTACACACACACACACACACACACACACACACACACACACACACACACACACACACACACACACACACACACACACACACACACACACACACACCTCTGCCCGCCCCCTGCGCTTAGCTTCTTTTTGGTTTCAAGTAAGTGTGTGTGTGTTGCGGTTTTCTCCTGCTGTGTGTGTTTGCAGCTGTTTCTCCATGTTTGCGGTGTTGCCTTGTTTCTCTGAGTGCGTCTGTGTGTGTGTGTGTGTGTGTGCAGCTGTTGCAGTTTTCTCATGCTGTGTGTGTGTTTGCAGCAGTTGCCTGTTTCTGTGTGTGTGTAGCTGTTTTACGTTTCTCCTGCTATGTGTTTGCAGCCGATTCTCTATACGTGTGTTTGCAGTTGCCTGTTTCTCCATGTGCATTTGTGTGTGTGTGTGTGTGTAGCTGTTGCGGTTTTCTCCTGCTGTGTGTGTGTGTGCAGCTGTTTATCTGTATGTGTGTGTGCAGTGTTGCCTGTTTCTCTGTGTGTGGGGGTGCCCGGGTGAAGAGGATGCATCCGGAGCTAGGGGGAACAGACGGGGGGGGGGGGGCATAGGAACCTATAGAAGACAAAGCCCCCAAAATTGGGACCGTCCAATTCTCTGTCTGTGTTTGTGTGTGGTGTGTAGCTGTTGCATTTTTCTCCTGCTGTGTGTTTGCCACCGTTTCTCCCTATGTGTGTTTGCAGTGTTGCCTGTTTCTGTGTGTGTGTGTTTAGCTGTTGTGTTTTTCTCCTGCTGTGTGTGTGCAGCCGTTTCTCCATATGTGTGTTTGCATCTGTTGCCTGTTTCTCTGTGTATTTGTGTGTGTGTGTGGCTGTTGCCTGTTTCTCCATGTGTGTTTGTGAGTGTGTGTGGCTGTTGTTTTTCTCCTGCTGTGTGTGTTTGCAGCCGCTTCACCATACCTGTGTTTGCAACTGTTGCCTCTGTGTGTGTGTGTGTGTGCGTTTGTGTAATCTTGCCAAGTGATCGGTTTAGTGTTGGTTCTTTAGAAAAGGTAGATTTTTATCCCCCCCCAGGGCTTTTCTTTTCTCTGCCCATTATCGATCCGGGGCTGTTGAATCAAGGTGCGATCCTGATTATTTCGGCAACATCCCAATGCCACTCACCCGCAAGGCCGTGTGGACGCACAATATTCCAGCTGGGAGGAACCTTGAACCATTTCAACACCCGACCGGTTCTGGGGAGTCAAATCAGTCCAGCTTTGGGGTGTAGCCAAAGGCTTTATTTGGATACTGAGCGCCCCGGTCTGATCTGAATTCACTCCGTGGCTAGTGTAGACGCAATCGGGACAGGGTGTTCTTACCCCAGATCCGCACCTTTTGTTCGGTTCCATTCACGAGGGGGGTCCGGTCTGCTTTCCGCACCCAGATCTGGGGTATCCAGCGGTAAAAGCGTCCGTCTGTCCGTCCATCCGTCCCCAAAGTCTGTCCCTCGAAAGAGGCGTTGAAAAAAAAAAATCCATTCGTTTTTATACGTATCTGTCAGGACCCGAGCGCCAAACTCCCCGTTTCCCTGGGGACCGCCTGTTGACTCTCCCCTATCGCCCCTCCTGTTGCCCGGGCAACGGGGCGAGCGGTGCTTGGGTCCCGGCAGCTCGCTACAGCGGAGGAGGTGGTTTTGGAAAGGGGCGATCCTCTGGAGGGGCTTTCGGGGGGCGGGGGGGGGGGGCGAAATCGGCCACGCCGGGTCGCGCTGTGGCGTCTTCGCTGGCTCTCTTGACGAGCCCGGTGGCTCCGGCCTAGATCCCCAGACCCCAGGGAGTGGGGTCTAGTGGTTAGAGTGGGGGGGCTGGGAGCCAGGACCCCCCGTCCCCCAGAGGGGGCTAATAATAGCCGGGGGGGGCCAAGAACGTCCCGGCACAGCGTAAAGAGCCAATCAGAGGCTGAGAACCAACAGCTGAGCTAAGAATAGGCCGGCTTTGGGGGCCTGAAATAGACCCACGGTGGCGCTTTCCGGGGTATTAGCCGGCTGGCCCGGCCGTGGGCCCCGTGGGGGAGAGGGGCTGACGTCTGGGGTGGGGCTCAGCCCCCCCCGGCCCGCGTCCCAGGGTCCCGCCCGGACGACACCCTGGCAAGGCCGTCGGAAGTGATGGAGGAGGCATGGACTAGGAGCCCGGACTCCTGGGTTCTCTCCCAGCTCTGGGAGGGGAGTGGGGGCTGGTGGTTAGAGCGGGGGGGGGGAAGGGGGGGCTGGGAGCCAGGACTCCTGGGTTCTCTGCCCGGCTCTGGGAGGGGAGTGGGGGCTGGTGGTTAGAGCAGGGGGGGCTGGGAGCCAGGACTCCTGGGTTCTCTCCCCGGCTCTGGGAGGGGAGTGGGGGCTGGTGGTTAGAGCGGGGGGGGGGGAAGGGGGGGCTGGGAGCCAGGACTCCTGGGTTCTCTGCCCGGCTCTGGGAGGGGAGTGGGGGCTGGTGGTTAGAGCAGGGGGGGCTGGGAGCCAGGACTCCTGGGTTCTCTCCCCGGCTCTGGGAGGGGAGTGGGGGCTGGTGGTTAGAGCGGGGGGGGGGGGCTCGAACCAGGACTCCTGGGTTCTCTGCCCGGCTCTGGGAGGGGAGTGGGGGCTGGTGGGTTAGAGCAGGGGGGGCTGGGAGCCAGGACTCCTGGGTTCTCTCCCCGGCTCTGGGAGGGGAGTGGGGGCTGGTGGTTAGAGCGGGGGGGGGGGGGGGGCTGGGAGCCAGGACTCCTGGGTTCTCTCCCCGGCTCTGGGAGGGGAGTGGGGGCTGGGGGGTTGGAGCAGGGGGGGCTGGGAGCCAGGACTCCTGGGTTCTCTCCCCTAACCACCTGCCTCTCTCTCTTCTCGCAGGTACAGGCTCCGACGTCCCCGACCGGCTCCGGAACCTGCCTCTCCCCAGGGGCTGGGTGATGCCCCTGAATCCTCCCCGATCATGAGCGAGCCGAGCCAGACGCCCTTCGAGGGGGGCAGCGTGGGCGGGGCCAGCCCCGCCCCCTCCCGCCGGCCCCGGGGCCAGGCCACCGACGACACGGACGCCAACAGCAATGGGTCCAGCGGCACCGAGTCCCGGGGCCGGGACTCCCGGCACAGCGACCGGAGCAGCAGCGGGAACGGGAAGGACTCGGCCCTGCTGGAGACCGGCGAGAGCAGCAAGAGGTGGGGCACGGAGCCCTGGGGCGGGGGGAGGGGCGCGGACCCCCGGCGTCCGGGCACGGGGAGGGGCGCGGGCCGGCAGGTGGACCCTGGTGTCCGGGGAGGATGGAGGGGCGTGGAACCCCGGTGTCCGGGGGCATGGAGGGGCAGGGGCTGGCGGGCGGACCCTGGTGTCCGGGGGCATGGGGGTGGAGGACCCCGGCGTCCGGGGGCAGGGAGGGGCGCGGGGTAGGTGGCGGACCCCGGCGTCCGGGGCAGGGAGGGGCGCGGGGTAGGTGGCGGACCCCGGCGTCCGGGGGCAGGGAGGGGCGCGGGGTAGGTGGCGGACCCCGGCGTCCGGGGGCAGGGAGGGGCGGGGGGTAGGTGGCGGACCCCGGCGTCCGGGGGCAGGGAGGGGCGCGGGGTAGGTGGCGGACCCCGGCGTCCGGGGGCAGGGAGGGGCGCGGGGTAGGTGGCGGACCCCGGCGTCCGGGGCAGGGAGGGGCGGGGGGTAGGTGGCGGACCCCGGCGTCCGGGGGCAGGGAGGGGCGCGGGGTAGGTGGCGGACCCCGGCGTCCGGGGGCAGGGAGGGGCGGGGGGTAGGTGGCGGACCCCGGCGTCCGGGGGCAGGGGGGGGCGCGGGGTAGGTGGCGGACCCCGGCGTCCGGGGGCAGGGAGGGGCGGGGGCCTCGCCACGTTTGTGGACCCTGGCTCTGAACGGCCCCCGTGTCTTCCCCCCCCCCCCCCACAGCACCAACTCCCAGAGCCCCTCCCCCCCCAGCAGCTCCATCGCCTACAGCCTGCTGAGCACCGGCTCCGAGCAGGACAACCCCTCCACCAGCGGCTGCAGGTAGGTGGGGGCAGGGGGAGCCCGGACTCCTGGGTTCTCTCCCCAGCTCAGGGAGGGGAGTGGGGGCTGGTGGGTTAGAACGGGGGGGGGCTGGGAGCCAGGACTCCTGGGTTCTCTCCCCGGCTCTGGGAGGGGAGTGGGGGCTGGTGGGTTAGAGCAGGGGGGGCTGGGATCCAGGACTCCTGGGTTCTCTCCCCGGCTCTGGGAGGGGAGTGGGGGCTGGTGGTTAGAGCAGGGGGGGGCTGGGAGCCAGGACTCCTGGGTTCTCTCCCCGGCTCTGGGAGGGGAGTGGGGGCTGGGTGGTTAGAGCAGGGGGGGCTGGGAGCCAGGACTCCTGGGTTCTCTCCCCGGCTCTGGGAGGGGAGTGGGGGCTGGTGGTTAGAGCAGGGGGGGCTGGGAGCCAGGACTCCTGGGTTCTCTCCCCGGCTCTGGGAGGGGAGTGGGGGCTGGTGGTTAGAGCAGGGGGGGCTCTCACCGGGCCGGCATCTCACCCCCCCTTGCCCCCCTTGCAGCAGCGAGCAGTCGGCGCGGGTGAAGACCCAGAAGGAGCTGATGAAGGCCCTGAAGGAGATGAGGATCCGGCTGCCCTCGGAGAAGCGTGGCAAGGGCCAGTCGGGGACATTGGCCACTCTGCAGTACGCCCTGTCCTGCGTCAAACAGGTCCAAGGTAGGGGGAGGGGGCCGGGAAACCGGGCGGGGGGCCCGGGTAAGGGGCAGGGGCCTCCTGGCCTCCCGCTGTCTGTGGTGCCCGGCTGGAGGTGCCCGCAGCGGGCAGAGCGGTGCCCCCACACCCGGTGCCAACAGCCCCTCCGCTTTCCCCCCCTGTAGCCAGCCAGGACTACTACCAGCAGTGGACCATTGACGACAGTCGGCCCTGCCCGCTGGACGCCGCCAGCTACACCGTGGCCGAGCTGGAGGGCATGACCTCCGAGTACACCCGCAAGAACCCCGTGAGTACCCCCGGCATGACCCCTTCAGTACCCCCGGCAGAACCCCGGGAGTATCCCCGGGAGTACCCCCGCCAGGACCCCCAAGGTACCCCCAGCATGACCCCGTGAGTACCCCCGGCATGACCCCTTCAGTACCCCCGGCAGAACCCCGGGAGTATCCCCGGGAGTACCCCCGCCAGGACCCCCAAGTACCCCCAGCATGACCCCGGGAGTACCCCCGGCATGACCCCCAAGTATCCCCGGCATGACCCCGGGAGTATCCCCGGCATGACCCTGGGAGTACCCCCGCCAGGACCCCCAAGTACCCCCAGCATGACCCCGGGAGTACCCCCGCCAGGACCCCGGGAGTATCCCCAGCATGACCCCGGGAGTATCCCCGGCATGACCCGGGAGTATCCCCGGCATGACCCTGGGAGTACCCCCGCCAGGACCCCCAAGTACCCCCAGCATGACCCCGGGAGTACCCCCGCCAGGACCCCCAAGTACCCCCGGGCATGACCCCGGGAGTACCCCCGCCAGGACCCCCAAGTACCCCCAGCATGACCCCGGAAGTACCCCCGCCAGGACCCCCGGAGTACCCCCGCCAGGGCCCCCAAGTACCCCCGGCATGACCCCGGGAGTACCCCCGCCAGGACCCCCAAGTACTCCCGCCAGGACCCCGGGAGTACCCCCGCCAGGACCCCGGGAGTACCCCCGCCAGGACCCCCAAGTACCCCCGGCATGACCCCGTGAGTACCCCCGCTAGAACCCCTTGAGTATCCCCGGCAGGGCCCTGTGAGTACCCCCTGGCATGATCTCCGAGTACCCCCGCAAGAACCCCGTGAGTACCCCTGGCATGACCCCTTGAGTACCCCCGGCATGACCCCGGGAGTATCCCCGGCATGACCCCGGGAGTACCCCCGCCAGGACCCCCAAGTACCCCCAGCATGACCCCGGGAGTACCCCCGCCAGGACCCCCAAGTACCCCCGGGAGTACCCCCCGCCAGGACCCCGGGAGTACCCCCGCCAGGACCCCGGGAGTACCCCCCGCCAGGACCCCGGGAGTACCCCCGCCAGGACCCCGGGAGTACCCCCGCCAGGACCCCGGGAGTACCCCCCGCCAGGACCCCGGGAGTATCCCCGCCAGGACCCCCAAGTACCCCCGCCAGGACCCCGGGAGTACCCCCGCCAGGACCCCCAAGTACCCCCGGCATGACCCCGGGAGTACCCCCGCCAGGACCCCCAAGTACCCCCGGCATGACCCCGGGAGTACCCCCGCTAGAACCCCTTGAGTATCCCCGGCAGGGCCCTGTGAGTACCCCTGGCATGATCTCCGAGTACCCCCGCCAGAACCCCTTGAGTACCCCTGGCCGCCCCCCGGCGGGGTCTCCGGAGATCCCCCCCCAGCCCTGACCCCCACCTGTGCCCGTAGGACACCTTCGCGGCGGCGGTCTCCTTCGCCACGGGCCGGCTCCTGTACATCTCGGACCAGGCGGCCACCGTGCTGCGGTGCCGGAGGGACGTCTTCAAGGGGGCCCCCTTCGCCGAGTTCCTGGCCCCCCAGGACGTCAGCACCTTCTACAGCTCCACCGCCCCCTACCACCTGCCCTCCTGGAGCGCCTGTACCTCCGCCAGTGAGTGCCGGGGGGCCAGGACGCCTGGGTTCCCTGCCCAGCTCTGGGAGGGGAGTGGGGGGCTGGTGGGTTAGAGCGGGGGGGCTGGGAGCCAGGACTCCTGGGTTCTCTCCCTGGCTCTGGTCGGGGAGTGGGGGCTGGTGGGTTAGAGCAGAGGGGCTGGGAGCCAGGACTCCTGGGTTCTCTCCCCGGCTCTGGGAGGGGAGTGGGGGCTGGGGGGTTAGAGCAGGGGGGGCTGGGAGCCAGGACTCCTGGGTTCTCTCCCTGGCTCTGGGAGGGGAGTGGGGGCTGGTGGTTAGAGCAGGGGGGGCTTGGAGCCAGGACTCCTGGGTTCTCTCCCCGGCTCTGGGAGGGGAGTGGGTGCTGGTGGTTGGAGCAGGGGGGGCTGGGAGCCAGGACTCCTGGGTTCTCTCCCTGGCTCTGGGAGGGGAGTGGGTGCTGGTGGTTGGAGCAGGGGGGGCTGGGAGCCAGGACTCCTGGGTTCTCTCCCTGGCTCTGGGAGGGGAGTGGGGCTGGTGGTTGGAGCAGGGGGGGCTGGGAGCCAGGACTCCTGGGTTCTCTCCCTGGCTCTGGGAGGGGAGTGGGGGCTGGTGGGTTAGAGCAGGGGGGGGCTGGGAGCCAGGACTCCTGGGTTCTCTCCCCGGCTCTGGGAGGGGAGTTGGGGGCTGGTGGGTGAGAGCAGGGGGGGCTGGGAGCCAGGACTCCTGGGTTCTCTCCCCGAATCTGGGAGGGAAGTTGAGGCTAGTGGTTAGAGTACGGGAGACTGGGAGCCAGGACTCCTGGGTTCTATTCTGGGAGGGGAGTGGGGTCTAGTGGTTATCGCGGGTGGGGGCCGGGGGCCAGGACTCCTGGGTTCTATTCTGGGAGGGGAGTGGGGTCTAGTGGTTATCGCGGGTGGGGGCCGGGGGCCAGGACTCCTGGGTTCTCTCCCCAGAGCCTTCCCGGCCCCCCCGCTCACCCCCCGCCCCTTGGTCTCTGTCCCCAGCTGCAGCCGCCATGGACTACACCCAGGAGAAGTCGATCTTCTGCCGGATCAGGTGAGGCCCAGCTGCAGCGGACGGGGTGAGGGGCTGGGGGGCACCCCCAGCCGCCCCCCCCCGGCCTCCTGCCCCACACCCCGGCCAGGGCGGGACTTGCGCCAGCGGAGGAATGGGGAGGGAATGTCTCGGGAGGGGCGGCTCCCGGATCCGTCCCCTTTTGGGGAGCCCAGGCGCCCCCTGTCTGCGCCCCCTCTTCCCACTTCCTCCCTTCTTCATGGGAGGGGGGGGGTCTGGAGGGAAGGGGACCCCCCTGCCATGTGTCCAACCCTCCCGGGCAGGGGGCCGGGAAGGGGACCCCGCGTTCCCAGCCGTGCCTTGGGGGGGGTGGGATCTGGGACGGTGCCTAGGGGGATCCGGGGCGGGGAAGGGGACCCCACGTTCCCAGCCGTGCCTTGGCGGGGGTGGATCTGGGACGGTGCCTAGGGGGATCCGGGCGGGGAAGGGGACCCCACGTTCCCAGCCGTGCCTTGGCGGGGGTGGGATCTGGACGGTGCCTAGGGGGATCCGGGGCGGGGAAGGGGGTGCCCAGGGGCGGGGGCTCTGGGGCAGAGGACCGGCAGCGTCCCCCCCCCCCCCCCCCACGGCAGTTTCGGTGGCTGCTTTGTCCCGGTCGCCTCTGGTCTTATTGCAGGCGTTTGTTTCCCAGCGGCGGGCGCGGGAGGGAGCCCTGCTCCGCCCCCTTCCGGCTCACCCCCTACCTGGCCAAGCTGCGCCCCACGGAGGGGGCGGACGACCAACCCTGCTGTCTCCTCATCGCCGAACGCGTCCGCTCGGGCTATGAAGGTGAGCCGGGGGCACGGGTGAGGGTGGGATCCGGCCCCACGGCGGAGCTCAGCCCCCTTAGCCCGCCTGCTAACCCCAGCCGCTGTGTCTCCCCCCGCCCAGCTCCCCGGATCCCGCCCGACAAACGGATCTTCACCACCCGGCACACCCCCGGCTGCTTGTTCCAGGACGTGGATGAGAGGTGAGGGCGGGGGGCGGGATGGGGGGCGGGGACGCCCCCATCTCCCTCCCAGCCTTGGAGCCGGGAGCCCGCTGCTGCCCCCCAACCTCCCCTCGCTTGGGGGGGGGGGATAGCTGGGTCCCGGGACTCCCGCTCACGGCCCCTGTCTGTTCCCCCCCAGGGCTGCCCCCCTGCTGGGGTACTCCCCCAGGACCTGATCGGCACCCCCGTCCTCTTCTACCTGCACCCCGAAGACCGGCCCCTCATGTTGGCCATCCACAAGAAGAGTGAGTGGGGCTGGGAGGGGCCGGGGGCGGGGAAGGGGGGATCCCAAGGGCGCCGGCAGGGGAAGAGCTGAGGATCCACTCTCATGCTTCAGGGCTGCGGCCTGCCGGGGTCAGGAAGGACGATTCCTCCCCGGGCGTAATCGGCAACATCTCTTCGGGGAGGTTTTTTCCCGCCGTCCTTTGAGGCGTCCGAGCTCCGCTCCGGGGTGGGAGCCAGGACTCCTGGGTTCTCCCCCTGTGCCGGTGACCTTCGCTGGCCCGTAAAACCTCTCCCTAGCTGTCTGGGGGATGGGGTTTGCCAGATTTGGGGTCAGGAAGGAATCCCCCCCCCCCGCCCCCGGCCCCGGTTTTTTCGCCACCTGTCATCGTCTGACCTAGTCAGTTCCTTGCATTGGAAAGGCTGCGGGAAGAAGGGGCTGGGAGCCAGGACTCCTGGGTTTCCTCCCTGGATCTGAGAAGGGAGTGCGGGCTAGTGGTTGGAGCAGCGGGGCTGGGAGCCCGGACTCCTGGATTCTCTCCCCAGCTCCGGGAGGGGAGTGGGGGGCTGGTGGTTAGAGCAGAGGGGCTGGGAGCCAGGACTCCTGGGTTCTCTCCCCAGCTCCGGGAGGGGAGTGGGGGGCTGGTGGTTAGAGCAGAGGGGCTGGGAGCCAGGACTCCTGGATTCTCTCCCCAGCTCCGGGAGGGGAGTGGGGGGCTGGTGGTTAGAGCAGAGGGGCTGGGAGCCAGGACTCCTGGGTTCTCTCCCCGGCTCTGGGAGGGTAGTGGGGGCTGGTGGGTTAGAGCAGAGGGGCTGGGAGCCAGGACTCCTGGGTTCTCTCCCCCGCTCTGGGAGGGGGGGTGGGGTCTAGTGGTTAGAGCAGGGGGGGTGGGAGCCAGGACTCCTGGGTTCTCTCCCCAGCTCTGGGAGGGGAGCGGGAGCTAATGGTTAGAGCAGGGGGGTGTTGAGAACCAGGACTCCTGGGTTCTCTCCCCGCCTCCGGGCGGGAACGGGGTACGGGCACCTCGGGCACTGATCCCCTCCCCCTCCCCAGTTCTCCAGTCCGGGGGGCAGCCCTTCGACCACTCCCCCCTCCGCTTCTGCGCCCGCAACGGCGAGTACGTCACCGTCGACACCAGCTGGTCCAGCTTCGTCAACCCCTGGAGCCGGAAGGTCTCCTTCGTCATGGGGCGCCACAAAGTGCGGACGTGAGTCTGGGGGGGCCCCGGGGGGGGACCCTGAACCCCCCCCCCCCCCTGGGATCTCCAGCCGGATCGCGGTACGGTGGGGGGGGAGTCTGAGGATCTCCAGCCGGATCGCGGTACCAGGGGACCCCCCCCCGCCTCGCCCTGACCCTTCTCCCCCCCCCCCCCCCCACAGGGCCCCCCTCAACGAAGACGTCTTCACGGCCCCCAAGGCGCTGAAGCTGCGGCCGCTGGGCCCCGACATCCAGGAGCTCTCGGAGCAGATCCACCGGCTGCTCCTCCAGGTGGGGTCCCCCTCCTCAGCCCCCCCCCCCGTCCCCCCCGTAAGCCTCGCTCTGGGTCCTAACCCCCCCATCTCCCCTCCCCCCCCCAGCCCGTGCACAGCGGCGGTGCCCTGGGGCTCTGCGGGGCGGCCAGCAACGGCTCCCCCGAGCACTTCCAGAGTCCGGCCTCCTCCAGCGAGAGCTACGGACCCCCCGCCGAGGAGCCGCGGGCCCAGCGGCCGGTAAGAGCCACGGGCCGGGGGGGAGTGGGGGCTAGTGGTTAGAGCGGGGAGGGTGGGAGCCAGGACTCCTGGGTTCTCTCCCCGGCTCTGGGAGGGGAGTGGGGGCTGGTGGGTTAGAGCAGGGGGGGCTGGGAGCCAGGACTCCTGGGTTCTCTCCCCGGCTCTGGGAGGGGAGTGGGGGCTGGTGGTTAGAGCGGGAGGGTGGGAGCCAGGACTCCTGGGTTCTCTCCCCGGCTCGGGGAGGGGAGTGGGGTCTAGTGGTTAGAGCGGGGGGGGGGGGGAGCCAGGACTCCTGGGTTCTCTCCCCAGTGCTGGGAGGGGAGTGGGGTCTAGTGGTTAGAGCGGGGAGGGTGGGAGCCAGGACTCCTGGGTTCTCTCCCGGCTCTGGGAAGGGAGTGGGGGGCTGGTGGGTTAGAGCAGTGGGGCTGGGAGCCCGGACTCCTGGGTTCTCTCCCCGGCTCTCGGAGGGGAGTGGGGGCTGGTGGGTTAGAGCAGGGGGGGCTGGGAGCCCGGACTCCTGGGTTCTCTCCGTGGCTCTGGGAGGGGAGTGAGGCCTAGTGGTGAAGGCAGGGGGGGCGCCTGGGACCCGGGCCCCCGCCCCGCCGCCCTGACCCCCCCGCCCCTCCCCAGATGACCTTCCAGCAGTTCTGCAAGGACGTGCACATGGTGAAGAACCAGGGCCAGGAGCTCTTTATCGAGTCCCGCACCAAGCCGCCGGCCCCCAAGCCCCCCCGCGCAGGTGAGCACCCTGGGGCCCCCGCGGCCGGCCTGGGGGGAGGTGGGGACCAGCTGGGGTGACACCCTTGGGGGGGGGGGCGGATTGAGGCTGAATCAGCGCCCCCCCCTCGTTGCAGGCCTGGAGATGCCCCAGGGCGGCGGCGGGCCGGGCCGGGGGGCCCTGGGTGAGAGCCAGCGGGGCCCGGGGCCCGGGGGCGCCTCCGAGGGGCCCGGCAAGAAGGAGCCTTCCAGTTACTCCTACCAGCAGATCAACTGTCTAGACGGGATCATCAGGTGAGCGGCGGGGGGGGGGGGGGGGGACCCCGGGGGACCCCGGCTGCACTGGGGGGGTCATCCGGTCCCGAGATGCGCCCACCTCTGGGGCAGGGCGGCCGGTGACCCGGGGACCCCTCGCCCGGTACTGAGATGCACCCACCTCTGGGGCGGGGCGGCTGGTGACCCAGGGGCCCGGTGCCGAGATGCGCCCACCTCTGGGGCGGGGCGGCGGGTTCCCCCAGGGGTCCCTTGGCCCCGCTAACCCTGGCCCCCGGTGGCTTTTTTTAGGTACCTGGAGAGCTGCAACGTCCCGAGCCGGGGGAAGCGGAAATGCGGCTCCTCCTCCTACACCGGCTCCTCCAACTCGGACGACGAGAGGCGGCGGGTCGGCAGGGAGCCAGGTACCGTCCCGCGTGCCCCGTTCCCCCTCCCCCTCCCCGGCCCACCTGCTGCCTCCGGCTCCCCCTCTGGATATTACCCTGGTGCTGCTGACGGGGTTCGGGGGGGGGGGGGGGTCGCGGGGCCGGCCCGGGGGGGCAGCGATCGGCCCCGCAGGGCAAAACCCAGCTGGGGGGAGAAGGGGGAATTTGGCCGCGTTTCGGGGCCGCCGGGTCTTCAACTCCACGGACTCAAAACGCCTTTTTTTACCCCCGCCGCTGCCCCAGGGACCGGGCCTCATTAACCCCTCGTTGTCTCTTTGAACAGATGCGGCGGCGGCGGAGGACCCCCCCGCGGCGGCCGGCCCCCCGCTGCCCCCCCCGGCCTTGGCCAGCAAAGCC
Organism: Sternotherus odoratus; assembly: GCA_032164245.1. Lineage (NCBI taxonomy): Eukaryota > Metazoa > Chordata > Testudines > Kinosternidae > Sternotherus > Sternotherus odoratus. The sequence goes on from JAVMKO010000048.1 coordinate 736,609, forward strand.
GAGAGCGTGGCGTCCCTCACCAGTCAGGGTAGCTTCAGCAGCACCATCGTCCACGTGGGAGATAAGAAAGCCCCCGAATCGGGTACGAGGGGGGGGGGGGCCGCCCGGGCAGGCGTCCCGCAAAACGTGGCCGACTCGAGCCGGGGGCCGGCCAGATGTGCCCCGGCCCCCATTTCCCGGCCTCCCCCTGCCGTCGGGCCGCCCCCCCCCATCTCCGCCGCGTCTCGGTAGCAGCGTAATATTCAGGGGGGGCCTCTCTCCCGGCAGCCTCCGCTCCCCCTCCTGCGTCCCGTGACCTCTTCCTTCCACAGCACTGCGGGGATCCCCCCCCCCCCCCCAATGTACTTAATCTGCCTTTTTCCCCCCTTACCCCCATGCCTGCCGCAGGACGCCCCCCAGGAGACTCCGGGGGGGCAGGACGGCCGCTGGATTCGCCGCCCTCCCCGGCTGGATTTTCATTTTCTTTGGCCTCCAGTTGACACATTTTCCCCCCTTGTTTCCTTCCTTGCTGGTGGCGGAGTCGCTGGTCTCGGGGGGGGGGGGGGGCGGTTGTTTGGGGGGGTCCCCAGACAAAGGAGGGCAGCTGGGCACTGGCTCCTCGGCTGTGGGGGGGATCCCGCACAGGGTCCTCTTGGGCACTGATAGCATGGTGGGGGGAAGGGCTGACAGCCAGGACTCCTGGGTTCTCTCCCCGGCTCTGGGAGGGGAGTGGGGGCTGGGGGGTTAGAGCAGGGGGGGCTGGGAGCCAGGACTCCTGGGTTCTCTCCCGGCTCTGGCAGGGGAGTGGGGGCTGGTGGTTAGACCAGGGGGGGCTGGGAGCCAGGACTCCTGGGTTCTCCCCGGCTCTGGGAGGGGAGTGGGGGCCGGTGGGTTGGAGCAGGGGGGGAGGGAGCCAGGACTCCTGGGTTCTCTTCCCGGCTCTGGGAGGGAGTGGGGGCCGGTGGGTTGGAGCAGGCGGGGGTGGGAGCCAGGACTCCTGGGTTCTCTTCCCGGCTCTGGGAGGGGAGTGGGGGCCGGTGGGTTGGAGCAGGGGGGGAGGGAGCCAGGACTCCTGGGTTCTCTTCCCGGCTCTGGGAGGGGAGTGGGGCCGGTGGGTTAGAGCAGGGGGGCTGGGAGCCAGGACTCCTGGTTCTCCCCGGCTCTGGGAGGGGAGTGGGGGCCGGTGGGTTGGAGCAGGGAGGGAGGGAGCCCGGACTCCTGGGTTCTCTCCCCGGCTCTGGGAGGGGAGTGGGGGCTGGTGGGTTAGAGCAGGGGGGGCTGGGAGCCAGGACTCCTGGGTTCTCTCCCCGGCTCTGGGAGGGGAGTGGGGGCCGGTGGGTTGGAACAGGGGGGGTGGGAGCCAGGACTCCTGGGTTCTCTCCCCGGGTCTGGGAGGGGAGTGGGGGCCGGTGGGTTGGAGCAGGGGGGGCTGGGAGCCAGGACTCCTGGGTTCTCTCCCCGGCTCTGGGAGGGGAGTGGGGGCTGGTGGGTTAGAGCAGGGGGCTGGGAGCCAGGACTCCTGGGTTCTCCCCGGCTCTGGGAGGGGAGTGGGGGCGGTGGGTTGGAGCGGGGGGGTGGGAGCCAGGACTCCTGGGTTCTCTCCCCGGCTCTGGGAGGGGAGTGGGGGCTGGTGGGTTAGAGCAGGGGGGGCTGGGAGCCAGGACTCCTGGGTTCTCTCCCCGGCTCTGGGAGGGGAGTGGGGGCTGGTGGCTTAGAGCAGGGGGGGCTGGGAGCCCGGACTCCTGGGTTCTCTCCCTGGTTTGCCTCTCGTGACTTGGCCGCCGTTTCTCCCCCGCTGACCCCCGGCCTCCCCCCCTTGCTCTCCCCCCAGATCTGGCCCTGCTGGAGGAGGGCCCCGGGCCCCCCGACCGGGAGCAGTACCTCCGGGTGGGGCTCACCAAGGCGGTGCTCTCGGCCCACACCCAGCAGGCGGAACTGACCTTCCTCACCCGCTTCCAGGAGCTGAGCCGGCTGCACGTCTTCGAGGCGCCGGCCGAGCGCTGCCGCAAGGAGGGGCCAGGCCCTGAGCCAGGTGGGCTGGGGGGGGGAGAGACTGGGGGGGGGCAGCTGGTGGGTTAGAGCAGGGGGGGCTGGGAGCCAGGACTCCTGGGTTCTCTCCCTGGCTCTGGGAGGGGAGTGGGGGCTGGTGGATTAGCGCAGGAGGGGCTGGGAGCCAGGACTCCTGGGTTCTCTCCCCGGCTCTGGGAGGGGAGTGGGGGCTGGTGGGTTAGAGCAGGGGGGGCTGGGAGCCAGGACTCCTGGGTTCTCTGCCCGGCTCTGGGAGGGGAGTGGGGGCTGGTGGGTTAGAGCAGGGGGGCTGGGAGCCAGGACTCCTGGGTTCTCTCCCCGGCTCTGGGAGGGGAGTGGGGGCTGGTGGGTTAGAGCAGGGGGGGCTGGGAGCCAGGACTCCTGGGTTCTCTCCCCGGCTCTGGGAGGGAAATGGGGGCTGGTGGGTTAGAGCAGGGGGGCTGGGAGCCCGGACTCCTGGGTTCCGTCCCTGGCGGCTCCCGGCCCCCCACCGCTGACCCCCCCCCCCTTGTCTTCTCCCGGCAGGGCACTGCAGTCCCCGCCGGCGCGGCAAATCCAAAGCCAAGCGAGCCAAGCAGCACCGGGCCCCTTGCTCCCCTCCTCCCGCCGGCCCTGGCCCCCCTCGGCCGCCCCCCCCGGCCCCTCTGCCTTTCCCCGCCTACCCCCTGCCCGTCTTCCCCCCCGCCGAGCCCGCCCCCCCTGGTGGGCCCCCTGGTGGCCCTGATGCTCCCCAACTACGTCCTGCCCCCGCCCTACTTCCCGGCCCCCTTCGGGGAGCCCCCCGGCGCCCCCCCGCCCGGCCCCCCGAGGACCTGCTCTCCCCCACCCCCGACGCGCCCCCCTTCGACTCCCGCTGCAGCTCCCCCCTGCAGCTCAACCTGCTGCAGCTGGAGGAGACCCCCAGGGCGACCGAGCGGCCGGAGGCGCCCGGCGGCCAGGCCGGGTCGGGGGCCGGGGGGACCCCGGGGCCCACCGGGGAGCTCGGTCCCCCCAAGGAAACGTGCCTGGTAAGGAACCGCCGGCTGGAAGGGGAGTGGGGCCTAGTGGTTAGGGCTGGGAGCCAGGACTCCTGGGTTCTCTCCCGGCTCTGGGAGGGGAGTGGGGGCTGGGGGGTTAGAGCAGGGGGGGCTGGGAGCCAGGACTCCTGGGTTCTCTGCCCGGCTCTGGGAGGGGAGTGGGGGCTGGTGGGTTGGAGCAGGGGGGGCTGGGAGCCAGGACTCCTGGGTTCTCTCCCCGGCTCTGGGAGGGGAGTGGGGGCTGGTGGGTCAGAGCAGGGGGGGCTGGGAGCCAGGACTCCTGGGTTCTCTCCCCGGCTCTGGGAGGGGAGTGGGGGCTGGTGGTTAGAGCAGGGGGGGCTGGGAGCCAGGACTCCTGGGTTCTCTCCCCGGCTCTGGGAGGGAGTGGGGGCTGGGGGGTTAGAGCAGGGGGGGCTGGGAGCCAGGACTCCTGGGTTCTCTCCCCGGCTCTGGAGGGGAGTGGGGGCTGGGGGGTTAGAGCAGGGGGGGCTGGGAGCCAGGACTCCTGGGTTCTCTCCCCGGCTCTGGGAGGGGAGTGGGGGCTGGGGGGTTAGAGCAGGGGGGGCTGAGAGCCAGGACTCCTGGGTTCTCTCCCCGGGTCTGGGAGGGGAGTGGGGGCTGGGGGGTTAGAGCAGGGGGGGCTGGGAGCCAGGACTCCTGGGTTCTCTCCCCGGGTCTGGGAGGGGAGTGGGGGAGGTGCGTGCGATCAGTCCTGACCCCCCCCCCCCTCCCCTGTCCGGCAGGAGGGTGGTCAGGACTCCTCCAACAACGACGCCCTGTCGAGCTCCAGTGACCTGCTGGATCTCCTGCTCCAGGAGGACTCGCGCTCCGGCACCGGCTCCGCTAGCGGCTCCATGGGCAGCGGCTCCAACGGCGGCAGCACCTCGGCCAGCGGCACCAGTAAGGGTTGGCTGAAGTCTTTGCGGGCCTGGAGCCAGGACTCCTGGGTTCTCTCCCCAGCTCCGGGAGGGGAGTGGGGGCTGGTGGGTTAGAGCAGGGGGGGCTGGGAGCCCGGACTCCTGGGTTCTCTCCCCGGCTCTGGAAGGGGAGTGGGGGCTGGTGGTTAGAGCAGGGGGGGCTGGGAGCCAGGACTCCTGGGTTCTCTCCCCAGCTCTGGGAGGGGAGTGGGGGCTGGTGGGTTAGAGCAGCGGGGGCTGGGAGCCAGGACTCCTGGGTTCTATTTCTCTCTCTCCCTCGCTGAGTGGCTCCCTTCTCTCCTGTCTCCCTCCCCCCCCCCCCCCCAGCCAGCAGCAAAAGCAGCCGAACCAGCGAGTACTTCGGCAGCGTGGAGTCGTCGGAGCCGGAGCGGGCGCGTCTGGGGCCGGCGCCGGGCGGGGCGGGGGAGCAGCTGATGAAGTACGTGCTCCAGGATCCCCTCTGGCTGCTGATGGCCAACACGGACGAGGAGGTGATGATGACCTACCAGCTCCCCGCCCGGTGAGTGCCGGGGACCCCCGGCCGGACCCCGCAGCGGGGGGGGGGGAGGGGGAGCGGATTTGGGGGGCCTGTCCCGCTAGGGAGCAAAGGAGGGGGGATGTGGGACCAAACTTTGGATGGGGTGGCGGGGGGAAGGGATCGGGGAGCCGATCTGGGGGCAGAGGCCGGGTTGGGGATCGGGGAGCCGATCTGGGGGGCAGAGGTGGGGCTGGCAAGCCGGGTGAGGGGGAAGCCGATCTAGGGGGCAGAGGTGGGGCTGGCAAGCCGGGTGAGGGGGTAGGTGATCGGGGGGGGGCAGAGGCCGGGTTGGGGATCGGGGAGCCGATCTAGGGGGCAGAGGTGGGGCTGGCAAGCCGGGTGAGGGGGGAGCCGATCTGGGGGGCAGAGGCCGGGTTGGGGATCGGGGAGCCAATCTGGGGGCAGAGGTGGGGCTGGCAAGCCGGGTGAGGGGGGAGCCGATCTAGGGGGCAGAGGTGGGGCTGGCAAGCCGGGTGAGGGGGGAGCCGATCTGGGGGGCAGAGGCCGGGTTGGGGATCGGGGAGCCGATCTAGGGGGCAGAGGTGGGGCTGGCAAGCCGGGTGAGGGGGGAGGTGATTGGGGGGGCAGAGGCCGGGTTGGGGACCGGGGAGCCGATCTGGGGGGCAGAGCCGGGCCAGCGGTGGGGCCCCGGAACAAGGGGGAGGGGGCTGGGGGAGCGTGGCCCCCCAGCCCCCTTGACCCTGCTCTGTGCCCCCAGCCCCACGGCGGCCGTGCTCCGGGCCGACCGGGAGAAGCTGCGGGGGATGCAGAAGCTGCAGCCCCGCTTCACGGAGGAGCAGAAGGAGGAGCTGGCCCGGGTGCACCCCTGGGTGAGGACGGGGGTGCTCCCCAAGGCCCTCAACGGCACGGTAAGGGGGGGCTGGGCCCACCTCACTCCCGGGGGGGGGGGACCGGGACCCTCCGACTCCCGGGGGGGGGGGGGAGGGACACTGGGACCATCCGACTCCCTGGATGGGGGGGGGGGGGGACACCGGGACCGTCGGACTCCCTGGGGGGCGGGGGGGGGGGGACACGGGGACCGTCGGACTCCCTGGGGGGGGCGGGGGGGGGGACACACCGGGACCGTCCGACTCCCTGGGGATGGGGGAGGGACACACCGGGACGTCCGACTCTCTTGGGGGGGGGGGGGGAGGGACACTGGGACGTCCGACTCTCTTGGGGGGGGGGGGGAGGGACACCGGGACCCTCCAACTCCCTGGATGGGGGGGAGGGACACGGGGACCGTCCGACTCCCGGGGGGGGGGGGGGACACACCGGGACCGTCCGACTCCCTGGGCTGGCTGACCCCTCTCCTGCTCTCCCCCTCCCCCCCCCCCCAGGCCTGCGTGGACTGCGGCAGCTCCCGCCTGGCGCCCCCCTACGACACGGAGCCGCACGCCATGGACCTGCTGGAGGAGGGCAGCGGCGGCGGGGCCCCCCCCGGCCCGGACACGGCCATGGAGGAGGAGGGGGGGCCGCCGGCCCGGTCCCAGGCGGGCGCCGGGAACGCCGCCTGAGCCCCCCCCCCCCTCCGCTCGGAGCCGGCCACCGCCCCACATGGACCAATAGTGCCAGTCCCGGGACTCAGCCGAACCGGCCCTGCCCGCGGGCGCCCCCGGAGCCGGGGTATTTATTTTTGGAACGTGGTTTGGTTTTTTTGTACGAAAAGGCGGGACAATAAAAGCCCACGGCGACCGCCGCCCCCTTTCTGTCCCCCCTGGGCCCAGAACCCCCCCGGCCGCGGTCTCTGCTCTAACCACTGCCCCCACTGCCCTCCCAGAGCCGGGGAGAGAACCCAGGAGTCCTGGCCCCCAGCCCCTCCTGCTCTGACCCACCAGCCCCCACTCCCCTCCCAGAGCCGGGGAGAGAACCCAGGAGTCCGGGCTCCCAGCCCCCTCTGCTCTAACCCACCAGCCCCCACTCCACTCCCGGAGCCGGGGAGAGAACCCAGGAGTCCTGGCTCCCAGCCCCCCTGCTCTAACCCACCAGCCCCCACTCCCCTCCCAGAGCCGGGGAGAGAACCCAGGAGTCCTGGCTCCCAGCCCCCCTGCTCTAACCTACCAGCCCCCACTCCCCTCCCAGAGTCGGGGAGAGAACCCAGGAGTCCTGGCTCCCAGCCCCCCCTGCTCTAACCACCAGCCCCCACTCCCCTCCCAGAGCCTGGGAGAGAACCCAGGAGTCCTGGCTCCCAACCCCCCCTGCTCTAACCATCAGCCCCACTCCCCTTCCAGAGCCGGGGAGAGAACCCAGGAGTCCTGGCTCCCAACCCCCCCTGCTCTAACCATCAGCCCCCACTCCCCTTCCAGAGCCGGGGAGAGAACCCAGGAGTCCTGGCTCCCAGCCCCCCTTCTCTAACCCACCAGCCCCCACTCCCCTCCCAGAGCCGGGGAGAGAACCCAGGAGTCCTGGCTCCCAGCCCCCCCTGCTCTAACCACCAGCCCCCACTCCCCTCCCAGAGCCGGGGAGAGAACCCAGGAGTCCTGGCTCCCAGCCCCTCCTGCTCTAACCCACACGCCCCACTGCCCTGTGGGGGGCAGCCCCCCGAAGCATGACTGGTTTCCACCCCACTGCGGTCAGAGGCGCCGATTCCCCACTCGGTCACTCAGGAGTCACTCCGGTGGAGGCAGACGTGACCCCTCCACATACGACCCCCCCGGCCTGCGGCCCGCGGCGCGTCTGGACGGGACCCCCAGGGTGGAGGGACGGGGGGTGGGGGTGTAGGGGGCCGGGGGAAGAGTAACCCCCGCTGCCTGAGTTTGAGGAGAGCCTGCGCCCATTGCCGCCACTGGGGGGGGGGGGGGCTGCCCCCCGTGTGACCCATGTTGCCTGAGTTTCCCGAGAACCTGGCAGTGGGGGGCTTTGAATCCAGCCCCTGGCCTTTTAGACCCCCCCCCCCCGCCAGCCTTCTATGGGGCAGCCTCGGGGCTGCTTTTGTGCTCCCCTTGCTGAGGTGCGGAGGGGTGACCCCATCCCCCGCCCACCGCCACCCCTCTCTTCCCACAAATTCCGGCTGGCACCCTGGGCGTCCCCTGCTCCCCCTCCTTTGGCACCTTAAACCCCCCCCCCCCACCTGGGGCCCCATGGAATAGGGGCACCTAGGTTCGGGGATCCGGTTCCCACATGCTGCATTAGGCCGGGGGGGGGGAGGGGGGGCTAGCACGTATTTGCCACCCCGGGAAGCTCCTCAGCCGGGAGGAGTTCGTCCCCTCACTGCTGACGGGTATCCGGGCCCTGGGAGTGGGGAAACTGAGTCACGGAAACCGCTCGGGGAGGCCACGATCTGCCTCGGGGGCGGTGGGTAGATGTCGGAGGGGGATGGGGGCGGCGGGTGGATGTGGGGCGCGGGGCCCCCCCATAGACGTCCCCAGACGTGGTCCCTCCGCCTGCCCCTTTCCGGGACATCGGGGTGGCGGGGGTGGGGCGAGCGGCCTGTTTTCCTTGGCTGTGTTTCATCCCCTATTAACATTGGGTGCCCCCTTCTCCAGCCTCCCCCCGCTCCTTGTCTCCCTCCCCCCCCCGAAGTTGGGCCCCTAAAATATATCTCCCTTCGCCGGTCCCCCTCCAGTCAACCTGCCAGCGGGTTATTTCCGCTCTGGCCTCGGGGCGGCGGCGCCGCGGGTCCCGTTACGAGCGGGAGGATTTTGTGTCTTGCTGTCGCCCGTGGGACACGGGTGGGCACCCGGCTGCCTGGGCCGAGCGGGGAAGGAGGTGGATGTGAAATCCGGTGTGAATCTGGAGTCACTCCAGTGGAGTCGGAGTGGCCGAGTCCCCCTCGCTCACTCTGGTGTGAATCTGGAGTCACTCCAGTGGAGTCAGAGGTGTCAATTCCTTGCTCTGGTGTGAATCTGGAGTCACTCCAGTGGAGTCAGAGGTGTCAATTCCTTGCTCTGGTGTGAATCTGGAGTCACTCCAGTGGAGTCGGAGGTGTCAATTCCTTGCTCTGGTGTGAATCTGGAGTCACTCCAGTGCAGTCAGAGGCGCCGATTCCCCCTTGCTCACTCTGGTGTGAATCTGGAGTCACTCCAGTGGAGTCAGAGGTGTCAATTCCTTGCTCTGGTGTGAATCTGGAGTCACTCCAGTGGAGTCAGAGGTGTCAATTCCTTGCTCTGGTGTGAATCTGGAGTCACTCCAGTGGAGTCGGAGTGGCCGATTCCCCCTTGCTCACTCCGGTGTGAATCTGGAGTCACTCCAGTGCAGTCAGAGGCGCCGATTCCCCCTTGCTCACATCCGGTGTGAATCCGGAGTCACTCCAGTGCAGTCAGAGGCGCCGATTCCCCCTTGCTCACTCCGGTGTGAATCCAGAGTCACTCCAGTGCAGTCAGAGGCGCCGATTCCCCCTTGCTCACTCCGGTGTGAATCCAGAGTCACTCCAGTGCAGGCAGAGGCGCCGATTCCCCCTTGCTCACTCCGGTGTGAATCCAGAGTCACTCCAGTGCAGTCAGAGGCGCCGATTCCCCCTTGCTCACTCCGGTGTGAATCCAGAGTCACTCCAGTGGGGTCCGGTGTAAATTCCATCCTCGCTCACTCCACCGTGAATCTGAGCGCGGGGGAATCGGCACCACGGGGGGGGCACACTGCATAGGACAGGTGCAGGATGGCCCCAGGTGCCCATACCAGGGATGGGGGGGGCTCATTTAGGATATGGGTGGGGTTCCTGCAGCCCCCCCGTAACACCCCAAATCGGGGTCCAAGGGCTTCGCTCGCTAAGGACATCGGAGGTTGATTGTCACTTGGCTCACCCCAGTTCTAGAGCCACAAGCCCCCCCCCGAAGTGGCCCCACCCCTGACCTACAGGCGAGGGAGGTGGGGGGGCAGCTGGAGGAATGGATGGGGCTGGGGGGGGCAGATTCTCAGAGGGGGACGTTTTCCCCGCCACCACCGGGGGCAGTTAACCTGTGGAACTCACCGCTGCTGGAAGTCACTGGCCTGGATCACGGGGATCGGGGGCGTGAGCCCAGTGGAGGACACGGCCGAGGCTGCCATGGGGTGAGGGGGAGGGGTCACTGGGATGGGGGGCACAGAGCAATCCTAACACGGAGGAGGAATGGGTGGGGGGCCTGGGAGAAGATGGAACCGGGGGATGGGGGGCACATGGTCCCTGGCATGGGGGAGGGGAGGCGGGGGGGG
>JAVMKO010000048.1:746413-785079 GCA_032164245.1 Sternotherus odoratus
GGCAAGAATGCTTGAGAACGGCAACTCCTTCTCTGCTCCAGGTTGGCTTTTCCTTTGATTAGTTACAAAAGAGTTGATATATATAAAGCATAGGGAATTAACAATTTATACTGCAATATGTTTACGCCACAAGATGGTGCTAGAGCTCCCTGCTTAAGTATAAGAATGGGAAGTGTCCATATATAAAGTGAGGTGCCGGCTCTAATGTAATTGGGAGATGTTAGTGTGATGTGTAGGGAAATGTTGGCTCTATAAATATCATTGTATCATGCTGCGCGGGGCTGACTCTTTGTTTTGAATTGTCAGTCTTTCAGCGCTGAAATCAATAGCCTAAGTTCCTTAACCCTTACCCTGCCGTTCAGTCTGGGGATATTCGGAGCAACGCGGCTAGACGGGACTTTTCTTTCTTCTGAGTGAGGGCTCGGTGAAGTCCTCTTACCACAGACCCGGGCGTGGGTCCCTGCAAAACGGGACAAATGTGATATTTATGGTAAAAAGATGGGACAGTCCAAAAATATGTACAAAACGGGACGTATGGTCAGTCTATCCATATGGCCCTGGGGGAGGGGGTCCCTATATGTCCCATATGATCCTGGGAAGGGGGTCCCTGTATTGCCCTGGGGAGAGGGAGTCCCTATATGTCCCATATGGCCCGGGGGGAGGGGGTCCCCGTATTGCCCTGGGCAGGGGGAGTCCCTATATGTCCCATATGGCCCGGGGGGAGGGGGTCCCTGTATTGTCCTGGGGAGGGGAGTCCCTGTATGTCCCATATGGCCCAGGGGGAGGGGATCCCTGTATTGCCCTGGGGAGGGGAGTCCCTATATGTCCCATATGGTCCTGGGGAGGGGGTCCCCATATTGCCCTGGGGAGGGGGAGTCCCTATATGGCCCATATGGCCCAGGGGGAGGGGGTCCCTGTATTGTCCTGGGGAGGGGGAGTCCCTATATGGCCCATATGGCCCGGGGGGAGGGGGTCCCTGTATTGTCCTGGGGAGGGGAGTGCCTGTATGTCCCATATGGCCCTGGGGGAGGGGGTCCCGTATTGCCCTGGGGAGGGGGAGTGCCTGTATGTCCCATATGGCCCTGGGGGAGGGGGTCCCTGTATTGTCCTGGGGAGGGGAGTCCCTGTATGTCCCATATGGCCCTGGGGGAGGGGGTCCCTGTATTGTCCTGGGGAGGGGAGTGCCTATATGTCCCATAGGGTCCTGGGGGAGGGGGTCCCCATATTGCCCTGGGGAGGGGAGTCCCTGTATGTCCCATTTAGCCCTGGGGGAGGGGGTCCCTATATGTTTCATATGTAGGCTGACCATATTTCCTTGAGACAAACACGGGACATTGGGATAGCAAAAACGGGACGGGTTATGTAATATTCTGTATTCATGAAAAAGTAAGACGCTAAAAAAGTTTTATTTCATGAACATACAGTAGAACTCTCGATTATCCGGGATGATCGGGAAAACCTTAATCCCGGTTAATAAAATCCCAGATAATCAAGTGTCTACTGGGGGGGGGGGGGGTCACTGCCGCACTGGGGTGTGGGGGGAGGTGGTGGTCCCACCACCTGCCCCAGTCAGCTCCTGTAGGGAACCCAGGCTGGCAGCGGGAGCTCAGACCCCGGCTAGCAGGAGCCTGGGGGGAAACTCTAAAGCGGCAGCTGGCTGAGCGCTCAACCTGCTGCCTCTTTGGGGTTTCCCCCCCAGGCTCCTGTCAACGGGGGGTCTCAGCTCCTGTGCCAGCCTGGGTTCCCTACACCCAGACTGGCAGCAGAAGCTGACTGGGGCAGGCAGCAGGACCCCGGCTGGCAGGAGCCTGGGGAGAGAGCCCAAAGCGGCAGCGGTCTGGGCAGTCAGCCTGCCACCGCTTTGGGATTCCCCCCCGGCTCCTGCCAGCTGGGGACTCAGTCCGCTGCCAGCCTGGGCTTCCTACAGCCAGGCTGGCAGCAAGTTGAGACCCCGGCTGGCAAGGGATCCACCGGGGGCCGTGAGGGGAAGGGACTGAAGGGCTGCGGGAGGGGGTGGGTGGAGGCGGGACCTGTGGGGAAATAAAGCTGTTCTTTGCCTGCAGGTTGGAATAAGCAATATGCACCTGGTGTATCTATAACAACACCACAATGTCCTGAGTTCTGTATCAATTAAGCTAGCTAGTCTCAAGGCCCAGGGAAACAAAGTAGATAAGCAGGCGGATGGGAATTTAAAGGGAGTAAGAGAATATAAAAGCCAGATGGCCCAATGAAGGCAAGAATGCTTGAGAACGGCAACTCCTTCTCTGCTCAAGGTTGGCTTTTCCTTTGATTAGTTACAAAAGAGTTGATATATATAAAGCATAGGGAATTAACAATTTATACTGCAATATGTTTACGCCACAAGATGGTGCTAGAGCTCCCTGCTTAAGTATAAGAATGGGAAGTGTCCATATATAAAGTGAGGTGCCGGCTCTAATGTAATTGGGAGATGTTAGTGTGATGTGTAGGGAAATGTTGGCTCTATAAATATCATTGTATCATGCTGCGCGGGGCTGACTCTGTTTTGAATTGTCAGTCTTTCAGCGCTGAAATCAATAGCCTAAGTTCCTTAACCCTTACCCTGCCGTTCAGTCTGGGGATATTCGGAGCAACGCGGCTAGACGGGACTTTTCTTTCTTCTGAGTGAGGGCTCGGTGAAGTCCTCTTACCACAGACCCGGGCGTGGGTCCCTGCAAAACGGGACAAATGTGATATTTATGGTAAAAAGACGGGACAGTCCAAAAATATGTAAAAAACGGGACGTATGCTCAGCCTATCCATATGGCCCTGGGGGAGGGGTCCCTATATGTCCCATATGGCCCGGGGGAAGGGGGTCCCTGTATTGCCCTGGGGAGAGGGAGTCCCTATATGTCCCATATGGCCCAGGGGGAGGGGATCCCCGTATTGCCCTGGGGAGGGGGAGTCCCTATATGTCCCATATGGTCCTGGGAAGGGGGTCCCTGTATTGTCCTGGGGAGGGGGAGTCCCTATATGGCCCATATGGCCCGGGGGAGGGGGTCCCTGTATTGTCCTGGGGAGGGGGAGTCTCTATATGGCCCGTATGGCCCTGGGGGAGGGGGGTCCCTGTATTGTCCTGGGCAGGGGGAGTCCCTATATGGCCCGTATGGCCCTGGGGGAGGGGTCCCTGTATTCTCCTGGGGAGGGGGAGTCCCGATATGGCCCATATGGCCCGGGGGGAGGGCTCAGCGGAGGGGGGGGAGCTGCCCTTCTTCATGCCCTCAAGCAAGATGGCGGCGCGGGGCTCGTCTAGCGAGATCTCCTCCGAGATCACGAGCTCTCGCTCTCTGGAGCGCGGTGCGGCGCCGGGAGCGGTTGGTCGGTTGCCAGGGGCAACGCCGAGGGCCGGGGCGCGCGGAGCCTGAGCGAGAGCGACAGAGCGCGCGGCCGGGGGTGGGCGCGCGGGGCGAGGGTTCCACGGGGGGAGGGGGAGTCTCTGTGGGGGGTGCGCGGGGGGGAGGGGGAGCCTGTGGGGGGGCGGGGGGTTCCACTGAGGGGGGGGAGTCTCTGGGGGGGGCGGGGGGTTCCACTGAGGGGGGAGGGGTGGAGGGGGAGTCTGTGGGGGGGCGGGGGGCTTCCACTGAGGGGGGAGTCTCTGGGGGGGTGGGGGAGGTCTCTGTGGGGGGGGGGCGGGGGGTTCCATGGGGGGGTGGAGGGGGAGTCTGTGGGGGGAGCAGAGGGGTTCCACGAGGGGGGTTTTGGGGGAGGGGGTAGTATGGGGGCCACGGGGATGGGGGATTGCACAAGGGGGGAGGGTGTAGTGATTGGGGAGTCTCCATGGGGGGGCGCAGGGTTGGGGGATACTAGGAGGGGGGACATGGGGAGGGGGGAGTCGCTATGGGGGGCGCCCACCCTGTGTGAAACCCACAATCTGAACCCTACAGCATTCGACTGGGGGGGCAGGCGCATGGAGGCGGGGGGGGTCCATGGGGGTGATGCAGGGGGCTATGGGGACAATGGGGACTGGGGGGGCAGGCGGATGGAGGCGGGGGGGGTTCCATGGGGGTGGCGGCAATGCAGGGGGCTATGGGGACTGGGGGGCTCTGTGGGGGGGACGGGAGATGGGGGACAATGGGGACTGGGGGGCTCTGTGGGGGATTATGTGGGGGGGACAACGGGAGATGGGGACTCCATGGGGGACAATGGGGACCGGGGGGTTCCGTGGGGGGTTCTGTGGGGGGGACGGGAGATGGGGACTCCATGGGGACACTGGGGACTGGGGGGTTCCGTGGGGGGTTATGTGGGGGGGGGATGGGAGATGGGGACTCCATGGGGGGCGATGGGGGAGACTCCCCAGGGAGGATGCAGGGGGGCCCGGTGCTGCCTTGGGTCACCCCAGCCTGACGCCTTCACTCCCCTCCCCCCCGCTAGGCCCCGCCCAGAGGATCCTGCCTGCGTGGGGGGCGCCTGGCGATGCCGCTGGTCAGTGGGCTGGTGCCCGCCCGCTTCCTGACCCTCACGGCGCATCTCGTCATCGTCATCACCATCTTCTGGTCCCGGGTAAGAGACCCCGACGACGCCCACCCTGCGTGACACTCACAATCGGCACCTTACCACGCCACACCCCCAACGACGTCTACCTGTGTGACACCCACAGTCGGCAGCCTACAGCATGCCTGCCCGACGACACACACACCCTGTGTGACACCCGCAATCTGCAGCCTACAGCATGCCACCTATCCACCCTGACAATGCACACCCATGTGACACCCACAGTCTACACCCAGACAGAATGCCTGTCCGTCCACCCAGACATCACACCCATGTGATGCCCACAACGTAAACCTATACAGCACATCCGTCTACCCATCCAGCATGCCCACTCGTCCACCACAACACACACCCGTATGACACCCACCAAGTACACCTATATAGCACACCCGCCTGTACACTGAGACGATGCACGTCCATATAGCACTTTGACCTGGAAACACCCGCCCATCCTAACAGCACATACCTGTGAGGTACACCCCTACAGCGTGCCTGCTCGCCCACCCCAAGGGTGTACACTCATAAGACGTACAGCTGTACATGTCTGTCCCGGTGACACACACCTTTCTGATACCCGCACCTATGATGTACACCCGTACAACGCACTGACCCTGATGACGTACAACCGCATGATGCCTGGGATGCAGACCCACCCCGACAACCCACACCTGTACGACGACCATGCCTACAACACACACCGCCATATCACACCCGCCCTTACAACGCCCGTGCCTGGAATTCATCCCCATACCATACACCCATCCCGACAATGGCCGCCTGCCCCAACAACGCCCACCCATATAACGTCCATCCATGTGACGCACCACCTGTACAATGTGCACAGCTGCCCCCGCAACACCCGCCTGCCACTATCCCCTGTCACGCACGTACAGGTCTCCCAACACACTCACCACCTAACACGGTGTACACCGTACTCCAACACGCACCCCTCATGCAGCAGGGCTTCCACCTCACCCACACACCGTGCCCCCGCCACCTGTGGTCACTTTCCAGAGGTGAGAAGAGGGGGTATGGGGAGCCCCCACTGAACACAGGCGGCAGGAATCAAGGAGGTTGTGGCTGCAGGGAGGTGGGTGGAAACAATGTGGATCAGGACTCCTGGGTTCTCTCCCTGGCTCTGGGAGGGGAGTGGGGGCTAGTGGTTAGAGCAGGGGCAGGCTGGGAATCAGGACTCCTGGGTTCTCTCCCCGGCTCTGGGAGGGGAGTGGGGGCTGGTGGTTAGAGCAGGGGGGGCTGGGAGCCAGGACTCCTGGGTTCTCTTCCCGGCTCTGGGAGGGGAGTGGGGGGCTAGTGGTTAGAGCGGGGGCAGGCTGGGAGTCAGGACTCCTGGGTTCTCTCCCCGGCTCTGGGAGGGGAGTGGGAGCTGGTGGTTAGAGCAGGGGAAGGCTGGGAGTCAGGACTCTTGGGTTCTCTCCCTGGCTCTGGAGGGGAGTGGGGGCTGGTGGTTAGAGCAGGGGCAGGCTGGGAGTCAGGACTCCTGGGTTCTCTCACCGGCTCTGGGAGGGGAGTGGGGGCTGGTGGTTAGAGCAGGGGCAGGCTGGGAGTCAGGACTCCTGGGTTCTCTCCCCGGCTCTGGGAGGGGAGTGGGGGCTAGTGGTTAGAGCAGGGGAAGGCTGGGAGTCAGAATAGCATCTTTTCTCCTGCCCCCCGATTCTACCCCAGCTCGCCCTCCGCTGAGTGTCACGCCCGGGCCTGATCTTGCTGCCCCGTCTTGCAGGACAACAACGTCCGGGCCGGGCTGCCCCTGCAGTACACCCAGCAGCAGTACCAGCGCCAGGACGTGGAGTGAGTCAGCCGGGGGCTGGGGGGACACCAGGGCGAGCGGAGGGGGGTGGGGGGGACGACAGGTCTGGGTCTACAGCGGGACGGGGGGCACCTGGGGTGGCAGGGGGACCGGTGGGAGGAGGATGGGCCCAGCAGGGCATGGGGGGGAGGATGCTGGGAGGGGGGAGAAATGGGCTGAGAGAGGTGGGGGGAGATTGCGGGGGGTGGGGTCTGTGGGGAGACCAGGGCGGGCAGGACCTGGGGGTCGCGCCCAGCCCCCTGTGACCCCGTGTCGCCCGTCCGGGCGCCGGCCCCAGGCTGGTGGTGGCCCTGTCGGTGACCCTGGGCTTGTTCGCGGTGGAGCTGGCCGGCTTCTTCTCCGGGGTGTCCATGTTCAACAACACCCAGAGTCTGCTGTGTATCCTTCCGCCTGTTGGGGGACAAACGCTGAACACCCCCCCCCCCCCCCCGTATGGTGTTACAGCATCACCCGGACCTGCCTGACCCCCCACACAACACAATGACTTGTCCTCAGGGGGCCCCACCTCTGTTCTGCACTGGCTCAGGGGGGCGGGGAATGGGGCAGCGGCCTGGCCCCTCTAGGGGGCGCCGACTCCCACCCGGCCCCAGGGTGGGAGTGGCTGGCTCAGGGGGGCGGGGAATGGGAGGGAGGGGGTCCGCTCAGCTGACCCCAGACCATCCCCCTGGTTAGCACCGTTGCCATCCCCAGCGGAGAGACCAGGGCCTGGAGGGGTACAGGGGAGAACGGATGGGGGGCAGCCCCCTGCCCCACCCCAGCTGCACCAGCCCCCCCCCCCCCCCCATCGGTCCCAGTTGTTGATCCCTGACTCTGCTCCCCCCCAGCCATCGGGGCTCACGCCGCCGCCGCCGTGACCCTGCTCTTCTTCCTCTTCGACCAGTGGGGCAGCAGCCTCGACTGGGGGATCTTTGCCTTCTGCAGGTCAGTGGCGCCCCCCCCTGCCCCCTTCCCCGCCCTCCTGAGCCGGCCGGTCCCTGCCCTGGGGCCGGGTGGGGCCAGCGCCCCCTACAGAGTTCTCTCCACGCCGGGTTATTTCCCTGACGGCTCCTCCCCAGCACTGGCCGCTCACTGCAGCGCCTCCGTCTGCCTCTCCTTCTTCACCTCGGCGCGCTGGGAGAGCGCCACCTACTGGTACATCCTGGCCGCCTGCAGGTAGATGCCCCCCCCCGAGGGGCATGGGCGGGGGGGACCCGGGGGGAACGTCCTGGCACTGACCCCACCACCCTTGTGCCCCCAGCGCCCTGCCCGCAGCCTTCGAGATCCTGCTCTTCGTCTCCGTCTTCGGGTTCAAGAGGAAGCCACTGTGAGCCGGGCCCCCCCCCCCGGAGGTCTCTGAGCCGGGGGGCGGATTCGCCGCCAGGGGAGCTCGCCACGCCCGCCGTGCCCCACAGGCCTGGCGCTGGAGGGGGGGCCGCATGGGGCTGTCCTGACCCGGTGCTCTGCCTCTAGGGGGCAGGGCTGAATTAGCCCCATAGGAGCCTACAGTGGCGTGTACCAGCACACCCCATGGGCAACAGGCGGTACTGCACCCTGTGTCAGTTCTATAGCAACCTACAGTGCCCCCCCAGGACACCCCCATGGGCAACAGGCAGGACTGTAGCCTGTGTCAGTCCTATAGCAACCTACAGTGCCCCCCCAGGATACCCCCATGGGCCACAGGCGGTACTGCACCCTGTGTCAGTCCCATAGCAACCTACAGTGCCCCCCCAGGACACCCCCATGGGCAACAGGTGGGACTGTAGCCTGTGTCAGTCCCATAGCAACCTACAGTGCCCCCCCAGGATACCCCCATGGGCAACAGGCGGTACTGTAGCCTGTGTCAGTCCCATAGCAACCTACAGTGCCCCCCCAGGATACCCCCATGGGCCACAGGCGGTACTGCACCCTGTGTCAGTCCCATAGCAACCTACAGTGCCCCCCCAGGACACCCCCATGGGCAACAGGTGGGACTGTAGCCTGTGTCAGTCCCATAGCAACCTACAGTGCCCCCCCAGGATACCCCCATGGGCAACAGGCGGTACTGTAGCCTCTGTCAGTCCCATAGCAACCTACAGTGCCCCCCCAGGATACCCCCATGGGCCACAGGCGGTACTGCACCCTGTGTCAGTCCCATAGCAACCTACAGTGCCCCCCCAGGACACCCCCATGGGCAACAGGTGGGACTGTAGCCTGTGTCAGTCCCATAGCAACCTACAGTGCCCCCCCAGGATACCCCCATGGGCAACAGGCGGTACTGTAGCCTGTGTCAGTCCCATAGCAACCTACAGTGCCCCCCCAGGATACCCCCCATGGGGAACAGGCGGTACTGCACCCTGTGTCAGTCCCATAGCAACCTACAGTGCCCCCCAGGATACCCCCATGGGGAACAGGCGGTACTGTAGCCTGTGTCAGTCCCATAGCAACCTACAGTGCCCCCCCCAGGATACCCCCATGGGCAACAGGCGGGTACTGCACCCTGTGTCAGTCCCATAGCAACCTGCTGCCCCCCACCCAGGACACCATGAGGAGCAGGAGGAGGTACTGCACCTGGTGTCAGCCCCACAGCAGCCTGCATCGCCCCCCGGTGGCAGCAGGAGGTACTGCACCGTTTATCAGTCCCATGGGACCCTGCAGCGCCCCTCCCAGGACACCCCAGTGGCAGCAGGAGGTACTGCACCGGGCAGTGCATCTGCCCCACTGACGCGGGAGCCCGCCCTGCCCCCGGAATAAAGCCGGCTTTCCTAACCAGAGTTGGGGTCTGTTCCAGTCTGCTCCCCCCTCCCCTGTGGGCTGGGGGGGCAGAACTCACATGGGAAGGGGTTTGGGGGTGATCCCATAAGAAGGGCTGATTCAGCAGGGAGCGCTCTCCCCTCACAGCTCTCCCCAGGGGGCCGTCAGTTAGGCTGGGCATCAGCAGAGCTGTGGGTCAGGAGTGGGGGGCACCAGCAGAGCTGGGGGGTGGGGCTGGGCTGGCAGGGGCTGTGGGTCAGGAGTGAGGGGCACTGGCAGATTTGGGGGGGCAGGGCTGGGCTGGTAGGGGCTGTGGGTCAGGAGTGAGGGGCATCAGCAGGGCTGGGGGGGGCAGGGCTGGACTGGTAGGGGCTGTGGGTCAGGAGTGAGGGGCACCGGCAGAGCTGGGGGGGCTGGGCTGGGCTGGCAGGGGCTGCGGGTCGGGAGTGAGGGGCATCAGCAGAGCTGGGGGGCTGACTGAATATATGGGGCTGAGAGCAGGAACTCAAGGACTGTGTTGAATGGATCAGCCATTAACACCATAAACACCCTCCGCTCCCCCTGCACACGGGCGCTGTTGGGTCCATTGCCCCCCACTTCCCACCTGGGCAGTAGTGGGGAGCAGAGCGAGGGGGGGGCCTCCCCAGCACGCCCCCCATGGGTAAACCACAGACCCACCCCCTCCATCCGTTCCCCCGCGTCGTCTGTCCCTCCCAATTCACCCATCCCCCAACACCCCCCAAGTGTGGTCTGAGCAGTGCCCATCGAGATGGGGTCCCGATCTCGGTTTGGGGGGGGGGGGTCTGGGCAGTGCCCGGTGTGACGGGTCCCGATCTCGGTTTTGGGGGGCGTCTGAGCAGTGCCCGGTGTGACGGGTCCCGATGTCGGTTTCGGGGGGGGGGTCTGGGCAGTGCCCGGTGTGACGGGCCCCGATCTCGGTTTGGGGGGGGTCTGGGCAGTGCCCGGTGAGACGGGGCCCTGATCTCGGTGGGGGGGGTCTGGATGGTGACCTGTACACTGAATGCCCGGTGCCAACGTGCAGGGGTGTGCAGTGGGACGGTGTGAGGCCCCCGCCCGTCACTCTGACGCCCAGCGAGCTGTGAGGAGAAACACAGTCCGTGTGAAACCCGCAGGACGTGCAGTTAAAGGGCCAGTGCTCATACTGGGGGGGCGGGGCGGGGGTCACAAGAGTAGCTCCCTGGAGCCACAGGTCAGTGGCCTGGCATGACGTGAGTGTGATGGGGCTCAGAGCTGGCCCCCACCAGCAGCAAGCCCGGAAAGGGGGGGCTCCATCGCTGCTCCCATGGAAGGTTGTGGGGGGCTGCAAAGCAGAAGGACCAACATTGGCGGGGGGACAGTCAGATCTCTCTCTCTCTCTCACACACACACACACACACACACACACACACACACACACACCCCCTCTTGCCTGTCTTTGTTGTTATTAGGTCACAGCCCTGACACCCCTGTTACAAAAAGCCGCATGCCCCTCTTTTCTGAGGGTTACGGTCGCTACCGGCGTGCGCGGCATATGCAAATATACGCCGCGGGGCATTGTGGGAGGAAAGAGCGGGGGCAGTCAGGAGCAGACGTTTGCCACCCGGGCTCCGCCCGAAGCCCCGGGTTGCGAGGGGGTCGGGAGCGGGGCCGGCAGCGGGGGAAGGGGTCTCCCCGGGGCTGGGCGTGCGGCGTTCGCCCTGAGCAAGGCAGGTGTGGCCGGGTGGTGGGTCCCGGCGGCGCGGTACAGTCGGTCTCGTCAGTGAGGTACATCCTGACCTGTTCCCCGCTGGGGGGCAGCACGTGATGATCGGAGAGCGCATGAGACGTGATTACAGTCTCCGCGGCCGCGGTCCGCAACACCGCGGCTCGCTCCTTTCTGAGCCTCCTGGGGGGGTGTCGCCGTGACCGGGGACCCTCTGGGGTCCTCCGAGCGACTGTTGGGGGGGGGTTAGTTGAGCTGTTTAACACAAGTGACTTTATATGCGGCCTGTTTTGTGGTTGTAACATGAGGGGGCAGCGTTATAACATTACACTTACAATCTAGGGGGGGGGGGGGGGAAGTAGCATTACAGTCCTAATCGATTCCCTTCTATTAGCAGGGAGAGCGGAAACAAAGTTACAGCCCCAATCTATTCCCTTGTAATAGTGGGGAGGGGGCAAAGTTGTAACATTACGGTCACAATCTATTCCTTTGCAAGGGGACAGCGTTGTACCATTTACAGTCACAATCAGTCCCCTTGTAATAATGGGGCAGGGAGTTATAGTCACAATCGATTCCTTTGCAATAGCGGGGGACAGCGTTGTAACACTACAGTCACTATTTATTGCCTTGTAATAGCGTGGGGAGGGGAGGATACAGTCACATCCATTCCTTTGCACTAGTGTGGGGCAGGAGGACAAAGTTACAGTCACAATCTATTCCTTTGCAATAGTGGGGAACAACGTGTTAACGTTACAGTCACTATCTATTCCTTTGCAATAGCGGGGGACAACACTTACTATCACAATCGGTTCCCTTAGAGTAGCAGGGGAGAGGGGATGGCGGTGGGGGACAAAGTGAAAGTTACAATCTATTCCTTTGCAACAGCAGCAGACAACATAATGTCACACTCACAACCCTTGCAATAACGGGGTGGAGTTGGGGACAGCATTGTAATGTTACAGTCATAATCTACCTGCTTGCAGTAGTGCGGAGAAAACACTGTAAGGTTTCAGTCATACCTATCCTGTTGCAATAACGTTACAGTCACAGTCTACCCCAGTGTAAACGTTATCACGTTACAGTCACAATCTACCCCCCTGCCGTAGTGGGCGACCATGTTACAGTCACCGTCTGTCACGTGCAATAGAGGTGAATGACATTAGAGGCACAGTTGCGGCATCACAAAAACCACCGGAGACATGAAGAACACAACAGCCGTGTCGCTGGGTCAGTCCCACCACACCAGGGAGACGAGCCGGGTGAAAGGATGGGGGCGGGGGAGGTTGTTTGGCCTGGAAAAGAGATGACGGATGGAGCAAAATTGGTACAATCCCAGTGAGAGCGCTCCTCGGTCTTTCGCACGACTAGGGTGACCAGACAGCAAGTGAAAAATCGGGACAGGGCTGGGGGGTAATAGGACCCTATATGAAAAAGACCCCAAATTGGGACTGTCCTTATAAAACTGGGACATCTGGTCGCCCTTCGCATGACACGCGGCGAGCCGGGGTCACCCGCTGGCTGGGTGCGTACTGAGCGCACGGTTAACCTGCGGAACTCCTCGCCACTGGATGTGGGCGAAGGCCGGAAGCCCCAGGTCCAGCTGCCGGCTATTAGCCCCTCCCCCTCCAGCTGCCCCTCAGCCCCCCCACCCCACCCAGGCCCATCCCCGCCCTTGTGCCAAGGTGAGGGTCTCCAAAGGGGCGGGACCAGTTCCATCCTCGCTGCTCTGATTGGCTGGGGCCTGCTGACAGCTCTTCCCTGGGCGGGACTCAGCCTGCTCCCTTGCTTGTGATTGGCTGGAGCCTTCCTTTTTATCTTGCTCCCTTATGATTGGCTGGACAGCACATCTCGTCTCTCTCATTGGCTGAGGGGAAGGGGGGCATCTTATTACCCCTGATTGGCTGGGCGTCTCCCCTGCCCCTCCCTCCAGTAGCTGACTGCCCGCCCCCCCTTCCGTGATTGGCTGGGCTCGTCCTCAGCTTCTCTCGTGATTGGCTGGGCGCCGCCCTCTGTTCCTGGGCAGAAGCTGGGACCCCTCACAAAATGGCGGGGGCGCCACGCCTCCCTTCTCTGATTGGTCGCCGCCCGGAGTGATTGACAAGAGCCTCCGTTTGTTTTAATCCTAACGGCGCAGGCGCGAGCCCCGCCCCACTCCCCAGTGACGTTGGACAAGACGCGAGCACAGCGGCGGCGCGAGGCGCTAGCCCAGGGGGTGTGTTCGCCGGCGAGGGGACACGGGGCATGGCAGAGCCAATGGGAGGGCGGCCAGGCCCCGTCAGCCAATAGCGAACGAGCAGGAGGAGACGGGCATGTGTGCCAACCAATGAGAGGGTGTATTGTCATATGGAAGGGGATGGGCGCGACGGCCAATGGGATGGTTGGAGGGCGAGCTCGGTCGCCAATGGGGAGGGTCAGCCGGGGTCGGCGTCCAATGGCAGGGTGGAGGGCGGGGACTGATTGTGGAGGCTGCCCGAGCAGGGCGGGCGCGGTGGCCAATAGCAAGGCGGGGCCGGAGCCTTCCGGATGCGGCGGCCAATGGCAGAGCGGGAGGGGCCGTGGCCGGCTGACTCTAGCCCCGCCCTCCGCTTAACTGCCGGGCCAGTGAGCGGCCGGCAGCGGTTTCGAACCGGGAGCAGCAGCCCCTGATTGGCCGCTGGGCGGCACCGCTCCCGGCGATTGGCTGGTGCCCTCCGAGCGCGCGGGAGACCGGCTCGGCCGAGAGAGCGGAGCGCGCGAGCCCCGGTAGAGAGCGGCGGGGGGCGGGTCCCCGGGGGCATTGGGGGGGCGGGGCTCTGGGGGGGTTGTGGGGGGAGAGCGGGGGCGGGGCTCTGGGGGGGAGAGCGGGGGGGGCTTATTGAAGGCGGCGGTTATGGGGGGCTGGAGGATCTGGGGGTCATGGAGTGTGGGGCCTGGGGGAGAAGCAGGTTATGGGGATGAGGGGCGGGGGTTACGGGGGGCTGGAGGATCTGGGGGTCATGGAGTGTGGGGCCTGGGGGAGAAGCAGGTTTTGGGGATGAGGGGCGGGGGTTATGGGGGGCTGGAGGATCTGGGGGTCATGGAGTGTGGGGCCTGGGGGAGAAGCAGGTTTTGGGGATGAGGGGCGGGGGTTATGGGGGGCTGGAGGATCTGGGGGTCATGGAGTGTGGGGCCTGGGGGAGAAGCAGGTTTTGGGGATGAGGGGCGGGGGGTTATGGGGGGCTGGAGGATCTGGGGGTCATGGAGTGTGGGGCCTGGGGGAGAAGCAGGTTATGGGGATGAGGGGTGGGGGGTTATGGGGGGCTGGAGGAGCTGGGGGTCATGGAGTGTGGGGTCTGGGGGAGAAGCAGGTTATGGGGATGAGGGGCGGGGGTTATGGGGGGCTGGAGGATCTGGGGGTCATGGAGTGTGGGGCCTGGGGGAGAAGCAGGTTTTGGGGATGAGGGGCGGGGGTTATGGGGGGCTGGAGGATCTGGGGGTCATGGAGTGTGGGGCCTGGGGGAGAAGCAGGTTTTGGGGATGAGGGGCGGGGGGTTATGGGGGGCTGGAGGATCTGGGGGTCATGGAGTGTGGGGCCTGGGGGAGAAGCAGGTTATGGGGATGAGGGGTGGGGGGTTATGGGGGGCTGGAGGAGCTGGGGGTCATGGAGTGTGGGGTCTGGGGGAGAAGCAGGTTTTGGGGATGAGGGGCGGGGGTTATGGGGGGCTGGAGGATCTGGGGGTCATGGAGTGTGGGGTCTGGGGGAGAAGCAGGTTTTGGGGATGAGGGGCGGGGGTTATGGGGGGCTGGAGGATCTGGGGGTCATGGAGTGTGGGGCCTGGGGGAGAAGCAGGTTATGGGGATGAGGGATGGAGGTTATGGGGGGCTGGAGGATCTGGGGGTCATGGAGTGTGGGGCCTGGGGGAGAAGCAGGTTATGGGGATGAGGGGCGGGGGTTATGGGGGGCTGGAGGAGCTGGGGGTCATGCAGTGTGGGGCCTGGGGGAGAAGCAGGTTATGGGGATGAGGGGCGGGGGGTTATGGGGGGCTGGAGGAGCTGGGGGTCATGGAGTGTGGGGCCTGGGGGAGAAGCAGGTTATGGGGATGAGGGGCGGGCGTTATGGGGGGCTGGAGGAGCTGGGGGTCATGGAGTGTGGGGCCTGGGGGAGAAGCAGGTTTTGGGGATGAGGGGCGGGGGTTATGGGGGGCTGGAGGAGCTGGGGGTCATGGAGTGTGGGGCCTGGGGGAGAAGCAGGTTATGGGGATGAGGGATGGAGGTTATGGGGGGCTGGAGGAGCTGGGGGTCATGGAGTGTGGGGTCTGGGGGAGAAGCAGGTTATGGGGATGAGGGGCGGGGGTTATGGGGGGCTGGAGGAGCTGGGGGTCATGGAGTGTGGGGCCTGGGGGAGAAGCAGGTTATGGGGATGAGGGGCGGGGGTTATGGGGGGCTGGAGGATCTGGGGGTCATGGAGTGTGGGGCCTGGGGGAGAAGCAGTTTATGGGGATGAGGGGTGGGGGGTTATGGGGGGCTGGAGGAGCTGGGGG
The DNA here is from genome assembly GCA_032164245.1 of Sternotherus odoratus. Taxonomy (NCBI): domain Eukaryota; kingdom Metazoa; phylum Chordata; order Testudines; family Kinosternidae; genus Sternotherus; species Sternotherus odoratus. Next base: position 761,658 of record JAVMKO010000048.1, read on the forward strand.
TCATGGAGTGTGGGGTCTGGGGGAGAAGCAGGTTATGGGGATGAGGGGCGGGGGGTTATGGGGGGCTGGAGGATCTGGGGGTCATGTAGTGTGGGGCCTGGGGGAGAAGCAGGTTATGGGGATGAGGGGCGGGGGGTTATGGGGGGCTGGAGGATCTGGGGGTCATGGAGTGTGGGGTCTGGGGGAGAAGCAGGTTATGGGGATGAGGGGCGGGGGGTTATGGGGGGCTGGAGGATCTTGGGGCCTGGGGGAGAAGCAGGTTATGGGGATGAGGGGTGGGGGGTTATGGGGGGCTGGAGGAGCTGGGGGTCATGGAGTGTGGGGTCTGGGGGAGAAGCAGGTTATGGGGATGAGGGGCGGGGGTTATGGGGGGCTGGAGGATCTGGGGGTCATGGAGTGTGGGGCCTGGGGGAGAAGCAGGTTATGGGGATGAGGGGAGGGGGTTATGGGGGGCTGGAGGATCTGGGGGTCATGGAGTGTGGGGCCTGGGGGAGAAGCAGGTTATGGGGATGAGGGGCGGGGGTTATGGGGGGCTGGAGGATCTGGGGGTCATGGAGTGTGGGGCCTGGGGGAGAAGCAGGTTATGGGGATGAGGGGTGGGGGGTTATGGGGGGCTGGAGGAGCTGGGGGTCATGGAGTGTGGGGTCTGGGGGAGAAGCAGGTTTTGGGGATGAGGGGCGGGGGTTATGGGGGGCTGGAGGATCTGGGGGTCATGGAGTGTGGGGCCTGGGGGAGAAGCAGGTTTTGGGGATGAGGGGCGGGGGTTATGGGGGGCTGGAGGATCTGGGGGTCATGGAGTGTGGGGCCTGGGGGAGAAGCAGGTTATGGGGGTGGGGGGTTATGGGGGGCTGGAGGAGCTGGGGGTCATGGAGTGTGGGGTCTGGGGGAGAAGCAGGTTTTGGGGATGAGGGGCGGGGGTTATGGGGGGCTGGAGGATCTGGGGGTCATGGAGTGTGGGGCCTGGGGGAGAAGCAGGTTTTGGGGATGAGGGGTGGGGGTTATGGGGGGCTGGAGGAGCTGGGGGTCATGGAGTGTGGGGTCTGGGGGAGAAGCAGGTTATGGGGATGAGGGGCGGGGGTTATGGGGGGCTGGAGGAGCTGGGGGTCATGGAGTGTGGGGTCTGGGGGAGAAGCAGGTTTTGGGGATGAGGGGCGGGGGGTTATGGGGGGCTGGAGGAGCTGGGGGTCATGGAGTGTGGGGCCTGGGGGAGAAGCAGGTTTTGGGGATGAGGGGCGGGGGTTATGGGGGGCTGGAGGAGCTGGGGGTCATGGAGTGTGGGGCCTGGGGGAGAAGCAGGTTTTGGGGATGAGGGGCGGGGGTTATGGGGGGCTGGAGGAGCTGGGGGTCATGGAGTGTGGGGCCTGGGGGAGAAGCAGGTTTTGGGGATGAGGGGCGGGGGTTATGGGGGGCTGGAGGATCTGGGGGTCATGGAGTGTGGGGCCTGGGGGAGAAGCAGGTTATGGGGATGAGGGGCGGGGGTTACGGGGGGCTGGAGGAGCTGGGGGTCATGGAGTGTGGGGTCTGGGGGAGAAGCAGGTTATGGGGATGAGGGGCGGGGGTTACGGGGGGCTGGAGGAGCTGGGGGTCATGGAGTGTGGGGCCTGGGGGAGAAGCAGGTTATGGGGATGAGGGGCGGGGGTTACGGGGGGCTGGAGGATCTGGGGGTCATGGAGTGTGGGGCCTGGGGGAGAAGCAGGTTTTGGGGATGAGGGGCGGGGGTTATGGGTGGCTGGAGGATCTGGGGGTCATGGAGTGTGGGGCCTGGGGGAGAAGCAGGTTATGGGGATGAGGGGCGGGGGTTACGGGGGGCTGGAGGAGCTGGGGGTCATGGAGTGTGGGGCCTGGGGGAGAAGCAGGTTATGGGGATGAGGGGCGGGGGTTATGGGGGGCTGGAGGATCTGGGGGTCATGGAGTGTGGGGTCTGGGGGAGAAGCAGGTTATGGGGATGAGGGGCGGGGGTTATGGGGGGCTGGAGGATCTGGGGGTCATGGAGTGTGGGGCCTGGGGGAGAAGCAGGTTATGGGGATGAGGGGCGGGGGTTATGGGGGGCTGGAGGATCTGGGGGTCATGGAGTGTGGGGCCTGGGGGAGAAGCAGGTTTTGGGGATGAGGGGCGGGGGTTATGGGGGGCTGGAGGATCTGGGGGTCATGGAGTGTGGGGCCTGGGGGAGAAGCAGGTTATGGGGATGAGGGGTGGGGGGTTATGGGGGGCTGGAGGATCTGGGGGTCATGGTGTGTGGGGTCTGGGGGAGAAGCAGGTTATGGGGATGAGGGGCGGGGGTTATGGGGGGCTGGAGGAGCTGGGGGTCATGGAGTGTGGGGCCTGGGGGAGAAGCAGGTTTTGGGGATGAGGGGCGGGGGGTTATGGGGGGCTGGAGGATCTGGGGGTCATGGAGTGTGGGGCCTGGGGGAGAAGCACGTTTTGGGGATGAGGGGCGGGGGTTATGGGGGGCTGGAGGAGCTGGGGGTCATGGAGTGTGGGGTCTGGGGGAGAAGCAGGTTATGAGGATGAGGGATGGAGGTTATGGGGGGCTGGAGGATCTGGGGGTCATGGAGTGTGGGGCCTGGGGGAGAAGCAGGTTATGGGGATGAGGGGCGGGGGTTATGGGGGGCTGGAGGAGCTGGGGGTCATGGAGTGTGGGGCCTGGGGGAGAAGCAGGTTATGGGGATGAGGGGCGGGGGTTACGGGGGGCTGGAGGAGCTGGGGGTCATGGAGTGTGGGGCCTGGGGGAGAAGCAGGTTATGGGGATGAGGGGCGGGGGTTATGGGGGGCTGGAGGAGCTGGGGGTCATGGAGTGTGGGGCCTGGGGGAGAAGCAGGTTATGGGGATGAGGGATGGAGGTTATGGGGGGCTGGAGGAGCTGGGGGTCATGGAGTGTGGGGCCTGGGGGAGAAGCAGGTTATGGGGATGAGGGGCGGGGGCTATGGGGGGCTGGAGGAACTGGGGGTCATGGAGTGTGGGGTCTGGGGGAGAAGCAGGTTTTGGGGATGAGGGGCGGGGGTTATGGGGGGCTGGAGGATCTGGGGGTCATGGAGTGTGGGGTCTGGGGGAGAAGCAGGTTTTGGGGATGAGGGGCGGGGGTTATGGGGGGCTGGAGGATCTGGGGGTCATGGAGTGTGGGGTCTGGGGGAGAAGCAGGTTATGGGGATGAGGGGCGGGGGTTATGGGGGGCTGGAGGATCTGGGGGTCATGGAGTGTGGGGCCTGGGGGAGAAGCAGGTTATGGGGATGAGGGGGGGGGGGTTATGGGGGGCTGGAGGATCTGGGGGTCATGGAGTGTGGGGTCTGGGGGAGAAGCAGGTTTTGGGGATGAGGGGCGGGGGTTATGGGGGGCTGGAGGATCTGGGGGTCATGGAGTGTGGGGTCTGGGGGAGAAGCAGGTTATGGGGATGAGGGGCGGGGGTTATGGGGGGCTGAAGGATCTGGGGGTCATGGAGTGTGGGGCCTGGGGGAGAAGCAGGTTATGGGGATGAGGGGCGGGGGTTATGGGGGGCTGGAGGATCTGGGGGTCATGGAGTGTGGGGTCTGGGGGAGAAGCAGGTTATGGGGATGAGGGGCGGGGGGTTATGGGGGGCTGGAGGATCTGGGGGTCATGGAGTGTGGGGCCTGGGGGAGAAGCAGGTTATGGGGATGAGGGGTGGGGGGTTATGGGGGTTGGAGGATCTGGGGGTCATGGAGTGTGGGGTCTGGGGGAGAAGCAGGTTATGGGGATGAGGGGCGGGGGTTATGGGGGGCTGGAGGAGCTGGGGGTCATGGAGTGTGGGGTCTGGGGGAGAAGCAGGTTATGGGGATGAGGGGCGGGGGTTATGGGGGCTGGAGGAGCTGGGGGTCATGGAGTGTGGGGTCTGGGGGAGAAGCAGGTTATGGGGATGAGGGGCGGAGGTTATGGGGGGCTGGAGGAGCTGGGGGTCATGGAGTGTGGGGCCTGGGGGAGAAGCAGGTTTTGGGGATGAGGGGCGGGGGGTTATGGGGGGCTGGAGGATCTGGGGGTCATGGAGTGTGGGGCCTGGGGGAGAAGCAGGTTTTGGGGATGAGGGGCGGGGGTTATGGGGGGCTGGAGGATCTGGGGGTGATGGAGTGTGGGGTCTGGGGGAGAAGCTGGTTATGGGGATGAGGGGCGGGGGTTATGGGGGGCTGGAGGATCTGGGGGTGATGGAGTGTGGGGCCTGGGGGAGAAGCAGGTTATGGGGATGAGGGGCGGGGGTTATGGGGGGCTGGAGGATCTGGGGGTCATGGAGTGTGGGGTCTGGGGGAGAAGCAGGTTATGGGGATGAGGGGCGGGGGTTATGGGGGGCTGGAGGATCTGGGGGTCATGGAGTGTGGGGCCTGGGGGAGAAGCAGGTTATGGGGATGAGGGGCGGGGGTTATGGGGGGCTGGAGGATCTGGGGGTCATGGAGTATGGGGCCTGGGGGAGAAGCAGGTTTTGGGGATGAGGGGCGGGGGTTATGGGGGGCTGGAGGAGCTGGGGGTCATGGAGTGTGGGGCCTGGGGGAGAAGCAGGTTTTGGGGATGAGGGGCGGGGGTTATGGGGGGCTGGAGGATCTGGGAGTCATGGAGTGTGGGGCCTGGGGGAGAAGCAGGTTATGGGGATGAGGGGCGGGGGGTTATGGGGGGCTGGAGGATCTGGGGGTCATGGAGTGTGGGGCCTGGGGGAGAAGCAGGTTTTGGGGATGAGGGGCGGGGGTTATGGGGGGCTGGAGGATCTGGGGGTCATGGAGTGTGGGGCCTGGGGGAGAAGCAGGTTATGGGGATGAGGGGCGGGGGTTACGGGGGGCTGGAGGATCTGGGGGTCATGGAGTGTGGGGTCTGGGGGAGAAGCAGGTTATGGGGATGAGGGGCGGGGGTTACGGGGGGCTGGAGGATCTGGGGGTCATGGAGTGTGGGGTCTGGGGGAGAAGCAGGTTATGGGGATGAGGGGCGGGGGTTATGGGGGGCTGGAGGATCTGGGGGTCATGGAGTGTGGGGTCTGGGGGAGAAGCAGGTTATGGGGATGAGGGGCGGGGGTTATGGGGGGCTGGAGGATCTGGGGGTCATGGAGTGTGGGGTCTGGGGGAGAAGCAGGTTATGGGGATGAGGGGCGGGGGGTTATGGGGGGCTGGAGGATCTGGGGGTCATGGAGTGTGGGGCCTGGGGGAGAAGCAGGTTATGGGGATGAGGGGTGGGGGGTTATGGGGGGCTGGAGGAGCTGGGGGTCATGGAGTGTGGGGTCTGGGGGAGAAGCAGGTTATGGGGATGAGGGGCGGGGGTTATGGGGGGCTGGAGGAGCTGGGGGTCATGGAGTGTGGGGTCTGGGGGAGAAGCAGGTTTTGGGGATGAGGGGTGGGGGGTTATGGGGGGCTGGAGGAGCTGGGGGTCATGGAGTGTGGGGCCTGGGGGAGAAGCAGGTTTTGGGGATGAGGGGCGGGGGTTATGGGGGGCTGGAGGAGCTGGGGGTCATAGAGTGTGGGGCCTGGGGGAGAAGCAGGTTTTGGGGATGAGGGGCGGGGGTTATGGGGGGCTGGAGGAGCTGGGGGTCATGGAGTGTGGGGCCTGGGGGAGAAGCAGGTTTTGGGGATGAGGGGCGGGGGTTATGGGGGGCTGGAGGAGCTGGGGGTCATGGAGTGTGGGGTCTGGGGGAGAAGCAGGTTATGGGGATGAGGGGCGGGGGTTACGGGGGGCTGGAGGAGCTGGGGGTCATGGAGTGTGGGGCCTGGGGGAGAAGCAGGTTATGGGGATGAGGGGCGGGGGTTACGGGGGGCTGGAGGATCTGGGGGTCATGGAGTGTGGGGTCTGGGGGAGAAGCAGGTTATGGGGATGAGGGGCGGGGGTTACGGGGGGCTGGAGGATCTGGGGGTCATGGAGTGTGGGGCCTGGGGGAGAAGCAGGTTATGGGGATGAGGGGCGGGGGTTATGGGGGGCTGGAGGATCTGGGGGTCATGGAGTGTGGGGTCTGGGGGAGAAGCAGGTTATGGGGATGAGGGGCGGGGGTTATGGGGGGCTGGAGGATCTGGGGGTCATGGAGTGTGGGGCCTGGGGGAGAAGCAGGTTTTGGGGATGAGGGGCGGGGGTTATGGGGGGCTGGAGGATCTGGGGGTCATGGAGTGTGGGGCCTGGGGGAGAAGCAGGTTTTGGGGATGAGGGGCGGGGGTTATGGGGGGCTGGAGGAGCTGGGGGTCATGGAGTGTGGGGCCTGGGGGAGAAGCAGGTTATGGGGATGAGGGGTGGGGGGTTATGGGGGGCTGGAGGATCTGGGGGTCATGGTGTGTGGGGTCTGGGGGAGAAGCAGGTTATGGGGATGAGGGGCGGGGGTTATGGGGGGCTGGAGGAGCTGGGGGTCATGGAGTGTGGGGCCTGGGGGAGAAGCAGGTTTTGGGGATGAGGGGCGGGGGGTTATGGGGGGCTGGAGGATCTGGGGGTCATGGAGTGTGGGGCCTGGGGGAGAAGCACGTTTTGGGGATGAGGGGCGGGGGTTATGGGGGGCTGGAGGATCTGGGGGTCATGGAGTGTGGGGTCTGGGGGAGAAGCAGGTTATGGGGATGAGGGGCGGGGGTTATGGGGGGCTGGAGGATCTGGGGGTCATGGAGTGTGGGGCCTGGGGGAGAAGCAGGTTATGGGGATGAGGGGCGGGGGTTATGGGGGGCTGGAGGATCTGGGGGTCATGGAGTGTGGGGTCTGGGGGAGAAGCAGGTTATGGGGATGAGGGGCGGGGGTTATGGGGGGCTGGAGGAGCTGGGGGTCATGGAGTGTGGGGCCTGGGGGAGAAGCAGGTTATGGGGATGAGGGGCGGGGGTTATGGGGGGCTGGAGGATCTGGGGGTCATGGAGTGTGGGGCCTGGGGGAGAAGCAAGTTATGGGGATGAGGGGCGGGGGTTATGGGGGGCTGGAGGATCTGGGGGTCATGGAATGTGGGGCCTGGGGGAGAAGCAGGTTATGGGGATGAGGGGCGGGGGTTATGGGGGGCTGGAGGAGCTGGGGTTCATGGAGTGTGGGGTCTGGGGGAGAAGCAGGTTATGGGGATGAGGGGCGGGGGTTATGGGGGGCTGGAGGATCTGGGGTTCATGGAGTGTGGGGCCTGGGGGAGAAGCAGGTTATGGGGATGAGGGGCGGGGGTTATGGGGGGCTGGAGGAGCTGGGGGTCATGGAGTGTGGGGCCTGGGGGAGAAGCAGGTTTTGGGGATGAGGGGTGGGGGTTATGGGGGGCTGGAGGATCTGGGGGTCATGGAGTGTGGGGCCTGGGGGAGAAGCAGGTTATGGGGATGAGGGGCGGGGGTTATGGGGGGCTGGAGGAGCTGGGGGTCATGGAGTGTGGGGCCTGGGGGAGAAGCAGGTTATGGGGATAAGGAGCGGGGGTTATGGGGGGGTGGAGGTGCAGGGATGTGAGGTTGGGGGGCTTTGATCCAGGTGGAGCGGGGGTAGGATGGGCGGCTCAGGATTGACGTGAAGGTCTGGGATGGGTGATCTGGGGATTTGCAGGGGGGCTGGGTTGAGTCTTGGGGGGCAGATCCTAGGGGTGGAAATCGGTGGGTTCAGAATCGGGGCTCTGGTGCTAGAGTTGGGGTGGGGGACCCAGAGAGGGGGGTGGGGTATTGGCTTGCGGCACTGGGTGAGTGTGGGGCTGGGGGCCTCTGAGGCCGCCTGGCACGGGGGTTATTGGCTAGGGTGGGATGTGTGGGGGTGCGCTGGGAGTTGGGGGGTGACAAGGGGTAACAATCGGGCTCGGGGTACCCCACAGAGTAAGCCAGGAAACTCACTGGTGACTGGGCTGTTAACTTTAATGGGTTAACTCCCAGCTGGACAGGTCCCCGAGGCGTGGGGCTTGGCTTTTCCCGGGGTGGTTGGGGGGCTGGCCGGACCGGTGCCTAAGCCAGCCGGGGAGCGCGGCGCTCTGGGGCAGTGCCGGTGGGGGCTAGCGGCTAGGAGATTGGGCAGGACATTGGGGATCTGTTCTTGGCTTTTGGGGTGATCTTTGACAGCCCCCACACCCCCCTGTGCCTCAGTTTCCCCTCCTTCCCTCTGCCTGTTCCGATGATGTTTCCTAGGGCAGGCCTTGTATAGCCGGCACAACTCCTGTCCCTCCGTTACCTCTGCCCCCTCCCGTCGCCCCCCTGTTTCAGGGGCTCCCTGTACCTCTCCCCCTAAGGATCTCCATTCTCCACACCGCGTCAGGGGCCGGGTACCCCCTTCGCCTCGGGGTCTTTCTCCCCCCCAGAGGCCAGAGCAGTCTTTGAGGAAGAGTAGGGGTGCAGGGTTTTACTGGGTGCCATGAGCCGATGACGGTGGCTCCACGTCACCCCTTTTTCCCCCTGCACCCCCCACAATCTGTCCCCCAAATCAGTCGGAAAAGTAGGACAGAGTCATCGCGTGAAGTGGAAATCTAGTCCGTTCCCAGGGGTTTCTAGCTGTTTCATCAATTGAAAACAACCCGTCCCCCATCTTGCCCCCCGGCTCTGCTTGACCTGGGCTGACGTCTGTTATCCCCACCCTGGAAACCCCCCCCGCTGCTGTCCGGGTGTGGGGGGACCGGTAGAAGTTTTAACACACCCCAAAATACCACACTGGGCGATTTGCTTTGTTCACAAAACGCCAACAGGCTGCGTGTTGTGCGCAATGAAAGCATTTGCAGTTTGGTCCGGCCGACTGTTGGCCTTGGCGAGGTGTTTTTCACCGTGAGCGGAGGAGTGAATTGAACCCAAACGCTTCTCCGAGGGTTTGTTATAACGCGGCTCCGGCCGATTAGATTTTGATGGGTGACCCTCGAGGTCCCCGCGTAAAACAAACCAGCGAACCATATTGCTATGGTCTCTTCTGTAAAGGGGGGGTCGGCTGGGGGGCAGTCTGGGGTGGAGACTCGGGGTGCCCCTGGGCTGACGCTGCTTCTCCCCACAGAATGGCCTACAAGGAGAACGTGACTCCTGGCACCAGCCTCCACCTGGCCAAGGTGAGCCGAGCTCGCGGGCCCGGGCCCTGCGTAAAACCATGGCCCCCCCTGCCTGAGATCGGAGCCCCCCCGAGCCCTGGGGGGGTGGCCCTGTAACCCGCGGCTGTTCTCTCTCTCCCCTCCCTGCAGTATGGGGTGCTGAGCGGGCCGGGTGCCCAGCGGGTCCCCCGGAAGGATCCCCACGGCACCCCCTCCGAGTCGCTGCTGGCGCAGCGCGCCATGGCCGGCCCCAGTAAGATGATCCTCAAGTCCTCCAGCCTCCAGAAGCCAGGTAGGGGGGGCAGGTTGGGGGCGGGGGGTACACACGGGGGGCAGAGCTGGCGGATGGGGAGGGTGGGCCCGGTGCCACGGGGCACACTCGGGTGTGACCCCCCCTCTCCCTCTCCGCAGCCGTCCCGGGCAGGGTGCCCACCGATCCCAGCACTGGTGCCCCGCCGGCTCATCCCACCCCCCAGTGAGTACCTCTGGTTGGATGGGGGGGCTGGCATGGGGGGGGCTGAGATCTGGGTGTGGGGGGGACCGTCCTGGCTGGCATCCCCTTCCCCCCGATCCATGTGATTCCCTGCTGTCTGTGTGAGGGAGATCGGGGGCTCGGATAAGGGATGGGGGCATCCTGGCCCCATGCAAGGGCTATGGGGGCGGGATCTGCTGTCCCAGGGGTCCCCGGGGCATCCCTCGTTCCGCCCCCCCCCCCGAGCCTAAACCTCCCCCTCCCCCCCAGGCGCGTCTTCACCATCAACGACTTCGAGATCGGGCGCCCGTTGGGCAAGGGCAAGTTCGGGAACGTCTACCTGGCGCGGGAGCGGGCCTCCCGCTTCATCGTGGCGCTGAAGGTCCTCTTCAAGTCGCAGGTGGAGAAGGAGGGCGTGGAGCACCAGCTGCGGCGGGAGATCGAGATCCAGTCCCACCTCCAGTAGGTGGGGGACGCCGGAGGGTTGGGGGGGCCCCCAAGGCGTGGCGGGGGGGAGAAGGGACCCAGGAGATCGGGAGGCGGAGGGGAGCCGTGGATTGGACCATCCTGGGGCACCCGCCTCCAGTAACCCACGTCCCAGGCACGGGGGGGGCTCCCCGGCCGGGGGATGTGGGGCAGGGGCGAGGGCCGGGCCCCCCCATTGGGAAAAGCGCCTCCGCCCCAGCTGCCCTGCCCCATGGCGATCTGACTCCGGCCCTCCCCGAGCAGCCTCATGGGATCGGAAGCTTCGAGCGGAGGTGGGGGGCTGGCCCCGGGGTGGTGCCAGGGGGTGCTGGGCTCTGGGGAGCAGAGAAGGGGGCTCCCTAGGGGGCTCTGTGCTGTGGGGAGCGGGCGGGGGAGTCCCTAGGGGGCGCTGTGCTGCGGGGAGCGGGCGGGGGGGTCCCTAGGGGGCGCTGTGCTGCGGGGAGCGGGCGGGGGGGTCCCTAGGGGGCGCTGTGCTGTGGGGAGCGGGCGGGGGAGTCCCTAGGGGGCGCTGTGCTGCGGGGGGCTCCCTAGGGGGCGCCGTGGGGCGGGTGGAGGCTCCCCGGTGACCCGGCACTCACGGTCCCCCCCACTTCGGCCCTCCAGACACCCCAACATCCTGCGCCTCTACAACTACTTCCACGACCGGAAGCGGGTCTATCTCATCCTGGAGTACGCGCCCCGCGGGGAGCTCTACAAGGAGCTGCAGAAGTGCCGGCGCTTCGACCAGCAGAAGACCGCCACCGTGAGGGGGCCCGGACGCCTGGGTCCTCTCCCCGCGCCGGGAGGGGAGTGGGGGGGCTGGAGTGGGGGGGCTGGGAGCTAGGGCGCCTGGGTTCTCTCCCTGGCTCCAGGAGGGGAGTGGGGGCTGGTGGGTTAGAGCAGGGGGGGCAGGGAGCCAGGACTCCTGGGTTCTCTCTCCGGCTCTGGGAGGGGAGTGGGGGCTGGTGGGTTAGAGCAGGGGGGGCTGGGAGCCCGGACTCCTGGGTTCTCTCTCCGGCTCTGGGAGGGGAGTGGGGGCTGGTGGGTTAGAGCAGGGGGGCCTGGGAGCCCGGACTCCTGGGTTCTCTCCCCGGCTCCGGGAGGGGAGTGGGGGCTGGTGGGTTAGAGCAGGGGGGGCTGGGAGCCAGGACTCCTGGGTTCTCTTCCCGGTTCTGGGAGGGGAGTGGGGGCTGGTGGGTTACAGCAGGGGGGGCTGGGAGCCAGGACTCCTGGGTTCTCTCCCCGGCTCTGGGAGGGGAGTGGGGGCTGGTGGGTTAGAGCAGGGGGGGCTGGGAGCCAGGACTCCTGGGTTCTCTCCCTGGCTCTGGGAGTGGAGTGGGGTCTAGTGGTTAGAGCAGGGGGGCTGGGAGCCAGGACTCCTGGGTTCTCTCCCCGGCTCTGGGAGGGGAGTGGGGTCTAGTGGTTTCAGCTCCACTCCTGGCCCACTGGGTGCCCTTCTGCAAGTCACTTCCCCTCTGTTGCCTCAGTTTCCCAGTCAGCAGGGGGTGCTCCCCCTGGCAGGCAGGGCTGGCGCTAGGGGGTGCAGTGGGGGGCTCAGCAGCGGGCGCCCTCCCTTGACTGGCGGCCCTAGGGGGCGCTGTGGGGCAGGGTGTCCAATATTGCACATTTCCCCACCCCCCAAGGTTTATTTTTCCCCTTTTCCAGGGGGTGGGCCGGGGGGGTTGGGGGAAACGGGGGGGGGGGCTGCCGGTGACCCCCAACCTCTCCCCCCAGATCATGGAGGAGCTGGCCGACGCCCTGACCTACTGCCACGCCAAGAAGGTGATCCACCGCGACATCAAGCCGGAGAACCTACTTATGGGGCTGAAGGGGGAGCTGAAAATCGCCGACTTCGGCTGGTCCGTGCACGCCCCCTCGCTGAGGTGAGAGCCGGCCGGGGGGTTGGGGTGCTGGCGGGGGGGTCCCCCAAGTCCTCACCCCGCTGCCCCCTCCCCGCAGGCGCCGGACCATGTGCGGCACCCTGGACTACCTGCCCCCCGAGATGATCGAGGGCAAGACCCACGACGAGAAGGTGGATCTGTGGTGCATCGGGGTGCTGTGCTACGAGCTGCTTGTGGGGCAGCCCCCCTTCGAGAGCGCCACCCACACAGAGACCTACCGCCGCATCACCAAGGTGAGGGGGGCGCTGCCCCAGAGGTGGGCGCGTCTCGGTGTCGGGCGAGGGGTCCCCAGGTCACCCGCCACCCCGCCCCAGAGGTGGGCGCGTCTCCGCGCCGGGCGAGGGGTCCCCAGGTCACCCGCCACCCCGCCCCAGAGGTGGGCGCGTCTCCGCGCCGGGCGAGGGGTCCCCAGGTCACCCGCCACCCCGCCCCAGAGGTGGGCGCGTCTCGGTGTCGGGTGAGGGGTCCCCTTGTAACCCTCTGTGGAGTGGGGTCCAGGGATTAGAGCCCCAGGGACAGAACCCAGGAGTCCTGGCCCCTCCTGCTCTCAGCCCGAGCCCCCCGCTCCCCGTGGTGGGGCCGGAACCCAGGCGTCCGGGCGCCCCCTGACTCTCCTTCCCCCCCCCCCCCCCCCCCGGCAGGTGGATCTGCAGTTCCCGCCGTCCGTGTCGGAAGGCGCCCGGGACCTGATCACCAAACTCCTGCGCCACGACCCCGCCGAGCGCCTGGCGCTGCCCGCCGTCCTGGAGCACCCCTGGGTGAAGGCCCACTCCCGCCGGGTGCTGCCCCCCGTCTTCCACCCAGCCAGCTAGCCCCGCCCCCGGCCCCGACACGCCTGCCCGGGCCTGGAAATCCCCTGCCCCTGGAGTCCCCCAGCTGGGGGGATCGGGCTGTGGGGCTGCCCCCCACGCCCGGAGAGGCAGCAGGGTCCCTGTGCCATGGGGCGGGGGTACGGCCTGTGTTAAATGTCCCCGTGGGAGGCTCCAAGCCCCCCGCCCTCCTTTTAAATAAACATGGAGTTACTTTGCTGTGGGGTCCTGTCGCATCTGTGGGGGGCGGGGTGGGGGGCAGAGGGACGGGTGGGGGGTGGCCAAGGGCCCATCGAGCCGGAGTCCCGTGGGGGGTGGGTCTATGGGTGGGGGTGGGGGGGGCGGGAGCTCAGCAGGGGACGCTCTGCCCTGGGAGGCAGGGCTGGCACTAGGGGGGCTGTGGGGCAGGGAGTGGGGCTGTGGGGCACTCAGCAGGGGGGCGCTCTCCCCTGGCAGGCTAGGGGGGGCTGTGGGGCAGGGAGTGGGGCTGTGGGGCACTCAGCAGGGGGGTGCTCTCCCCTGGCAGGCTAGGGGGGGCTGTGGGGCAGGGAGTGGGGCTGTGGGGCACTCAGCAGGGGGGCGCTCTCCCCTGGCACACTAGGGGGTGCTGTGGGGCAGGCAGGGGGCACTTTGTCCCACCCCCTTCCTGCCCCCACCCCTGCAGTGAAGCCATTGCTGGGGGGGGTGGAGCCTGCCCCCCCATGAGTCCAACGCAGGCTTGGGGGGGTAGGTGTGGGGGCGGGGCCTCTTCTCCCCCCCCCATTGCCCCATCTCCCCCCCACTCTCCATTCGGGTTGGGGGGGAAACCTTTGCCCCTGGGGGTGGGAGGGACCCAGCCCCACGGGGGCCGGGCACCTCCTGCCCCCCATCCCGGATCCCACCTCGCCCTGGGGAGACAGGACCCTTCGTTACCCCCCCTGCTCCCTTTATCTACCCACTAGGGGTCCCCACCCCCTTTATTTGCCCCCTGCCCCTCCCCCTCCATCTGCCCCATCCCCTGTCATCTGCCCCTCCCCCTCCCCTTTCATCTGCCCCACCCCCTTTATTTGCCCCCTGCCCCTTCCCACATCATCTGCCCCTCCCCCTTTATCTGCCCCTAGGTTGCTCCGCCCCCTCAGGTGGCCCCGCCCCCCTCAGGTGGCCCACCCCCGCGCGGATTGCGGAGGGCTCGAGCCCAGCCGCTCTCCCCCGCGCCCCCCCCCCCCCCGCCCGCGCGCCCAGGTGCCCAGATGCGCCAGCCCGGCCGCCATCTTCCCCGCTCGGCTGAGGGACCCGCGCCACTCGCCCCGCGCCCGCCCCGCCGCAGACCCCGGCCCGCGCCGCCGCCGCTCCCGCCATGTGAGTCGCCCCCGATGCAAGCCGGGAAGCGGTGGGCAATGCTCACAGTGCCAAGTGGTGGCTTTACAGTATAAATAGTAAGACTGTGCTATTAATAAGCCAAATAGAACACATTCAAAAGAAAAAGGCCTGACCTTCACACTGATCATAACAAAGCACTCGGAGTTAAGGCTGCCAAATAGTCCTTAATTCAATCTCATTTAGTCGAAACCTTCTCTAAAGTATCGAAGTGACTTAGTACTGTGCGAATGTGCAGTCTCTCAAACAGTGGATCTTAATGCATCCTGTCATATGCTTTACTACCGTGTTTCCCCGAAAATAAGACAGTGTCTTATATTAATTTTTGCTCCCAAAATTACATTACATTATATTACAGCAAGAGGCAAAACTGGAAGTACGTCTTATTTTCGGGGGATGTCTTACTTTCGGGGAAACAGGGTAAGAAATTACTTCCTACTTTCCTAAGCAATCGGTGATGTTCCCCAAAGTAGGAGTGGTTCCATCATTCATGTGGGATAGAGAAATAGGATCCCTAGTTTATAGATGAGGAAACTGAGAAACCAGAAGGCAGACATGATTTGCAAGGGCCACACACAGGCTGACTCCCCGGTGCCCCTCGCCTGGCCCGGTCTGGCCTCCTCATCCTCCCCTTGGCCCCATGCCCACCCCCCTCTGTGCCCCTGGGGGCTGGTGGGTTAGAGCAAGGGGGGCTAGGAGCCCAGACTCCTGGGTTCTCTCCCCGGCTCTGGGAGGGGAGTGGGGGCTGGTGGGTTAGAGCAGGGGGGGCTGGGAGCCAGGACTCCTGGGTTCTCTCCCGGCTCTGGGAGGGGAGTGGGGGCTGGTGGGTCAGAGCACGGGGGGGGGGGGGGGGGGGCGCTGGGAGCCTGGACTCCTGGGTTCTCTCCCCGGCTTTGGGAGGGGAGTGGGGGGCTGGTGGGTTAGAGCAGGGGGGGCTGGGGGCCAGGACTCCTGGGTTCTCTCCCCAGCTCTGGGAGGGGAGTGGGGGGCCTGGTGGGTTGGAGCAGGGGGGGCTGGGAGCCAGGACTCCTGGGTTCTCTCCCTGGCTCTGGGAGGGGAGTGGGGGCTGGTGGGTCGGAGCAGGGGGGGGCTCGGAGCCAGGACTCCTGGGTTCTCTCCCCAGGTCTGGGAGGGGAGTGGGGGGCCTGGTGGGTTGGAGCAGGGGGGGCTGGGAGCCAGGACTCCTGGGTTCTCTCCCCAGCTCTGGGAGGGGAGTGGGGGGCCTGGTGGGTTAGAGCAGGGGGGGCTGGGAGCCAGGACTCCTGGGTTCTCTCCCCGGCTCTGGGAGGGGAGTGGGGGCTGGTGGGTTAGAGCAGGGGGGGCTGGGAGCCCGGACTCCTGGGTTCTCTCCCCGGCTCTGGGAGGGGAGTGGGGGGCTGGTGGGTTGGAGCAGGGGGGGCGGGGAGCCAGGACATGGAGGAAGGTGTTAAATAGTGGGAGGGGCCCACACCCCGATCCACGTGGGACCCCCCCCCCAGACATGCCCAACACACTCCCCCGACCCCCTCCCTCCTCCTCCGCAGGCCCCCTCTCCCCCCACCTCCCTCCCCCTCCGAGACAGCGCCGCTCAGCAGGGTCCGGGGCGGCGGCTCTACCCGCCTGGTGTCTGCCGGTGCCGGGGCAGCCTGCACGGGGAGGCGGGAGAATGGGCGGGGCCCGGGTCAGAGGAGCCGAGACCCCCCCCCCCCACGAGGACCGCCCCCCCCCGCTGCCCCCCCCCCAGGACCCTTTCCCGCGCGGCGCGGCGCCGGGACCTCAGCGCCGCTTCCAGGAGCGACGAGCCACCAATCGCTGCGCTTCGTCCCGCCCCCTCCCATGTCCGGGGAAGTGGGCGGTGCCTGGTATGCTAATGAGGACGAGGCTGCTCTGGTCTCTGCAGCGAACCGCTCCGGGACTTGGGGGGTGGGGGTCGCTCTCTGCCCCCTTTATCCCCCCACCAACCCCACTCGCCCCCCTCCCCCGCACGACCTCTACCCTCCCCCACAGCCACCCTGGATTCCCGGCGGCTCCATCTGGAGGGAAAAAACGGGGGGGGGGGGCTGGAGTCACCCTGAGGTGAAGAGCTGCCGTGCCCCAGGGGGTGCTAACCAACCCCCGGTGGGGGGGGGCTCCTCCCCCTGTTGGTCCTCCAGCACCTGGATCTGGTGCTGGTTGCGCCACCCGGCGGCAGCCCCTCCCCCTCCCCTGCTGGGGGGGTTGGTTATTTATGTAAATAAAGCAGAATTGAGTTTTGGCAGCAACCCCCCCCCAGGGGAGGGGTCTGGGGAGTGCGCTGGGATGATGTGGGGGGGGGAAGAGTGGGTGGGGGTTGGGGTCTGGGGAGTTGGTTGGGGGTGTGGGTGGGGGTTGGGGTCTGGGGAGTTGGTTGGGTGTGTGGGTGGGGGGAGGGGTCTGGGGAGTGTGTGTTGGGCATGTCTCTGGGGGAGAAGGGGGGGGGCTGGAGTCACCCTGAGGTGAAGAGCCGGTGTCCCCCCAGGGGGGTGCTGCAAACCCAGCTCCGCTTTATTACTAACCAACCCCCCCCAACTGGGGGGAGGGGGGGGCTGCTGCTCCTTGCGCTCCGCCAGCTGACATGACGGCTTCAGCAGCTGGGACCCTAACCACCCCCAGGACCCACCCCTACCCAATTCCCCTGCTCCCTGTCCCGAGTGCCCAAACCCCTATCCACCCTCCCACCCCCTAACCACCACCCTGAAACCCCATCCACCAACCAACCCGCCCTGCTCACTAACTGCTCCCTCAACCACCACCCATAGATGCTTGGTGGGTCTCTCGGGGAGGGGGGAACCTGCAGCCCCAGCCCTGCAGTGGTGCCCAGGAAGCACAGCTCTGGGGAAGGGGCGGGGGGCAAGCCTCCCCGACGGGGGGCTGGACGGGAGGGTGTTGTGGGCTGGATGTGGCCCCCAGCCCCCCACTCCCCTCCCAGAGCCAGAGAGAGAACCCAGGAGTCCTGGCTCCCAGCCCCCCCTGCTCTAATCCACCAGCCCCCACTCGCCTCCCAGAGCCGGGGAGAGAACCCAGGAGTCCTGGCTCCCAGCCCCCCCTGCTCTAATCCACCAGCCCCCACTCCCCTCCAAGAGCCGGGGAGAGAACCCAGGAGTCCTGGCTCCCAGCCCCCCCTGCTCTAACCACCAGCCCCCACTCCCCTCCAGAGCCGGGGAGAGAACCCAGGAGCCAAACGCATAGGCGGGGGGGGGGGGCAGAGTTAAGGTGAAATGGACGTCCCTTAACACCTGGACTTCACCCCGCCCTCCCCTCTCAGTGGAACCCACCCGCCCTCATCCCCGCACCCCCCCACAGATTCCCCCTCCCCCCTCAGTGGAACCCCCCCATTCCCCCACAGAGACTCTCCCCTCCCCCTGTGGAACTCCTCCACCCCCCTCCCCCCTCAGTGGAACCCCCGCCATCCCCGCGCCCCCCCCCCCAGAGACTGCCCTCGGGGCTTATGCAAGTGAAAGCGCTGGAATCCCCTCATTGATTCACCGGTGGCCCCTGTGAACGTGTGGGTCACTGCCCCCTAACCCCCGCCCCCCACGAATCTGGTAGCCATGGCGAGGGAGCGGGCCCAATTTTGCTCCTTCCCCGGTGGGTGCCATGTTATGCAAATCACCCCCGCTCCTTGGTATAGGGACGCCTCATTTGCATAGAGCCCCCCAGTATCAGGGGGTGCCCCAAGAGGAATATGGGTCGTGGCTTACGGGGGGGACACCCAGCCCTTACAGCCTACAAAATAGGGGTCCAGGTGGAGGGGGGGGGGAGGGAAAGTGGGGTGCACAGAACCCCATGGCATGGAGGGGGTGAGGCAGGTGGAGGGTGCCCCCTATACCCTGCAGTGGCACCCACCCCCAGTACCCCCGCACCTGC
Organism: Sternotherus odoratus; assembly: GCA_032164245.1. Classification (NCBI taxonomy): domain Eukaryota; kingdom Metazoa; phylum Chordata; order Testudines; family Kinosternidae; genus Sternotherus; species Sternotherus odoratus. Next base: position 779,421 of record JAVMKO010000048.1, read on the forward strand.
TTTGGGGTTCCCCCTCCCAGGACCCCCCCTTTTCTCCGCTGCCCCCCCTGGCAGCACCCCCTACCTGTAGCCCATGGCGGGGGGGGGCGGGCACTCTGCTGCTCCCCGGCCGGCAGCCCCGCCTCCAGCAGGTAACTCTCCAGCCGCCGCTGCTCCAGCAGCCGCCGCGCCGCTTCCAGCACCTGGCCCGGGGTGAGCGCCGGGTCCCGCCCCGCCGGGCCCCCCTGGCTGCGCCGCCGCCTGCCCTTGCTCCACCCACCTTTGCCCTTCTTGGCGCCGGGCAGCCAGTAGAGCTCGTCCATGCTCAGCTTGGCCCCCCGCTGCGCCCCCACGGCCCCCCGCGAGGAGGTGGCGAACATGGCCCGGTGCACCCCGCGCCGGCTCCCTCGTGCGCCCGGGTCTTGGAGCGCCCCGCGCCGGCTCCCCCGTGCGCCCGGGCCTTGGAGCGCCCCGCGCCGGCTCCCCCGTGCATCCGGGCCTTGGAGCGCCCCGCGCCGGCTCCCCCGTGCGCCCGGGTCTGGGAGCGCCCCGCGCCGGCTCCCCCGTGCGCCCGGGTCTTGGTGCGCCCCGCGCCGGCTCCCCCGTGCGCCCGGGTCTTGGAGCGCCCCGCGCCGGCTCCCCCGTGCGCCCGGGTCTTGGTGCGCCCCGCGCCGGCTCCCCCGTGCGCCCGGGTCTGGGAGCGCCCCGCGCCGGCTCCCCCCGTGCGCCCGGGTCTTGGAGCGCCCCGCGCCGGCTCCCCCGTGCGCCCGGGTCTTGGAGCGCCCCGCGCCGGCTCCCCCGTGCGCCCGGGTCTTGGTGCGCCCCGCGCCGGCTCCCCCGTGCGCCCGGGTCTTGGAGCGCCCCGCGCCGGCTCCCCCCGTGCGCCCGGGTCTTGGTGCGCCCCCGCGCCGGCTCCCCCGTGCGTCCGGGTCTTGGTGCGCCCCGCGCCGGCTCCTCCGTGCGTCCCGGAGCGCCCCGCGCCGGCTCCTTCATGCGGCCGGGTGTTGGCTCCCCCGTGTGCCCGGCTCCCCGTGCGCCCTGCCCCTTCTCCCCCGTGTGCCCAGGGCGCGCTTGGCTCCCGCCGCCCAGACACTCTCCCCGCCCCGGGAAGCCACGTGGAGCCGGCTTAGCCCGGGGGACTGGGCAGCTGCCATGCGGTGCCCCTGTGACCCCCCCCTCTCCTTGTGATGCCTCATTAACCGTGACCCCCCCTCGCTCCCCCCTAAGGGGCACGTCCCCCCCATCAGCCCTTCCCGTGGTGAACCCCCATAGCAGGGGGAGCCCTGGCAGGGTGATCGCCTCTCCCTACCTACTCCACAGGCCCTGCCCCTCCCCACACCATGCCCCCCTCTTCCGCCCCCCCATCCCGGGCTATAGGGACTATGGCATGTAAACTGCCCTGCCCCCCACTGTAAGGGGCACGGAGGGCAGGGACCCCAGCACCCTTCCCCCAGGCAGTGGATTCTCACCAGCCGTGTTTTCACAAGGACTGGGTCTCACAACAGCCGGGAGATTTTCCCAAGCGGCCCGTGGTTTTCACGAGAGTCTCCCCTCTGCACAAGAGGCCTGTGATTGTCACGAGGGGTCCCGGACTCGCATCAGAGACCTGGGATTCTCCTAAAAGGCTCGAGATTTCCACAAGAGACTGATGATTTTTCACCAGGGGTCTCATTTTCACAGGTCAGTGGTTTTTGGGCACCCAGTTTTAGACACCCCAAGAGCCCCCTTTTCACCCAGCACCCCAAGCAAGGCCCCCCCCCCATATCACCATGACAGCAGCTGCCCGGAGTGACCAGATTAGCTAAGCTGCTTAAGGGAACAAGCGGCCAACAGCCGAGGTTGGCTCAGAGACGGTGGGGGAGGAGAAAGGGGGCATCTGCCGGGGAGGGGGGGAGGGGAAGGGGCCCCATCACAGCGTGTGGGGGGTGAGATCACCCTGGGGTGTCCAGGCATCCCCCCTCTGTGGGTTCACCAAGGGAATAACTCACCAGGAGCCTGGGAGGGCTGGGAGCCAGGACTCCTGGGTTCTCTCCCGGGAGGGGAGTGGGGGCTGGTGGGTTAGAGCGGGGGGGGGGGGGCTGGAAGCCAGGACTCCTGGGTTCTCTCCCCGGCTCTGGGAGGGGAGTGGGGGCTGGTGGGTTAGAGCAGGGGGGGCTGGGAGCCAGGACTCCTGGGTTCTCTCCCCAGCTCTGGGAGGGGAGTGGGGGTTGGGGGGGGGGGGGTTGGGAGCCAGGACTCCTGGGTTCTCTCCCCAGCCCTGGGAGGGGAGTGGGGGCTGGTGGGTTAGAGCAGGGGGGGCTGGGAGCCAGGACTCCCTGGGTTCTCTCCCCAGCTCCGGGAGGGAAGTGGGAGCTAGCAGTTGGGGGACTGGGTTTGTACTCTCCCGCAGGCCTGTGATGGCCTCACGGGGGAGCAGGGTACCCCAAACTAATCCCCCATATGCCAGCCGCATGCTCCTGGAGCGCCCGCCTCGTTCACGCCACCGGCCCAGCTGCTGTGGGCGCCGCTCAGATCCGGAGATTTGGGGCTGGCAGGAATTAAACCACCGGCCGCGTGCAAAAAACTAATGACCCGGCACCACCTGGCACTGGATTACCCCCACCCCTGCGGGAGGGAGCCCACAGAGCCAGGGAGGGAACCCAGGCGTCCTGGCTCCCAGCCCCCCCTGCTCCAACCACTAGCCCCCACTCCTACTCAGTTTCCCTCTGTGTCCTCAGGGTCCGGGGGGCTGTCTCCAACAACTCACCACTTGCTCCCTCGCCCGTGGGAAGCTCCGGCCCGCAGGAGCCCCGGGGGACCCCCTCCCCCAAACCAGGGCTGCGCTCCCAGCCCATCCGGGAGTGGGGCGGGGAGCCCGGACTCCTGGTTTGGAACCCACCGGCCCCCCAGAGGCGCCGGCGCGGAAGGGAAGGCGGCGGGAAGGGGAGAGCAACACTTTAATTCACCAAGGAGAGTCCACCGCGCCACCCAGCACCCACCCGGCCAGCCCAGCGCCACCCAGCTCATGGATGGTCTGACCATGCCCACTAATGCCACGGTGAACAGGAGACCCGCGGCCTGCTTGGCAGGGGGTTGGAGCCAGGACTCCTGGGTTCTCTCCTGTGGCTGGATGCGGAGAGGGGTCTGGAGCAGAGCAGGATGAAAGCCAGGAACCCCCACCCCTGCCCCCCTACTCTAACCCACCAGCCCGCTCCCCACGCAGAGCCGGGGAGAGAACCCAGGAGTCCTGGCTCCTAGCTGGCCCCCAGCCCTGCCCTACTCACTCGACCCGACTCCCGCCCCCGACCGAGCCAGCCCTGCCCCACTGCTGCACCCAGGTGCAGGCTGCAAAGCATCATGGGAGGCTGCAAAGCATCATGGGATTCAGGCTCCCCCGGAAGACCGGGCCACCTGCTGTGTGTGACGAAGGGGGATGCTCTTCTTTCTCCCTCGCGGGGTCCCCCCCGGAGCGTCCGGCGGGGTCAGCGCTGCCTGCGGGGTCGGGGTGCGCCCGGCAGAGGGGCGCGGGGGGGGCTCAGCCGGCCCGGGCCGAGAAGAAGGGCAGGCCGCGGACAAAGGTGTCCAACTTGGCGCGGAAGAGCTCGCTCTGGATGGGTTCGCCCATGGGGCACAGGGGGTTCTTCACCACGAACTCCACGTAGATCTGCAGGGGAGAGAACCCAGGAGTCCTGGTTCCTGCTCTGACCCACCAGCCCCCACTCCCCTCCCAGAGCCGGGGAGAGAACCCAGGAGTCCTGGTTCCTGCTCTGACCCACCAGCCCCACTCCCCTCCCAGAGCCGGGGAGAGACCCAGGAGTCCTGGCTCCCAGCCCCCCTGCTCTGACCACCAGCCCCCACTCCCCTCCCAGAGCCAGGGAGAGACCCAGGAGTCCTGGCTCCCAGCCCCCCCTGCTCTGACCCACCAGCCCCCACTCCCCTCCCAGAGCTGGGGAGAGAACCCAGGAGTCCTGGCTCCCAGCCCCCCCCTGCTCTAACCCACCAGCCCCCACTCCCCTCCCAGAGCTGGGGAGAGAACCCAGGAGTCCTGGTTCCTGCTCTAACCCACCAGCCCCCACTCCCCTCCCAGAGCCGGGGAGAGAACCCAGGAGTCCTGGTTCCTGCTCTGACCCACCAGCCCCCACTCCCCTCCCAGAGCCGGGGAGAGACCCAGGAGTCATGGCTCCCAGCCCCCCTGCTCTAACCCACCAGCCCCCACTCCCCTCCCGGAGCCGGGGAGAGAACCCAGGAGTCCTGGCTCCCAGCCCCCCCTGCTCTAACCCACCAGCCCCCACTCCCCTCCCAGAGCTGGGGAGAGAACCCAGGAGTCCTGGCTCCCAGCCCCCCCCTGCTCTAACCCCACCAGCCCCCCACTCCCCTCCCAGAGCCGGGGAGAGAACCCAGGAGTCCTGGCTCCCAGCCCCCTCTGCTCTGACCACCAGCCCCCCCTCCCCTCCCAGAGTCGGGGAGAGAACCCAGGAGTCCCGGGCTCCCAGCCCCCACTGCTCTGACCACCAGCCCCCACTCCCCTCCCAGAGCCGGGAGAGAACCCAGGAGTCCTGGCTCCCAGCCCCCCCTGCTCTGACCCACCAGCCCCAACTCCCCTCCCAGAGTCGGGGACAGAACCCAGGAGTCCTGGCTCCCAGCCCCCCCTACTCTAACCCACCAGCCCCCACTCCCCTCCCGGAGCCGGGACAGAACCCAGGAGTCCTGGCTCCCAGCCCCCCTGCACTAACCTACCAGCCCCCACTCCCCTCTCAGAGCCGGGGAGAGAACCCAGGAGTCCTGGCTCCCAGCCCCCCCTGCTCTGACCCACCAGCCCCCACGCCCCCCCCGGAGCCGGGGAGAGAACCCAGGCGTCCGGGCTCACGTTGCTGTAGATCTGGTGCAGGACGTCCCTGACGCTGCCCACACCCAGGTCCGTGTTCATGACGACCTTGAGCCCGCTCGGCGTCTCGTAATAGTGCAGCTTGTACTTGCTGGTCTGAAAGCCAGGAACCCGTCCTTCCTGCGCCCCACTGCTAAGGAGTGGGGGGGCCCAGCCCCCCGGGAGAGACCCGCCCCATCCCCAGAGCTGTGCCCCGGCCCCCACGGGGGTCGAGAACCTCCCCGAGCCCACAGAGCCCATTACACGGGCAGAGACCCCCCCCCCAGCCCCCTGCTGCCCCCCAGCCCCTCGCCTGGCTCCAGCCCCCCAGCCCCTCGCCTGGCTCCAGCCCCCCAACCTGGCCTTGCACCTCCCCCCGGCGGGGTCAGAAGGATACATGTCCAGGGGGCTCATCTTGCCCACGAAGGAGCGCATGGAGAAGAGCATGCCGTACATGAGCTTGAACTCCTGGGGGGGCAGCGAGAAAGGGGGCAGAGTGAGACCCCCCCCACCACCACCACAAGGGGACTGGGGCGGGTCAGAGGTCAAGTGCCCCCCCGCCCTCCCGGGGGGGGCTGCTGCCACGGCGAGCTAAGCCCCCCGCCACGGCTCAGCCCCCCAGGCCCGGTCTATGGGGATGTGTGGGGCTGGGGCGTGGGGGGAGGTGTGGGGCGGGGTCTCACCTCCTCCTTGGAGATGCCGGCCTGCTTCTTGCGGTGCCACTCGGCATAGTGGAGACAGATCCCATTGCGGTCGAAGAGATACAGGTTGTGAACCGTCATCTGGGGGACCGGGGGGCAAACAAGGGGGCGGGGGGATGAGGGATAGAAAGCATGA
>JAVMKO010000048.1:785279-937779 GCA_032164245.1 Sternotherus odoratus
GGTGGGGATGGGGGGGGACTCGTGGGGATGGGGGGGGACTCGTGGGGCTGTGGGGGGGGGATGGGGGGGACTCGTGGGGATGGGGGGGGACTCGTGGGGCTGTGGGGGGGGGATGGGGGGACTCGTGGGGCTGTGGGGGGGGGATGGGGGGGGACTCGTGGGGCTGTGGGGGGGGATGGGGGGGACTCGTGGGGATGGGGGGGGACTCGTGGGGATGGGGGGTGGGGATGGGGGGGGACTCGTGGGGATGGGGGGTGGGGATGGGGGGGGACTCGTGGGGCTGTGGGGGGGGGATGGGGGGGGACTCGTGGGGCTATGGGGGGGACTTGTGGGGCTGTGGGGGGGATGGGGGGGGACTCGTGGGGCTGTGGGGGGGGGGGATGGGGGGGGACTCGTGGGGCTGGGGGGGATGGGGGGGACTCGTGGGGCTGGGGGGGGGGATGGGGGGACTTGTGGGGCTGGGGGGGGGACTTGTGGGGCTGTGGGGGGGGATGGGGGGGACTTGGGGGGATGGGGGGGGACTTGTGGAGGGGACTTGTGGGGCTGGGGGGGACTTGTGGGGATGGGGGGGATGGGGGGGACTTGTTGGGCTGTGGGGGGGGATGGGGGGGACTTGTGGGGATGGGGGGGACTTGGGGGGGACTTGTGGGGCTGTGGGTTATCTCCTCGGCTCCATGTGTGTGTGTTTCAGGGCCCCTCTACCACTCTCAGCTAGCGGGATTCCTGGCAGTGAATGTGTGTGGCTATGTTGTGTGTGTCAGATCCCCTCTGCTGTTCTCAGCTGGGGGGATTCCTTTCTGCTGGTGGGTCTATGGCTGGCTGTGTGTCAGAACCCCTCTACTGCTCACCACCAAGGGCGATTCCCCAGGTGACCCGTCATGGCGGAGCAGGGCCCCTGCCCCGGGCTGGATGCCTCCCTGCACAGCGAGGACCTGCTGAGCGACATGGAGCCGCTGCCCCCCTCCGGCCCACCCACCCCGGCCCCGCCCTTTGGCTCCGAGGGTGACGGCCCAGCTCTACGCCTCCCTGCGCCGGAGCCGCCAGGCCGAGCGGGACGCCTGCTCCCAGCTGCGGCCGCCCGACCTGGACGCCCTGGCCGAGGAGCTGAGCCGCACGCTCTCGGCCGGGGTGGAGGCCAGCGCCCGCCGGAAGGTGAGGAGCGGGGCGGTGGGTGTGTGGGGCGGGGCCAGGCGGGGGGCCGGGCAGTGTTGACGGCCGTGTCTGGCTTCCCCCCCCGGCAGGCCGGCGAGTTGCGGCATGTGGCCGAGATGGAGGCGGTGAGGTCGCGCCTGCGGACCATGTTGGAGGTTCCCCGCGAGCCGCCCCCGGGTGAGTGGGGTAGGGGGCGCAGTGCCCTGGGGGTCAGGGCTGGAGGCGGGACTGCTGCCCCGCCCCAGAAGTGGCCGCTTCTCTGCACCGGGCCAGGGATCCTGGAGTCCTGGCTCCCAGACCCCCTGCTCTAACCGCTCCCCCCCCCACTCCCTTCTCAGAGCCAGGGAGAGAACCCAGGAGTCCTGGCTCCCAGCCCCCCTGCTCTAACCCACCAGCCCCCACTCCCCTCCCAGAGCTGGGGAGAGAACCCAGGAGTCCTGGCTCCCAGCCCCCCTGCTCTAACCCACCAGCCCCCACTCCCCTCCCAGAGCTGGGGAGAGAACCCAGGAGTCCTGGCTCCCAGCCCCCCCTGCTCTAACCACCAGCCCCCACTCCCCTCCCAGAGCCAGGGAGAGAACCCAGGAGTCCTGGCTCCCAGCCCCCCCTGCTCTAACCACTAGACCCCACTCGCCTCCCAGAGCTGGGGAGAGAACCCAGGAGTCCTGGCTCCCAGCCCCCCTGCTCTAACCACTAGACCCCACTCCCCTCCCAGAGTCAGGGAGAGAACCCAGGAGTCCTGGCTCCCAGCCCCCCGCTCTATCCACTAGCCCCCACTCCTACTTGGGGGTGGTGCACGCGCGGCCCGTGGGGTGGGACGGGCTGGAGGTCCGTGCCCCTTAGCAGCCAGCCCCTTTCTCCAGCAGGGGACGCCCTCGGCCTGGCGGAGCGGAAGGACGACTCCTTCGAGAGCGACAGCACCACTGCCCTCCTCGCGTGAGTGCTGGGGGCGGGTGGGGGAAAGTCAGGCTGGTATGGGGCCGCCATGCCCCAGAGGTGGGCGCATCTCAGCGCTGGCCAAGGGGTCCCTGGGTCACCCGCCCCAGAGGTGGGCGCATCTCGGCGCCGGGCGAGGGGTCCCCGGGTCACCCGCCGCCCCGGGCCAGAGGTGGGCACATCTCGGAGCCGGCCGAGGGGTCCCCGGGTCACCCGCCACCCCGCCCCAGAGGTGGGCGCATCTCAGCGCCGGGCAAGGGGTCCTGTATAAGCTGGTGCCCTGGAGAGGGCGGGGGGGGGAGGTGCCATGCTGTGCCGGCCTGTCCGTGAGCCCCCCTAAACCCTGCCCTGTTTCAGCGCCCGGCCCCTTCAGGAGCTGTCCCCGCCCAGCTCGGTGTGCGGCCTGGAAGACCTCTTCCCCCGCTATGCCAGCCTGCGCCTGGGCACCCCCCCCGCGCCCGCCACGGAGCCCCTGCTGCTGAAGGAGGCCCTGGCGAAGGAGCGGGCCCGCAGGAAGGTGAGGGGTGGGGCGGCGGGCGGGTCTCCCAGGCTCCTTTGCGCCCCGGTGAATGTGTTTCCAGGGAGCGGTGTACCTAGTATGTGTGTAGATACCCGGAGGAGTTGGGGGGGTGTACCTGTACAGGTGTGTGTAGATGTCTACCTGGATGAGTGTCGGCCCGGGTGTGCTGACCTGCGGGGTGTGGAGGGGTGTATACCTGGGGAGGGACGTTCTCAGAGTGTGTGTGCACACATGCCAGAGGGGTTGTGGGTGTGTACCTGGGTGGGCGGGTGTACTTGGGGAGTGGTGTACCCGGGGTGGTATGTGTGTTTATATGTACCAGGACTGGGCAGACGGGGGTACCTGGGGATGGGTGTACCCGGGGTGGTATGTGTGTTTATATGTACCAGGACTGGGAAGACAGGGGTACCTGGGGACGGGTGTACCCGGGGTGGCGTGTGTGTTTATATGTACTGAGGCTGGGCAGGTGGGTGACCTGAGGAGGGGTATACCTTGGGTGGTGTGTGTGTTTACATGTACCCGGACTGGTTGGGTGGGTGTACCTGGAGAAGGGTGTACCCGGGGTGGTGTGTGTGTTTATATGTACCGGGGCTGGGCAGGTGGGTGTACCTGGGGACGGGTGTACCTGGGGACGGGTGTACCCGGGGTGGCGTGTGTGTTTATATGTACCGGGGCTGGGCGGGCGGGTGTATCTGGGGACGGGTGTACCCGGGGTGGTGTGTGTGTTTATATGTACCGGGGCTGGGCAGGTGGGTGTACCTGGGGACGGGTGTACCTGGGGACGGGTGTACCTGGGTGGCGTGTGTGTTTATATGTACCGGGGCTGGGCGGGCGGGTGTATCTGGGGACGGGTGTACCCGGGGTGGTGTGTGTGTTTATATGTACCGGGGCTGGGCAGGTGGGTGTACCTGGGGATGGGTGTACCTGGGGACGGGTGTACCTGGGGTGGCGTGTGTGTTTATATGTACCGGGGCTGGGCGGGCGGGTGTATCTGGGGACGGGTGTACCCGGGGTGGCGTGTGTGTTTATATGTACCGGGGCTGGGCGGGCGGGTGTACCTGGGGACGGGTGTACCCGGGGTGGCGTGTGTGTTTGTTTACACATGCTGGGTGTACACAGGCTCTGTGTGTGTGTGTGTGTCTGTGTGTACTTGGAGGGATGTGGGGTTGACTGAGGAGAGCCTAACTCATGGGGTGGGATGCTGGGCTAGATGGGTACGTTGTTCAGATCTGTGGGGGGGGGCGAGGGGGACCCCAACTGGATGTTGCACTGCCCATGGGGGGCGTACCGAGCTCAGGATCAGGACTCCTGGGTTCTCTCCCCGGCTCTGGGAGGGGAGCGGGGGCTGGTGGGTTAGAGCAGGAGGGGCTGGGAGTCAGGACTCCTGGGTTCTCCTTGGTCCTCCCTCCGGCTCTGGAAGAGGAGTGGGGGCTGGGGGTTCGATCGGGGGCAGGCTGGGAGCCCGGACTCCTGGGTTCTCTCTCAGATCCTTCAGGGATCCGTGGCTATTTAGGGTGTTTCTTTGCTCCTTCTTTGCAGAAGCCGAGGGGAGCCTGCTCCCAGGACGGGGGGGCAGGGAATGGGGGCCCCTGCTGGCCCTTGCCTAAGGACGTGCCAGCCAGTCCATGGGCGGGGAGAGAGGGGTGCTTTGTGGTCCTCACTACCCTGAAGTGCTGTGTGTAGGTGGCGCTCAACTGTGTTTAGGCGCGTGTCCTATGCCCTGTACTGCTAGCAGCTTGGGGGATTCCCCGGCACTGGTGGGTTTGGGTGCTACGAGTCTTGGCTGAGCCGACAGGCTCCAGCTGAGCCTGTGGCATGGCCCGGAGGGAGATGGGGTGGGGGGGCGACCCCCCCGGTACTGACCCCTGCATTCCTGGCAGCACTGTGAGCGGCACATCCAGGGCCTGCAGAGCCGGGCGCTGGAGCTGCAGCAGCAGCTGGCCGCAGCCATCTCGGCGGACATGAAGAAGGACAGTATGATTGAGCAGCTGGACAAGGTGAGCAGGGGCTGTGAGTCGGGAGTGAGGGGCACCGGCAGAGCTGGGGGGGGGCAGGGGCTGTGGGTTGGGCGCGAGGGGCCCTGCCCCAGGGCTCACCCCTTTGCCCCTCTCCCCTGGCAGACCCTGGCCAAGGTGGTGGAGGGCTGGAACCGGCAGGAGGCGGAGCGGACGGAGCTGCTCCGGGGGCTGCAGGCGGAGAAGGAGGCGGCGCAGCGGGCGCTGGGTGAGCAGCGGGAGGTGAGTGACGGGCCAGCGGGGGTCTCTGGGAGGGGGTCGACCCCCTGGCGCTGCCCTGAGCCCCGGTTCATCTCCCCCCGGCAGAGGGCGGCGGAGCTGGAGGCGCGGCTGGAGGAGGCGCTGGAGGCCCTGAGCCGGCAGCAGCAGGCGGGGAGCCGGCAGCGCGAGGAGGCGGCGGCACTGGTGAGAATCCCCCGCCCAACCTGGAGCCTGTGGGGATGGGGCAAAATGGGCCCCTAGAGCTGGACGCCGGAGCCCGTGGGGACCCTATCTCCCAGCATGCCCTGCTCCCCCTAGAGCTGGGCGCTAGAGCCCATGGGTACTGCAGCTCCCAGAATGCCCTGCTCCCCGTAGAGCCAGGCGCCTGAGCCCATGGATATTGCAGCTCCCAGCATTCTCTGCTCCCCCTAGAGCCGGGTGCTAGAGCTCATGGGTACTGAAGATCCCAGCATGCCCTGCTCCCCCTAGAGCCGGGCGCCTGAGCCCATGGGTACTGAAGATCCCAGCATGTCCTGCTCCCTGTAGAGCCGGGCGCCTGAGCCCATGAGTACTGAAGATCCCAGCATGCCCTGCTCCCCCTAGAGCCGGGCGCCTGAGCCCATGGGTACTGAAGATCCCAGCATGCCCTGCTCCCCCTAGAGCCGGGCGCCTGAGCCCATGGGTACTGAAGATCCCAGCATGCCCTGCTCCCTGTAGAGCCGGGCGTGGTGCATTCTGGCCCGGGTGACCCCTGACCCTCTCTTCCCCCCCCCCCAGGAGGAGGAGAAGGCGGAGCTGCTGCGGAGCCTGGAGGCGGAGCAGCAGCGGGGGCGGGGCCTGGAGGCGGAGCGGGAGCAGGGCCAGCGCCAGCTGGAGGCGCTGCGGGCCACGCTGGAGGAGGAGCAGGTGAGCTGGGCCCAGCGGCAGCGCCAGCTGGAGCAGCGCTGCCAGGCGGCACGGGAGGAGAGCGCCGGGCAGCTGGAGCGGGAGAAGGTGAGACCCCCCGCCCCGTGCCCCCCACCCCGGTGCCCCATACCCTCTGCCCCACTCCCCACCGGCTGGGGGACTCCCGGTACCCCTCGCCTGGCCCGGTCTGGCCTCCTCATCCTCCCCTTGGCCCCATGCCCACCCCTCTCTGTGCCCCCTGGCTCCTGTGTCCTGCCCCCACTGTCTTCTGTGCCCCCAAACCCCACCTCTCCCACCCCCCTTCTCAGCCCCCCCCGGGGAGTGAGGGCTAGTGGTTGTAGCCAGGACTCCTGGGTTCTCTTCCCGGCTCTGGGAGGGGAGTGGGGCCTGGTGGATCAGAGCAGGGGGGGCTGGGAGCCAGGACTCCTGGGTTCTCTCCCCGGCTCTGGGAGGGGAGTGGGGGCTGGTGGGTTAGAGCAGGGGGGGCTGGGAGCCAGGACTCCTGGGTTCTCTCCCCGGCTCTGGGAGGGGAGTGGGGGCTGGTGGGTTAGAGCAGGGGGGGCTGGGAGCCAGGACTCCTGGGTTCTCTCCCCGGCTCTGGGAGGGGAGTGGGGGCTGGTGGGTTAGAGCAGGGGGGCTGGGAGCCAGGACTCCTGGGTTCTCTCCCCGGCTCTGGGAGGGGAGTGGGGGCTGGTAGTTAGAGCAGGGGGGGCTGGGAGCCAGGACTCCTGGGTTCTCTCCCCAGCTCTGGGAGGGGAGTGGGGTCTAGTGGTTAGAGTAGGGGGGGCTGGGAGCCAGGACTCCTGGGTTCTCTTCCTGGCTCTGGGAGGGGAGGGGGGTCTGGTGGGTTAGAGTAGGGGGGGGCTGGGAGCCAGGACTCCTGGGTTCTCTCCCCGGCTCTGAGAGGGGAGTGGGGGCTGGTGGGTTAGAGCAGGGGGGGCTGGGAGCCAGAACTCCTGGGTTCTCTTCCTGGCTCTGGGAGGGGAGGGGGGTCTGGTGGGTTAGAGCAGGGTTTGCTGGGAGCCAGGACTCCTGGGTTCTCTCCCCGGCTCTGGGAGGCGAGTGGGGGGCTGGCGGTCACCCGGGTCCTTCCCCTTCCCAGGGGGCCATGCAGCGGGAGGCCCAGCGGGCGGCGGACGCCCAGCAGGCCCTGGCGGCGGCGCAGGCCGAGGTCCAGCGGCTGGAGAGGGAGCGGGAGGCGGCGCGGAGCGAGCGGGACGGGCTGCAGATGGAGATCAGCCTGGTGAAGGTAACGGGCCCCGGCCCCCTATGGGGTGCCGGCTCCGCCCCTGGCCCCAGGGCGGGGATTGTCTGGCTCCGGGGGGGGGGGGCGGGCAATGGGGCGGGGCCGGTCCCCTCTGCCAGCTGCCCCCTTGTGCCCCCAGGCGCGGTGCGAGGCCCAGAAGGCGGAGCTGAAGGTGGCGCTGGAGCAGCAGGTTACGGAGCGGCTGGCGCAGGTGCTCGAGGACAGCCTGTGCCAGGCAGGCGCCCTGCGGGAACAGCACAGGTACCCCCCCAGCGCCCCGCCACCCACCGATCCCTCCCCCACCGGGGGGCCCGACCCCGCCGCTCACCCCGGCCCTTCCCCCGCCTCAGGAAGCAGCTGCTGGAGCTGAGCGGGCACCACGAGCGGGAGCTGGGCAGTCAGCTGGCGCAGTTCCGGGCAGAGCTGGCGGAGCGCGAAGAGCGGCAGCGGCGGCTGGTTCACGACTACGAGCTGAGGTACCAGGGGACCCGGGACCCCTCGCCCGGCGCCGAGATGCGCCCACTTCTGGGGCGGGGCGGCGGGTGACCCGGGGACTCCTCGCCCGGTGCCGAGATGCGCCCACCTCTGGGGCGGGGCGGCGGGTGACCCGGGGACTCCTCGCCCGGTGCCGAGATGCGCCCACTTCTGGGCCGGGGTGGCGGGTGACCCAGGGACTCCTCGCCCGGCGCCGAGATGCGCCCACCTCTGGGGCGGCGGGTAACCCAGGCCAGGCTACCCCCCACCGTGGAGCCCCAACACCCCCCTTCTCCGCAGGCTGGCCAGGCAGGAGGAGGCGGCGTGGGAGCTGCAGGCCGGGACGAGGCGGCTAGAGGCCCAGCGGACTGACATGGTGGCCCGGCTCCAGGCCATGATGGAATCTCACTGGAACGAGGCCCTGCTGCTACTGAGCGGAGACGCCCCCGCACAGTCCCCCGCCAAGGGCCCCCGCCAGGTGAGTGCCAGGGGAACCCAGGAGTCCTGGCTCCCAGCCCCCCACTCCCCTCCCAGAACCGGGGAAAGAACCCAGGAGTCCTGGCTCCCAGCCCCCCCTTCTCTAACCCACCAGCCCCCACTCCCCTCCCAGAGCCGGGGAGAGAACCCAGGAGTCCTGGCTCCCACCCCCCCTGCTCTGACCCACCAGCCCCCACTCCCCTCCTGGAGCCAGGGAGAGAACCCAGGAGTCCTGGCTCCCAGCCCCCCCTGCTCCAACCCACCAGCCCCCACTCCCCTCCCAGAGCCGGGGAGAGAACCCAGGAGTCCTGGCTCCCAGCCCCCCCTGCTCCAACCCACCAGCCCCCACTCCCCTCCCAGAGCCAGGGAGAGAACCCAGGAGTCCTGGCTCCCCACAGCCGGTCTTTAACCCCCCGCCTCTCTCTGCCCCCCGACAGCCTCCCGTCTCCTCGGCAGAGCGCCCCTGCCAGCCCCCCAGCCCCGCCCCGCCCGGGAAGCCAGAGGGCCCCGTGCCCCTGCAGCCCGGCGCCCGGCGCGGCTCCCTGCCGGCGGGGCGGGGCCCCGAGCGCTTCCTGCCCCCGGCGCCCGGCGCCCGGACACCGGCGCATCAGATCGACCAGAGTGTCCCGAGCCAGCCGGGCTTCCGGCCGCTGGAGCCGCACCTCGATGACTCCGCCGGGCCAGGTAGGGGGCCGGGGGCGCCCCCCGGCCCACCCCCCCAGCTCCTGGGAGCAGCCCCCCCAGGCGTCCCTCGCCCGGCCGAGATGCAGCTGGCTCTGGGGTGGAGCGCAGGGATCCCCTCCCCGGCATGAGAGGGATTCACCCCCACTCTGACCCACAGCGCCCCCTAGTGCGTCTTGGGGCCAGTCCTGACTGCCCGGGGAAATTACCCCCTGCGGAGCCCCCCGCCCCGCTCCCTGCCCCACACCGCCGCATAGCGCCACCCTGGGGCCAGCCCTGCCTTCCAGGGGAGAGTGCCCCCTGCTGAGCCCCCCGCTCCCTGCCCCACACCGCCCCATAGCGCCACCCCGGGGCCAGCCCTGCCTTCCAGGGGAGAGTGCCCCCTGCTGAGCCCCCCGCCCCTCTCCCTGCCCCACACCGCCCCATAGCGCCACCCTGGGGCCAGCCCTGCCTTCCAGGGGAGAGTGCCCCCTGCTGAGCCCCCCGCTCCCTGCCCCACACCGCCCCATAGCGCCACCCCGGGGCCAGCCCTGCCTTCCAGGGGAGAGTGCCCCCTGCTGAGCCCCCCGCCCCTCTCCCTGCCCCACACCGCCCCATAGCGCCACCCTGGGGACAGCCCTGCCTTCCAGGGGAGAGTGCCCCCTGCTGAGCCCCCCGCCCCTCTCCCTGCCCCACACCGCCCCATAGCGCCACCCTGGGGACAGCCCTGCCTTCCAGGGGAGAGCGCCCCCTGCTGACCTCCCGCTCACTGCCCCACACCGCCCCATAGCGCCACCCCGGGGCCAGCCCTGCCTTCCAGGGGAGAGCGCCCCCTGCTTAGCCCCCCGCCCCGGTCCCTGCCCCACACCGCCCCCTAGCGCCACCCTGGGGACAGCCCTGCCTTCCAGGGGAGAGTGCCCCCTGCTGAGCCCCCCGCCCCTCTCCCTGCCCCACACCGCCCCATAGCGCCACCCTGGGGACAGCCCTGCCTTCCAGGGGAGAGCGCCCCCTGCTGACCTCCCGCTCACTGCCCCACACCGCCCCATAGCGCCACCCCGGGGCCAGCCCTGCCTTCCAGGGGAGAGCGCCCCCTGCTTAGCCCCCCGCCCCGGTCCCTGCCCCACACCGCCCCCTAGCGCCACCCTGGGGCCAGCCCTGCCTTCCAGGGGAGAGCGCTCCCTGCTGAGCCCCCGCTCCCTGCCCCACACCGCCCCATAGCGCCACCCCGGGGCCAGCCCTGCCTTCCAGGGGAGAGCGCCCCCTGCGGACC
This sequence comes from Sternotherus odoratus, assembly GCA_032164245.1. NCBI lineage: Eukaryota > Metazoa > Chordata > Testudines > Kinosternidae > Sternotherus > Sternotherus odoratus. The sequence goes on from JAVMKO010000048.1 coordinate 795,134, forward strand.
CCCCACTCCCTGCCCCACACCGCCCCATAGTGCCACCCCGGGGCCAGCCCTGCCTTCCAGGGGAGAGTGCCTCCTGCTGAGCCCCCCGCCCCGGTCCCTGCCCCACACCGCCCCCTAGCGCCACCCTGGGGCCAGCCCTGCCTTCCAGGGGAGAGCGCCCCCTGCTGAGCCCCCCGCTCCCTGCCCCACCCCGCCCCCTAGCGCCGCCCGGGGGGCCAGCCCTGCCTTCCAGGGGAGAGCGCCCCCTGCTGAGCCCCCCGCCCCGGTCCCTGCCCCACACCACCCCATAGCGCCACCCTGGGGCCAGCCCTGCCTTCCAGGGGAGAGTGCCCCCTGCTGAGCCCCCCGCTCCCTGCCCCACCCCGCCCCCTAGCGCCGCCCTGGGGCCAGCCCTGCCTTCCAGGGGAGAGCGCCCCCTGCTGAGCCCCCCACCCAGCTCCCTGCCCCACAGTGCCCCCTAGCGCCGCTCTGGGGCATTGGGGCTGGCACCTGAGGTGTGGGGCAGGCACCAGATTGTTATGCTCTGACCCCTTTCCTCCTCCCCCCACCCAGGGCTGAGCTTGCAACCCCCCCACCTGGCGGAGCACCCCTACCCCGAGGACGAGGGGGGACCCAGCGACGGCGAGACCCCCCCAAACAGCAGCCTGGAGAGCGGGGGGCAGGGCCCCCTCGGCCCGCTGCACCCGGAGCTGCAGCACTACATGGCCCTGGTAGGGGGCTGGCAGTGGGGCAGGTTTGGCCAGGGAAGGGGGGCAGAGCCGGGGGGGTGTCTTTGTATGTGGGGCGGGGAGGGACGGGTGGGGTTTCCGGCTGCTCACTGCCCCCCCCCCCCGTCTTTCAGCTGCTGGAGCAGATGCCAAGTGACCCCCTCAGGCAGGAGGGGCCGGGGGGCGAGAGGCCCCCCCCGCCCCACGGGCCAGGCCCAGCCCCACGGCCAGCCAGGTAAGGGCCAGGGAGGGGAGGCGGGACGTTCCACTGCGGGGGGCAGGAGCCTGCCCCATGCGGCTACCCCCCTAAGCAGCCCGGGTCCGACTCCCCGTGGGTCCGGCCCCATGTGGGTCCCGCCCCCCGTTCCAGCAGCCTGGGTTCTACCCCATGTGGGTCCCGCCCCCCATCCCAGCAGCGTGGGGCCTGCCCCACGTGGAAGCATGGCCCAGCACCCCTGCGACCCCCCCCATCTCCTCTCCCTGCAGGCTTGGCCCGGGAGGACCCCCCAGCGCCGTGGGGGATGCTCCGGCCCCACGGCGGCCCACGGGCCCCCCCCGCCGCCGTGCAGAAGAGCAAGGTGCCGCTCGCCAAAGCCAGCTACGGGCAGCGGAGCCTGGAGCCGCTGAGCCCCCCGCAGCACTCGGCTGGTGAGCCCCCCAACTCCCCCCGATCTGCCCCATGGTGCCTGGCCGGGGAGTTCCCCCTGCCTCACGGCACTCAGCTCCCTGCCCCACAGCGCCCCCTAGCGCCGCCCTGGGGCCAGCCCTGCTTACCAGGGGAGAGCGCCCCCTGCTGAGCCCCCTGCCCCACTCCCTGCCCCGTAGTGCCGCCCTGCCTCTCAAGGGAGGGTGCCCCCTGCTGACCCTCCCACTCCTGCCCCACAGCACCCCCTGGGGCCAGCCCTGCCTGCCAGGGGAGAGCGCCCCCTGCCCCACAGCGCCCCCTATTGGCGCCCTGGGGCCAGCTCCTGCCCCCCAGCTCACCCCGTCTCTCTCCCAGGGGGCGAGGGGGGGTTCCTGTCCCCCCGTCAGATGGCCGAGGCCTCCCGCCTGCTGCGGCTGTACCAGGCCAGGGGCCGGGCGGCCCCCTCCTCCGAGGAGCTCTACGCCTCCCTGCGCTCCGGCAGGTAAGGCTGGCACCGCGCCCGCCCCGGGGGACCCCCCCGCGGGACTACAACTCCCAGGGTGCACTGCTGGACCCCGCGTTGCATGCTGGGAGGTGGAGTCCAACACCTGCTGTTGTTCACCTGCCCCACAAACCTTAGGCTATGGGTCCAGGTGCTGGGGGGATCCCCACTCCAGGCTGGGAGCCCGGACTCCTGGGTTCTCTCCCCAGCTCTGGGAGGGGAGTGGGGGCTGGTGGGTTAGAGCAGGGGGGGCTGAGAGCCCGGACTCCTGGGTTCTCTCCCCAGCTCTGGAAGGGGAGTGGGGGCTGGTGGGTTAGAGCAGGGGGGGCTGGGAGCCCGGACTCCTGGGTTCTCTCCCCAGCTCTGGGAGGGGAGTGGGGGCTGGTGGGTTAGAGCAAGGGGGGCTGGGAGCCCGGACTCCTGGGTTCTCTCCCCAGCTCTGGGAGGGGAGTGGGGGCTGGTGGGTTAGAGCAGGGGGGGCTGGGAGCCAGGACTCCTGGGTTCTCTCCCCGGCTCTGGGAGGGGAGTGGGGGCTGGTGGGTTAGAGCAGGGGGGGCTGGGAGCCAGGACTCCTGGGTTCTCTCCCCGGCTCTGGGAGGGGAGTGGGGGCTGGTGGGTTAGAGCAGGGGGGGCTGGGAGCCCGGACTCCTGGGTTCTCTCCCCAGCTCTGGGAGGGGAGTGGGGGCTGGTGGGTTAGAGCAGGGGGGGCTGGGAGCCAGGACTCCTGGGTTCTCTCCCCAGCTCTGGGAGGGGAGTGGGGGCTGGTGGGTTAGAGCAGGGGGGGCTGGGAGCCAGGACTCCTGGGTTCTCTCCCCGGCTCTGGGAGGGGAGTGGGGGCTGGTGGGTTAGAGCAGGGGGGGCTGGGAGCCAGGACTCCTGGGTTCTCTCCCCGGCTCTGGGAGGGGAGTGGGGGCTGGTGGGTTAGAGCAGGGGGGGCTGGGAGCCAGTCCTCCTGGGTTCTCTCGGCCCCAAGCTCCAGTCCTGTCTGCTGCCCCCCAGGCCTGACGTGAAGGACGACGGGGGCCACGGGAACCCAGCCGCCCCCAGGAACCTCGACCCCCGGCTGCCCGAGGCCGGCAGGAGGGAGGTGAGTTCGCCGGGGGCCGGGGCGGCATGGGGCTGTGGGGGGGGGGGGGACGGACGGTGAGGGGGCAGGGCGCTGTCAGTGTTGGGCGCCATGGGGGGCTGGACTCGGTGGGTTCTGGCCGCCGGGGGGTGCTGTGGGGCTGGGCTCTGTGGTTGGTGGGCTCTGGGATTGCTATGGGGCAGGGGGCCGGGCGCTCACCCTCCCCCGTCTCCCGCAGGTGGGGGCCCCCCGGCGCCCATCCGGTGCCCGTCCCGCCCCCGAGAAGACCCACGGCCCCGCCAAGGGCGGGCGGAAGGTGACTCAGCTCAGCGCCCGCGCCGGCAAGGGGGGCGGCGTGTGGAGATGAAGCGGGGTCCCGGCGGGCATCCTGGTGCCCGCACCTTGCACCCCTGGGTAAAGCCCCCCCCAGGCCCGGGGGGTCCCCCTAGTTGCTATGTTGTGTTGGCGCCCGGGGGGCAGACGTGGGGCTGTTCCGTTCCTCTAAGTTATTCCCCCCCGTTGGGGGCTGTTATTTTGTTATTTTTTTGTTGTTTGTTATATTTGTTATTTTTCTAAATAAAGAAGATTTGGTTTTTGCAGCCCCCCCCGTGCCGTGGTTGGGGGGCGGCCCCCCAAGCCCTGCCCCCCGCGCCCTCCTCTGGGCAGACCCAGGGCGTACCGCCTCCTCCCAGGACCAAGTAGCGGATCCTGGGCAGCCATTGGCCAAGCTGGGTCCGTCAGGGCGGGGGGGGGCGTGCCCCCCCGCCCAGCCCCTCCCCCAGGCCGGGCGACTGCCCCCTGCTCCCCCCTCCCGCCCCCGCGCCGCAGGGCAAGCCGCCACCATTAGCGCTCATCTGCTTTGGTGCGAACGCGGATTACACACCCCGCGGTGCCCGCCCCACACCCTCCGGCGCGGGGCGCCCTGGGGCCGGGTGTCTCCCCCTCGTCCCGGCCTGGGTACCCTTCCCCCGTGGGGACCCCCCCAATCGGTGCTCGGCGCGCCAGGCCAGCTGCCTTGAACCCGCAGCCCCCCCCCCCGTATGCGAATCCCGCCAGGGGCCGTGCCGCGCCTTGATTTCCCCTTCCCTCTGCCCGTTCTCCAGGGCCCGGCACTGGGTGTACCGGATGGGGGGCACCCCCCGGGTAATTCCAATGCCCAAGGGCACTCAACTACCCCCCCCCCCGGCGTTCTTTTGCCTTGCACAGCCGGCAGTAGTAGGTTGTTATCCCCTTGGTGGAGGGGGATGGACAGTGCCAGTCCCTCCCCTTCTCCCCGGGCTCCTCCGCCAGTCTCTGCCCTCCTGTCCCTTCCGCTCCCCGCCCCCCAGGCTCTGCCCCACAGCTCACCCTTGCCCCATGGGAGCCCTCACCTCACATCCTGGCTCCTCCTTGGGGCGGCTCAGCCCACACCCGGGGTCCTCCGAACTCCTACCCAGCCAGCGTCAATGTGCCCCCTACATCCCCCCCGTGGCCCCTTTCCATGCCAACGGGGGTTGGGGTGGAAGGGAATAGCCAATCCATGGAGACACCCCTCTCCCCCGCCCTCAGCCCCCCAAACGCACAACCCCCCCACCTCACAGAACCTCACACAGACTGCAACAACCCTCCACAACCTGTCCCCCGCATGCCGACCCCCGCATCCCTGCTTGGCTCCCTGCACCGGCACAGCCCCCCACAACCCACCCCCTTGCAACACCCCCCATAGCTCCCACCCCTGGGCCCTGGACACACACCCACACCACACAACACACCCACCCTAACACACAACCTCCATGCACAAATCCCAACACGCCGACCCCCATACAACCTCAACCTACACACACCACACGCACAACCCCTACACACACACACACACTCACACATACCAACAAACAACCTACACACACAACCTCCATGCACAAATCCCAACACGCCGACCTCTACAGGTACGCCCCCATACAACCTCAACCTACACACACCACACGCACAACCCCTACACACACACACACACACACTCACACATACCAACAAACAACCTACACACACAACCTCCACGCACAAATCTCTCCACACATCCTCCCTCCAAACACACCCTCCACACGCACACAACTTCCACGCACAAATCCCAGTATACAACCTCCACCCCCACACACAACTTGCACACACATCCCTCCCACAGACACAGACACATATCCCCTCCATGCACATCCCAGCAAACAACCTATATGTACACAACCTCCATGCACAAATCCCAACACACAACCTGTACACACAGACACACACACACAACCTGTACACAAATCCCAACACACACCCAACACACACACCAACATAACCTCCATGCACAAATCCCAAGACATAACCTCTACACACAGACACACACACACAACCTGTACACAAATCCCAACACACACCCAACACATGCTACACACCCTATAAACACCCCAACATAACCTCCATGCACAAATCCCAACACACAACCTGTACACACAGACACACACACACAACCTGTACACAAATCCCAACACACACCCAACACACCCTACACACACACCAACATAACCTCCATGCACAAATCCCAAGAAATAACCTCTACACACAGACACACACACACAACCTGTACACAAATCCCAACACACACCCAACACATGCTACACACCCTATAAACACCCCAACATAACCTCCATGCACAAATCCCAACACACACACAATCTCCACTCCTCCACACACACACAAAACACAACCTCTCCACATTCCCGCACACTCCCCCCACCTGCTCTCCACCCCCCATGCACAACTTGCTCTAACCCCCACCAACACACAACCTGCTCTCCTCGCACACAGACCCACACCCAGCCTGCCCCAGGACACACACACACACCCCGACCCCCACAGCCTGCAGGCCCAGCTGGCCCCATGGCTCCCCTCCCCCTGCATGTCCCCCCTGTGAGCCCCCATCTTCCTGGGCACCCCCATCTCCCCCCCCCCGGCACCCCCCATTCCCTCCTCCAGCCCCCATGACACCTGTGTGCCACCGTTGCCCCATAGACACTGGCACCCCCACATACCCTCAGCACTCCATCCTTTCCCCCCCCCAGCACCCCATTCTCCCCCCGGCACCCCATCCCTCCTCCCCCCCCCCCAGCAGCCCCGTCTGCTCGCTCCGCTCTCCCGGCACCGTCTGCCTGGCTGGGCTGGGAACTGGCCGGCCCTGTCCTCCTGCCCCCCAGGCTCCCCCCCCCGCTCCCCCCACCCTCAGGACCCATAAGCTGATTAGCTCGACAAAGACACAGGGGGAGGATTATGGGTGTTAAACTCCCCCCCCCACCCAATCCCCAGCCTCCGGCAGCCCCGTCCACCTTGCAGACCTGCCGCTCGTGGGGGGCCCAGCCGGCGCAGGGGGACCCCACGGCCAGAGGCCAGCCCCGTGGGACCTGGAGATTTGCTGCGTGGGCCCCCCCTTTACCCTGGGGACCAGCTGTGCCCCCCCATATTTCGTCGCTCGCCCCCCTTTTGGGATCCTGCCCCCCCCCCCCACGGTCCCATCCGGGGCCTGGAATATTTCAGACAGCAGCCGTGGGTCGCCTAGACCGCAGAGGCAGGTAAGGGACTGGGGCAAGGACTGGGGTGTGTTGGGGGCACCAGGACTCCTGGGTTCTCTCCCCGGCTCTGGGAGGGGAGCGGGTTCTAGTGGTTAGAGCTGGGGGGGCTGGGAGACAGGACTCCTGGATTCTCTCCCTGGCTCTGGGACGGGAGCGGGTTCTAGTGGTTAGATCCGGGGGGGCTGGGAGCCAGGACTCCTGGGTCCTTTTCACTGACTTGCTGGGGGAATTCTGGTTGTTCGCTGGTTTTGCCCGTTTCCCTCCCAGTAGAAAACAAGATGGGGCTAGGGGAGGTTTGTCCCTGGTCATTGTACCTCTCTAGGGGTCTTGGTGCCAGCCTGGGCAGAGAGACCCCCCCACACACACTCTGAGGGGGCCAGGAGACGGGGTGCAGTGGGGGAGCTGTCTGCCCCGGGGGGAGGGCACAGAGCTGGGTGGGGCTGTGACGAAGTAGGAATACTGTGCGTGTGTGCCTCGGTTTCCCCTATGCATTTCTTGGGCCTCTATGTGGAGGGAAAGGAATGTGTAGCTGATGCAAAGCAAAGCCAAGGTGAAGCTGTAACCTGACCCCAAGTGGGGGAGGGAGGTCAGCTGAACCTGTTGGAGAAAGGTCAGGTGATGCTTCCTAGCCCACAAAGGAAAGCACGGATGGGCTGGGGAGGGGGTGGTCAGTGGGTCTGGCTGCAGAGGGGAGAGGAGCCATCTCGCTCTCTGGCCCCAAGATGGATCCAGCGGAGGGCTCATGCTCGCTCGCTGCATGGTCTGTGTTAGACCAGATGGAAGTCATCAAATAAACCTGGGGAAGAAGCAGGAGCCCAGAATCTGGGTCTCATTCTCCTAGCACCCCAGAAGGGCCTGACGGAGGGGCCCTGTTGAGACTGAGAAGCTGTGAGTTGGATGGTTCCTGACATCTCAAATAAACCGTCTATTCTGCTGGCTGGCTGAGAGTCACGTCTGACTGTGGATTTGGGGTGCAGAACCCATGGGCTCCCCCAGGACCCCGCCCAGGCGGGCTAGCTGGGGGAAGCACACGGAGGGGCAGAAGGTGCTGAATGCTCCGAGGTCAGACCCAGGAAGGTGGAAGTGGGGACCCCTGAAGCTCCTGGCCCCGGAAACAGGCCGTGTACGGAGAAGGGGCCCTTCACCCGGAGTCCAGTCTGGCTCCCTAGGGAGCGGTTCCAGACCATCGCCCGGGCGCTCCGTGACACCATCCCCCTCATATCCCTTTCTCCGTCCATCCCCCTCACGCCCCTTTCTCAGTCCATCCACAATGGGGTGAAGCGTGATAGTCAAAAGACCCGTCGTCCCAGGGCTCCACCCAACAAAGTCTCCCACCCGGCGTGACAGGATCCACGTGATAGTCTTGTCTGCTGGCGTGATCAGAGACAGCTGCAGTCCGTCTCTGGGTAATGGTGGTGTCTGGCTTCCGACGACAAAGACGACACGACAAGGCTGCTCCTGTGATCTTGGACTCCATAACGTTTTATGGAAATACACTTCTGCGTGGAAATCGGATGCAACTGGAACGTGCTTCCTGCAAAAGATCTCTTGTAAGGTATCATTACAAAGCTTAGAATCTACTGCGTGTGTCCATCTTTGTATGCAGGTATCATTCTTGTGTCGGAAACTAGGACTAGGGCCTATCGTAATTATGTAAAGTGGGGGCCGTTAATGGTGGTGTAGAATCTTGATGACAATTGGTTGTAAAGGGCTCTGTTTCCTTGCAAACCTCCTTGGGTAAGAAGAATGAGGTCTTACAGGGACATGGTCACATGATAGTGGAATCCATCTTTAACCTTTAGAAGCAGGGGATGGGAATGCTGATGTTGTGGAGTACGCCACGGGATCTTTTCAGGGGGAAAAGACAACGCCCCACATTTCTTGGTAATCCGTGTATCAATCAACATTGTGTCACATGCATATGATATATATCACACACATGTACACACACACAAACACACTCCTTGTTACCAACTCATTGCTCCCCTTAACTTCACTGGCCAGGTGAGTTAGATGGGGGAGGGATGGCGCCAGGCTTCTGTCGATCCGGCTCTGATGTTAACAAGAAGAGACCCGGGGTCCTCTGCAAGACACCTCACTTTTATAGCAGCTTCTCTCCTATGCAAATCTGTCCCGGATGTGAAATCTGTGTCCGTTGGTCCTTTGTGTGGCTTCCTTCTGGGTGTTGTTTCAATGCCGCCACATTTATTTTCAAAGAGGTCGTGTTCAAAATAAAGCGTTTCCTTCTCACTCCCAAGGCTGTCAAGCTGTCTGATCTTTAGTGAGCCCACTTGACAAGTTTGATTGCCCGTGGGTTCGGCTTCCATGTTCTCTCCAACTGTTGCAGCTATCTGGAGGTGCCCACATTCTCCGCCTTCCTCATTCCCACCTCATTCATTCAACAGGGCCATTGATTAAAAGGAGGGGAGATCTCGTTCTTCTCCTCGTGAAAAGACATTTCTCTTCTACCTTAACTATCCGTAGGGGCTGTAACATTATACCAAGGCTCAAGACAAAGTTTCAATATGAGGATTTGATACAAAATTGTATGAAAATAGAGGTTATCTATGGATAGACTTCATACAAGGTTATATGAAGAGGCATAACACAAAGACTTTGATTTAAAGTCATCCTGGGCCACCTCCAGACCTCATCTGGAATACTGTCTGCAGTTCTGGTCTCCCATGTTTAAGAAGGATGAATTCAAGCTAGAACAGGTGCAGAGAAGGGCTACTAGGATCATCTGAGGAATGGAAAACCTGTCTTATGAGGGGAGACTCAGGGCTTGTATAGCCTGTCCAGAAGAAGGCTGAGGGGAGACATGATTACTCTCTATAAATATATAAGAGGGATAAATACCAGGGAGGGAGAGGAACTATTTAAGCTCAGTACCAATGTGGCCACAAGAACAAATGGATATAAACTGGCCAACAGGAAGTTTAGAGTCGAAACTAGACAAAGGTTTCTAACCATCAGAGGACTGAAATTCTGGAACAGCCTTCCAAGGGAAGCAGTGGGGGCAAAAGACCTACTTGGCTTCAAGACGAAGCTTGATGAGTTTAAGGAGGAGATGGTGTGACGGGAAAACGTTTTGGCAATTGATCCTTGAGTATGGTAATAGAGGGGCCTGGTGGCATATGATGGGACATTGGAGGGGATGGGATCTAAGTTACTACAGAGAATTCTTTCCGGGGTGTCTGGCTGGTGAGTCTTGCCCACATGCTCAGGGGTCATATTCGGGGTCGGGAAGGAATTCTCCTCCAGGGCAGATTGGCCGAGGCCTTCCTCTGCAGCAAGGGGCACTGGTCACTTGCTGGAGGATTCTCTGCACCTTGAAGTCCTTAAACCAAGATTGGAGGACTTCAATAGCTCAGATATAGGTGAGAGGTTTATTGCTGGAATGGGTGGCTAAAATCCATGGACTGCGTTGTGCAGGAGGTCGGACTAGATGATTCCAATGGTCCCTTCTGACCTTAAAGTCTTCGAGACTGGGCCTGGACAAAGAAGGCATCTAGTCTGTGAAAGAAGCTCATTGGAACATCTCTAAGGGTGAGATTTTACCTGTAAACAGTTTCTGAATGTATTCGCCTTAGACTTGCGTGCTTTTGCTTTATTTTGCTGGGCAAGTGACTTTGTTTTGTTAGCACTTGAAACCACTTCAGTCCTACTTTTTGTGCTTAATACAATCCCTTGTGTTTATTGATTATCCCAGAGTAAACGGTTAATACCCAGGGGACCAAACAGCGGTTCATCTCTCTCTGTGTGTGTTATAGAGAGAATTTATGAGTTTACCCTGTATAAGCTTTATACCGAGTAAACTGGATTTATTTGGGGTTTTGGATCCCATGGGGAGCTGGGTGCTGGAGATCGGTGACCTGCTGAGCAGTTTTGGGTTAAAGGCTGCGGGTTTGGGGGCAAGGACCAGACCCGGGTCTGGGTTTGCAGCAGGCTGGCGTGTCTGGCTCAACAAGGAGTCCCGAGCCGGCAGGGAAAACCAGGTTCTGAGTTCACATCAGCACATCGGGTGACAGTCGCCAGGGCGTCTCTGTGACCGAACCCCTCAGAGCCCCCCAAACAGCAGAGGAAACCCAGACTACCCTGCACCTTCCGCCACCCGGGGGACTGTCACTGATTGTGTTTGTTGGTCTACGTCCCTTATGAACCACAAGGGGCTGGGGCAAAGGTGGGCTGTCCCGGCTCGTGTGCGGGACCTGTGAGGGGGCAGAGAAGAGAGAACAAACTCCCCCACTCCCCTCCGTATGCACCGGGAGACTCTGGGACCAATACTGCAGGGCGAACACGAAGCAGTGACCTACGTGGGGATGGCCAAAATAAATCTAGGACTTCTCTGGCCTTTTCCTGCCTCAACATCAGGGTAGGCACTGACCAGCTCACCTGACGTGTATTTTCCAATGGCCCGAGGTTGTTCCTTCTTGCTAGCCACGAAGGGTGGCCGACAGGATGGAGAAGACAGTTATAATATCACTGGAACTGGCCCGCTTCACAATATAGCCGGGGCCATCCCAGGCATGTGTCAAAGACTTCTCCTTGGCTGAAAACCTTCTGTCCATCACTGCTTGGCTTAATTCCCATATTCCCCAATTCCCAGCCTAGTTTTTTGCCCGTGTTTCGCTGTCCTAGGACTAGTTGTGTTGCCACTGGCTTGTGTAGAGCAGCGATTGTTTCCGCAAAGATTTGTACCCGTTGCTGTGTTCCCACCTTCCCTTCCCAGGTCCTAGGAAGGGACCTCAGGAGGGATCTAGTCCAACGTCTTGCTCAAAGCAGGACCAATCCCCAACTAAGTCATCCTGACCAACTTGTCCAGACGACACCGGGTGTCCGGCTCTGTGGAGATGGTGCTTAATGCCCAATTCTTGCATAACATCTCCACCTAAATCTGAACTGAGGACTCTGGGAATTCCCCTACTTGAGAAAACCATCGTCAAGAGCTGCTTAGCAGTGACCCAGGCAGTGTTGGGTTTAGCATGGGTGGCTTCCACCCCTTTGGAGAAGGGATTTACTGCTACCAGGCCGTATTTATTCCCTCTACTGGTGGGGGGTCCACGGCCTATGTCATCCCTCTGAATCCAGGACTTTCGGTTCTTTGCTGTCCAGATGCATTTTTTCGAACCTGGCAATCCGCGTTCACCATGCAGACAATGATCACAGCCTGCAGCTTTATCCCCTTTCAGGCCTGACCACCACTCTGTAGCTTTAACCCTATTTAAAGTCTCCTGTTTTCCTCTGGGCCCTTGCTCGTGCACAAACCGAATCAGATTCCCCCGTATCAGGACTGTCCGGTCTCTTCAATCACCCGCGTCCACTGCCCAACCTGCTCAATCCTGTATTGTCCCGGGGGCTCTTTCCCTGTCCCGGCTAAGGACCGGATTTCTGTATCCCCATCTTGAAGGGTCCTTAAGTCCAAGGTATCTATTCGTTTGCCTAAAGTTTTCCCCCCAGGTAGTTACCGCCTCTCTTTGTTCTACCTGGTCTGTCTCTCTGGTGTGGTTACTCGGAGCAGCAGCTTTGGCAAAGGCATCCGCTCTCTTGTTCCAGTGTGCGTTGCCTCCGAGTGATTTTTCTGGTGTCCCTGTGTGTGAGTCACCCAGACGTCCCCAGTTCTTTCCTTGAGAACCTGTTGATCGGTGGGTCTCTCTCCGGAGATCCACCGGGGACTTAGATTTGTTTCCTGATTAGCCCTGGCTGGGATGATTTAGTTGGGGATTGGTCCTGCTTTGAGCAGGGGGTTGGACTAGATCCCTCCTGAGGTCCCTTCCAACCCGGATCTTCTATGATACTCCGGTGTCCACTAGCAGTGGAGCAAATATCCCTGTAGCCCTGACCGTGGTCTCCTCCTTATGTGGCACTGAAGTCTTGCGCTCGGCTGGGAAGACTGGGGGGAACCGGGCACCCCTACTGATGGGCCGACTCCCTCAAGAGCTTCCACTCAGAAGAAAAGGGCAGGGGTCTGGTGTGGACAGGAAGTGGGGGACGCACAGGGGCAATGGGACGAGGAGAGGCTCCCTGCAGGAACTCGGTTCTCCACATGACCCGGGACAAAGCATTCATCAGGATGCTGAGGGGCTGATAACTTCACCAGCTCCATCCCAGTCATGTTCCTAAGGCTCTCCTTGGGTCAGCGCTGCCCAGGGCTGTGGGAGGTCGGGGGATTATAATTGGGGAGGGCGCCTGGCAGAGTGAGGACCATTATTCACAGATGTGAGAGCTGTGAGGTAGTCTTTTTGCTGATTTGTATTTTTAAGATGCCAGTCATAGAAGATCGGGGTTGGAAGGGACCTCAGGAGGGATCTAGACCAACCCCCTGTTCAAAGCAGGACCAACCCCAACTAAATCATCCCAGCCAGGGCTTGGTCAAGCCAGGCCTTGAGAACCTCTAAGGAAGGAGATTCAACCACCTCCCTAGGTAACCCATTCCAGTGCTTCACCACCCTCCTAGGGAAAAAGTTTTTCCTAATATCCAACCTAAACCTCCCCCGCTGCAACTTGAGACCATTACTCCTTGTTCTGTCTACACCACTGAGAACAGTCTAGATCCATCCTCTTTGAACCCCCTTTCAGGTAGTTGAAAGCAGCTATCAAATCCCCCCTCAGTCTTCTCTTCTGTAGACTAAACAATCCCATTTCTCTCAGCCTCTCCTCATAAGTCAGGTGCTCCAGGCCCCTAATCATTTTTGTTGCCCTTCTCTGGACTCTTTCCAATTTTTCCACATCCTTCTTGTAGTGTGGGCCCCAAAACTGGACACAGTACTCCAGATGAGGCCTCACCAATGTCGAATTGAGGGGAACAATCACGTCCCTCGATCTGCTGGCAATGCCCCAACTTATACAGCCCAAAATGCCGTTGGCCTTCTTGGCAACAAGGGCACACTGTTGACTCATGTCCAGCTTCTCATCCACTGTCACCCCTAGGTCCTTTTCTGCAGAACTGCTGCCTGGCCATTCGGTCCCTAGTCTGTAGCAGTCCCCTGCACCAAATCTCCTGCCTGTTTGATTTTTGCCACTAGTTCATTCAGGTTCAGTGTCCTATAGTCACAGCCCCCACGGTCATTTTTTGTCTGAGAATTTAGTCCGGCCTAAGTGCTCTGTACTAATTCGGGTCCCTGGTAACAGGAAGAGATAATCCCATTTTCTTCTTGCTCGGGTAACCAATCAGAAAAAGCTGCCAGCATTTTCTTTCGAATGAGGTAAGCTTCGTGGGTCTCTCCTGGCTTCCGCTCTTCCATTATACGTAGTTTCTTGAGGGAAGAAGCGGGCAGTAATATTTTGAGGGCACTTATAATCCATTCCCGGGATCCAGTGGCTGTCCACTCCCAAGCACCTTTACCTACGTCCAGAGCACCGGCGTCATGAGGAGAGATGCAGAACTGAGCCAATTGAGTTATGTCCGTGCCGTCAGCAGAGGGGCGAATTTGCCATGTCACGGTTCAGTGACCCCAGTCTCTTGGCAATGACCTTGGCCTGACTAGGAGGCCATGTTGACCAGCTCTGACGTGGGAAGATCAGGTTCTGCCCCCGAAGGATAGCTGAGTGGTTTGAGCATTGGCCGGCTAAACCCAGGGTTGTGAGTTCAATCCTTGAGGGGGCCATTTAGAGATATGGGGCAAAAATCTGTTGGATGATTTAATTGGGGATTGGTCCTGCTTTGAGCAGGGGGTTGGACTAGATCCCTCCTGAGGTCCCGTCCAACCCTGATCTCCTATGAACAGTGTGTTTAACCACTCTTGTGAAACAGGGGCAACGTTATGCATTTGTGGCCAATCAGGGTTGAATGGGTTTTTGGGGTCAGCATCAGGGGAGATCTCTATTTTCCCTAAGGGCTTCCAAATCACAATCCTCGCTCCACTTTCCAGCTGCTACCTCCCCCTTATGGGTGCTAAATTGGGCCTGCAATTTACTAATCCTCTACCTCACACTCCTGTTGGTCAGCTGCTGCTTTTGCTGCTCCGTTCCCTTCTGCCAAGAAGCGAGTTGCTGCTCTTGCTTCGCCTAATGCAATTTGTGTGTGTGTGTGTGTGTGTGTGTGTGTGTGTGAACTCTTTCCTATACTGTTCTGCATCCCTGCTGGCCTTGTCCCTCTCCTCTTGCAGATCTCTAAGTACAGTCACCATTCTGAGCTTTCCTGCGAACAATTCACACCCGCCTGTCCCGCATTTGTTCAAACGCTGTGCTCGGTGCTTTTTCTCCATTTCCAGGCATGCATATAATAATGCCCCTGAAGCAGCCACATCCTTTGCGCTACCCCGTGGCTTACAGGTTGTGCAATATTGTTCAAAGCTCAGACTCGTATCAATCGGGATAAGGATTCTCACCCTTAAAGCAGCTCCTTTTTCGGGGGCATTTCCCCTTCTTCGTTTCCCCTTCTCTCTCACCTGTTGGTTTTCTCCTCTCTCAGGCAAGCAGCCAAGATGTTTTCTCCACTTATCTCTATTTCCGTTATGATCCCTGCCGAAAGCCCTTTCATGCAGTCCCAGTGTTGCTAAAATCTTTACTTTTAAAGAACAGTTCTTCAACTCCTTCTTGCAAAGTCCCAAGTTATTCTAAGCATGATTCTTTACTTAAAAGTTACAGGATGTTACCAAATAGTCTACGACAGTGGTCCCCAACCCCCAGGCTGCGGACCGGTACCGGTCCATGGATCAATTGGTACCAGGACGCACAAGAAATAATCGGGCGGGCGGGGGGCAGGGGGGGGGTGTCCAGCGCAGGGCTGTTCAGGCCGTCGGGGGGTTCGCGGGGCTGATGGGGCGGGCGGGGGTCTGGCGCGTGGCTGATTGGGCGGGCGGGGGGGTCTCGTGTCAAAGGAGTAGAGCTTGTGAGTCTTAGCAGGCACACCAACATGCAGAAGCCTTATCTGACGGTTCAACCCCCCCCCCCCCCCGGGCCGCAGTAAAATTGTCAAGCGTTGACCGGTCTGCGGTGATAAAAAGGTTGGGGACCACTGGTCTACGAGAGAGAGACACCTCGCTAGAGGAGCTTAGTCTGAAAAAGGAAGAGACAGTTTGCTCAGGTCTGTGCCTCAGTTGCCTCGCTCCACAGCAACTACTCAACAAGGATCACGTGAATAGGGTCACGGGCTGCCCGCATTCTCCACCAATTGACCAGCTTTGCCCGTTACTTTGGGGTATGCTGATTTATTAGGGTTACTCTTTTGGGGGTGGGGGGTTCTGCAAGTCTATCAATGTACTGCTTGTGTTCTTATACCGAGCTCTGCTTCTCCCTTCTGCAAGTTCCCTCCCAATGGAGCTCTCCTGCAGGATCACATCCACCCCCCACCCCACTCCCAATCTGGTCCCTTATATGTTCCTGGACCCAGTAGACTGGGTCAAACAGCACCCCCAAGTTGCCATCCTCATATGTCCGTGGTTCAGTACATCCCTATCCCCATTTTCACGTTCTGGTAGTAACCCAGATGAACAAACCCCACAGAATTTTTTGGCGCTCCAGGTACGAGGCACGTCTCTGCAGAGCGAAGGAGGAAACCAAAACACACCCAGGAGGGGGAGAGAGAGCTGGGTTCCCGCCACCCCGTGAAGCTTGAATCGATCAGGGGGCCCAGGTGGTGGTAGTCTAGCTGAGGGTCCGGAGTGCTGGAGACCGGCGGAGCCCCCAGCATGATCGGTCAGGAGAAGATGAAGTCCCAGAGCACTTGAGCATGGGTAGGAGTTTCTGTAGAGAAACAACAATGGTTCAAGGGCGAACACACTCGATTTGTTCATGTGTAAACTGGTGCTCAAGGGAATATACCAAAGTTGTGGTGTTGAGGCTAGAAAATGGGAGCTGATCACTCTTGGCTATGGGCGGTGTTCGTTGCAAGGAACATCACTATTTTGGATACCAATACAGGTTTTATTCCTAGAATTGGTCTGAGCTGGGTGTGTGCAGATGTGGGTTCGTTAACATCTGGAGCCGAGATTCCCCCATCATGCAGTGCGTCCCGGCTTTTCTGGTCCCAGAGTTCAGTGTGGTTCTTGCCTTGGGATCTCTGTTCTCCATTCCCTATGTCCCATCTCCGATGCAGATGAGGCTAGGGGAGTGGCCTTAACCCTAATGCCCTTATCCCAGCAGTTTAGGCATCTCTATTTCTGTTGCTTTTTGTAAGTCTGCTGATCAGGTTGGTTCGGTCAGAGGTGGGGCAGGAGGGGGGGGAGGTCTTTGGTGAGTCAAACAGGCTGGGTACTGCACCCTGGCTTCCCAAGAACACAGGAGATAGATAACAATCCCCCCACTTCCCTTTCTCCATCTACCCCCTTGATCCCCATGTCTCTGTCCTTCCATCCCCCTCACTCCCCTTTCTCTCCATCCATCCCTCCTCCTGTGACGTTCCCCTGGTGTTATCTGGACCGGTGATCCGCTGGGTCACTCCGATCCTTGACTCTGGGAGCCAGCCTGGCCCTGTGAGAGCCCCCACTCCTGGACTGTTCACACACAGCCTCTGGTGTGTTCCTTGGAGTGTGCAACCGAATGACACCAGCCAATATCTCCGGGCCCAGACACGACCCCAGGAACCTCCGTCTTGCAGTGTCCAGTTATGCCCGCTGGATGCCGCAAGCTTATAGGAGTTTGGCAATTTAACAAAGAAATTGGTATTTACCAGGTTTGTCATCCCAAGGGGAGCCTCTGACACCCTTCAAACCAACCACGTAGCTCCAGGTAGAATAAACAGCCAGATTTATTAACTACAACGATAGATTTTAAGTGATTATAAGTCAAAGCACCACAAGTCAGCGTTGGTCAAATCAAATCTCATTCCAAGCGGATCTTAACATGTTCAGTGCCCGTACAAACTTCGATGTTTCTCACCACAGGATGTCTGGTTGCTCTTCAGCCAGCCTCTCCCCTTTGATCAGCACTTCAAATTCCTCGGAAGGAGTCTGATCCACCAGGAAGATCACAGGGGGGCTGCCCATGCTAAGAGGAGCGCAGGTGTTATAGCAGATGGACTCCCCCCCCCCCAGTCACTAGCTGGAGTGACCCCCGCTCAGTTCGGGTGAGAGATGTGAGGAAGTGGGGGATTTGTGTCATGTTTTACAAGAATAGTGTGTGCATGCCTCAGTTTCCCTGTGTTTAGCAAGGTGGTGGGAGAGGGTTTGTTGTTGCAGAGGACCAGGTGTGACCAGGTGATGGAAGTGTCTGTAGATGTAGGTGGAAGAGAGAGGAAGAGTATGGCAAATGTCTATCCCTTTTATCATGTTCTTTCTTCCCTCTTGGCTCCACCCACTGTCAGGTGACCATTACCTCATTGCAGTCCCAAACTGACCAAAGGAAGTGGGGTGACTCACTCAGGAGTCCAACAATTCTTTTGTTGCTGCCTAGGCTGGCGTCCTTAGTTCCCAAGAGGCTGGGCTGGGTTTGTCCCCTACCTGCCCTGATGAGGTGTGAACCGCCCCTCTGTTCTGGGGGAGTTTTACCTGGTCTTGTTTTAAGCCACGAGGACACATTTCAGAGAACTCTCCCCTCTTCTGTCCTCTGGCCCCCTCTGGTTGGAACAAACCCTCTCCCACCACCTTGCTGAACACAGGGAAACTGAGGCACGCACACGCTATTCTTGTAAGCCATGACACAAATCCCCCACTTCTTCACATCTCTCCCCCGAACTGAGCAGGGGTCACTCCAGCTAGTGACTGGGGGGAGTCCATCTGCTATAACACCCCCACCCCCCGTGATCTTCCTGGTGGATCAGACTCCGTCCGAGGAATTTGGCATTGGCCCCTTTCATCCGGTGCAGCCAGCTCAGGGGTGAGCGAACACCATAAAGCACCGCCCAGATAGATCCGGCTGTGGCTTTTAAAGATCCCACCTCACAGCCAGGCCTGCCTTCTCCACGGCCGCGTAGTTCTGCTCCCGGAGGAGCGGCTGCTTGCTCAGGGACACGACACGGGTGTCTCTTCCCCGTCACCTTGGCCTGCAAAACGCACCCAGCCCCGCATCTGAGAACCCACGATCTTCCATGCGGTCCAGCCCCACGGTGGAGTCCCGGGGGCTGGTGTTTCCCCGGGGGCTGTGAACGGGGAGCGACACCTCCTCTCCCGCCAGGGCCGGCTAGATGAGTGAGCTCTTTTCGTCTCCGGTCAGGCACGTTGCCGGATCAGCCCTTTGGTCGTTCCTGGACCCCATGCCAAACCCATGAGTTGAGGGAGCTTCCCCCTCGTTGGTGGTTCCACGTCCCACAGCTGGGGTGGATTTCCAGTGGACCTCCCTGACCAGGGGACCGTCTGGCCGGTTCTTCAGTCCACCCCGCCATCCACACTGATCATGCACCCCAACCTCTGTGGGGCCCCCATTCAGCTGTGTCCTCGCTACAGGACCTTAACTGGAAGGGGGGCGACCACCCCCAATGCCCCATGAGGGTAGGGAGTGAGCCCACCGATACGGTTGCCACATCAGAGCCAGTGGGAGCCCACTCGGGGACTTAATTGTCCCGCTCAGCTCCGGGGGGCTGGCTACAGGCAGGTAACTGGAGCCTCTCAGTTCTTCCCTTGTGCTACTAGCCGGGGGGGGGGACCCCTGGTTATGGGTCATTCACATTCTCCACCTCCTGATTTCTGACAGGGTCGGCTCTTTGGCCCGTACCGGCACCGGGATCCGGATGTGCCACAGTCATTACATTGCAGGTCCCGCAAGTCCCACATGGTGGGGGGATCGGCCCACCCCGGCCTTCACTGGCACCCTGAGTTGGGCTGCCTGGAGTCCCACCTTGGCGAGGTCTCTGGGTGAGTCCCCGCCGTGGGTCTCCCACCTGCCCCCGATCTGCTGCCCACAAACTCTTGCGTACAGCCCGGAGTTATTTCCTGTCCGCCTCGGGGGTCCGTTCTTGTCTGAACGGGTCCGAGTCCCCCGTCTCAATGCCTGTCTTTCACCGTGGGGCCCCTCAGGGAGTCCCCTCGCTCGGGACCCCCACCCCGAAAGGAGACAACGTGCCCCTCTTCTCTATCTCGGGGCGACTCCCGGCCAGTGTAACGCAGGAGCGGTTATTGATCATCTGAAAACAGCCCAGGAAAGTCTCCGGGCCTCAGGCACATCCAAGTCCCTCCTCCATCCGGGGGGCTCTGCCTACTCCCTCCCCCCAACCCAGAGCCCCCCCTGCTTCCCAGCTGGGCAGCTGATATCATCTCCCCCAAGCCCCACCACTGTCCACTGTCTTCTCTCCAGGTGAACAGGGTTGCCTGGGCCCCCTCTCCCCAGTGCCGTGTGGGGCAGGCAACCTGCAGGCTGGGGGGCCACCGGAGATGAGCTCACACATGGCCGCCCCGGGATCGGCCTGCTTCACACCTAATGCGAGCGGGCAGCTGGGGCCAAAGGGTTAATCCCGGTTTAGTTCAGCTGGGGGATTAGGATCGGGGAGGGGGGGAGGGGAGCGGGTTTATGGACGCGCCGAGAGGCACATGTTGCCGTGATTTGGCTAATACCGGCCCTGAGGCTGATGCGATCAGATGGATTTAGGGCAGGACAGCTGTCCTCGCCCGCCGTGACCCGCCCGCTGGGCCTGCTGTGGGAACGTGCCAGGCAAGACCCCACGCGTGTGGGGCAGGAGGGCGGCTGTCCTTGCAGGGATGGGGGTTGCCTGCTGTCAAGGCAAGGGATGCCTCTTTGAAGGGCTGGTACGGGCTGGAAAGACGGTTGCCGTGGTTAGCATTACGGTCACCGTTGGTGGCCATATGGCCGGCCTGTTGGGAATATGGCCACGGTTATTCACAAACATGGCCGCCCTTGTTAACTGCATGTCTACAGGTCACAATATGGCTGCCATTGTTAGCAATATGGCCACCGTTAGTGACAATATGGCCGCCGTTGTTAACTGCATGACTACAGTTCACAATATGGCTGCCATTGTTAGCAATATGGCCGCCATTAACTGCATGACTACAGTTCACAACATGACCACCGTTGTTAGCAGTATAGCCATCGTTAGTGACAATATGGCCGCCGTTAACACAATGTTTACAGTTCACAACATGGCCACTGTTGTTAGCAATATGGCCACTGTTAGTGACAATATGGCTAGCAAATTGGCAACATGGCCGTTGTTAACAATATGCCTACGGCTCAGTTGGGCCATAGTTGTTAACAGTATGTCTAGTGCTAGTCGCAATATGGCCGCCGTTGTTAGCAGTATGGCCGCCGTGGCAATACGGCTGGCAGGTTGGCGACATGGCCACTGTCGTTAATAATATAGCTGCCCTTTTTGGCAATACAGCCACCGTGACTGGTGTTGTGGTGACCGTTGACATCAAGATGGGCTCCATCGCTGGTAAGATGGGTGGGCCTAGCCATGAGATGGCCACCCTGGAAGTAGGGTGGTTGCCCCTGGCAACAGGAGGGCTGCCCCTGGCAGTAAGATGGCTGCCGTTGGGTAGCAAGATAGTACAGTACACCTCACTCCCCTCCCCAGAGCCAGGGGGAGAATCCGGGCTCCACCCCGCTGCTCTGACCCACCAGACCCCACTGCCCTCCCAGAGCTGGAGAGAGAACCCAGGTGTCCTGGCTCCCCCCCCACCCCCGCTCTCTACCTCCCTTTCTGACACCTCTTTTCTCTTCCAGGCCCACCATTCTCCGGAGGCAGCGACCTGCCCCTCCCGCCATGTCGGGCGTGGCCGCCGGACCCCTTCCCACCCGCGCCTCCGGGGCCTGGCCCCTGAGGGGCTAACGAGTCCCCGCCATCGCACCCGGCGCCCCTGAACCATGCCGCCCGCCTGGTCCGGCTTCCACCGGTTCCTGCTGCGTCTCTCCAGCCACCCCCGGTGGGGCCGCTGGCGACCGCCGGCTCCCTTGCTCTGGCTCCTGCTCCTGGCTTGGCCCACCTGGGTCCAGCCGGCCACCTTCAAGGTGGGGGTCTTGGGGCCCTGGACCTGTGACCCCATCTTCGCGCAGGCCTTGCCCGATGTGGCCGCCCAGCTGGCCGTGGGGAGGCTCAACCGGGACCCAACCATCAACCAGGGCTACTGGTTCGACTACGTGCTGCTGAACGAGGATTGCCAGACCAGCCAGGCCCTGGTGACCCTGGTCAACGCCGAACGCTACGCCTCCGGATTTGTGGGGCCGCTCAACCCGGGGGCCTGCGGGGCCGCCGGGCCGCTGGGCCGGGCCTGGAACAAGCCGGTCTTCTCCTGGGCCTGCCTGAACGGGGAGGCCGAGGGGGAGCGGTGGGGCACCTTCGCCCGGCCCCTGCCCCGGGCCTCGGCCGTCCTTTACGCCGTCCTTAAGTTCTTCCGCTGGGCCCACGCGGCTGTGATCACCTCCCGGCAGGACCTGTGGGTGGAGGTGGGGCAGGGCCTGGCCAGCTCCCTGCGCGAGTTCGGCTTGCCCGTGAGCGTGGTGACCACCATGGAGCCCGGGGCCAACGGGGCCCACAGTGCCCTGCGGAGGGTGCAGAGGGCCGACAACGTCAGAGGTACGGTGGCGGGGGAGGGGCAGGACTCCTGGGTTCCTGGGGGGGGGGACTAGTGGTTAGAGTGGGGGGGATCACTAGGACTCCTGGGTTCTCTCCCTGGGTAGGGGAAGGGGGCCTAGTGGTTAGAGCAGGGGGGGCTGGGAGCCAGGACTCCTGGGTTCTCTCCCTAGCTCTGTCAGGGGCGTGGGGTCTAGTGGTTAGAGCAGGATTCAGACAAGAAATAAGGGGACCACGTTGCCCCAGGAAGGGGATCAAGCATTGGGAACAGCCCCCCAAGAAGGGAGAATGCCCCGTTGCTGGGAGACTTTCAAGGCCGAGGGGACGCTGGGTGAGCTGGGAGCTGTGGATTCGATGGTGGGAGGGCTCGGTGAGGTCCCCTGGGCTCCAGCCAGTCCTGCTGGCCTGGAGTTGTGGGAATTTACCAGAGATTGGGTTTCTTGATAGAGGGAGAAGACGGGTGTGGGTGTAGGGTGATGGACAGACAGAGAGATGTAGGGGGGGGATGGATAGATAAATGTATAAGAACATTTGTATGGGGTCATGGATAGAGAGGTGTGTGTGTGGGATGGTTGGCCGGACAGATGGAGAGATGTGAGGAGTAGATGGATGGACAGACAGATGGAGGTGTGTGTGGGATGGACGGATATATGGAGAGGTGTGGGGGATGGATAGATGGATGGACAAATGGAGAGATGTGAGGAGTAGATGGATGGACAGACAGATGGAGGTGTGTGGGGGATGGATGCACAGGTGGAGAGGTGTGGCGGGGATGGATGCACAGGTGGAGAGGTGGGGGGGATGAACGGACATGTGGAGAGGTGTGCGGAGGATGGATGGATGCACAGGTGGAGAGGTGGGGGGATGGATGCACAGGTGGAGAGGTGTGGGGGGGATGGATGGATGGACGGATGGAGTGGTGGGGGGGATGAACGGACATGTGGAGAGGTGTGCGGAGGATGGATGGATGGATGCACATGTAGAGAGGTGTGCGGAGGATGGATGGATGGATGCACATGTAGAGAGGTGTGCGGGGGATGGATGGATGCACAGGTGGAGAGGTGTGCGGGGGATGGATGGACAGGTGGAGAGGTGGGGGGGATGGATGGATGGACAGGTGGAGAGGTGGGGGGGATGGACGGACATGTGGAGAGGTGTGCGGAGGATGGATGGATGGATGCACATGTAGAGAGGTGTGCGGGGGATGGATGGATGCACAGGTGGAGAGGTGGGGGGATGGATGGACATGTGGAGAGGTGGGGGGGGATGGATGCACAGGTGGAGAGGTGGGGGGGATGGATGCAAAGGTGGAGAGGTGGGGGGATGGATGCACAGGTGGAGAGGTGGGGGGGATGGATGCACAGGTGGAGAGGTGGGGGGGATGGATGCACAGGTGGAGAGGTGGGGGGATGGATGGATGCACAGGTGGAGAGGTGGGGGGATGGATGGATGCACAGGTGGAGAGGTGTGGGGGAGATGGATGGATGCACAGGTGGAGAGGTGTGGGGGGGATGGATGGATGCACAGGTGGAGAGGTGTGGGGGGGATGGATGGATGCACAGGTGGAGAGGTGGGGGGATGGATGCACAGGTGGAGAGGTGGGGGGGATGGATGCACAGGTGGAGAGGTGTGGGGGGGATGGATGCACAGGTGGAGAGGTGTGGGGGGGATGGATGGATGGATGCACAGGTGGAGAGGTGGGGGAGATGGATGGATGGACAGGTGGAGAGGTTTGGGGGGGATGGATGGATGGACATGTGGAGAGGTGTGTGGGGGATGGATGGATGGATGGATGCACAGGTGGAGAGGTGTGTGGGGGATGGATGGATGGATGCACAGGTGGAGAGGTGTGGGGGGGATGGATGGATGGATGGATGCACAGGTGGAGAGGTGTGGGGGGATGGATGGATGGATGCACAGGTGGAGAGGTGTGGGGGGATGGACGGACATGTGGAGAGGTTTGGGGGGGATGGATGGATGCACAGGTGGAGAGGTGTGCGGGGGGTGGATGGATGGATGCACAGGTGGAGAGGTGTGGGGGGATGGATGGATGGACAGGTGGAGAGGTGTGGTGGGATGGACGGACAGGTGGAGAGGTGTGCGGGGGGTGGATGGATGGATGCACAGGTGGAGAGGTGTGCGGGGGGTGGATGGATGGATGGACAGGTGGAGAGGTGTGGGGGGATGGATGGATGGACAGGTGGAGAGGTGTGGAGGGATGGACGGACATGTGGAGAGGTGTGGGGGGGATGGATGGATGCACAGGTGGAGAGGTGTGCGGAAGATGGATGCACAGGTGGAGAGGTGGGGGGATGGATGGCGAGACAGGGGCATGGGGGGATGGAGGGCTGTGCAGAGATGGGTGGTCAGAGGACCCCATGCGATGATGGGTGGATCCCCGAAGTCCCGGTGCAAGGGGGAAGCCCGATCCAAAGCCTTGGGGGGTTGGGGGCCAGAGGGAGACCGGCCCTGCCCAGCGCCCTCACCTCTTGGGCGCTTTTCATCCTCCCCGTTCCCTTGCCCCCCGCGCCCGCACAGTGGTGGTGATGTGCATGCACTCGGTGCTGCTGGGAGGGGAAGAGCAGCGCCTCCTGCTGGAGAAGGCCGAGGACCTGCGCATGACGGACGGCACCTTCGTCTTCATCCCCTACGACGCCCTGACCTACAGCCTGCCCTACCGCCGGACCCCCTACCCCGTGCTGGGCAACAACACCAAGCTGCGGCTGGCCTACGATGCCGTACTCACCGTCACCGTCGATTCCCCCGAGCGCGGCTTCCGCGAGGCTTTCCAGGACGCCCAGCGGGCGCACGAGCTGCCGGCTCACCTGGACCCCGCGCAGGTGGGCACCGGGGTGCCGGTCTTGACCCTGGGATGGGCGGAGAGGTAGGGGAGTCAGGACCATGGCCAAGGGGGAAGCGCAAGGGTTGAGCCAATCGAGGTCTGCCATGGCCTTGAGCCAATGAGAAGAGGGGAGGAGAGGGCTACTGTAGGCGCCCAGCTGTGGCCAATGGCGAGCCGGAAAGAGATGGTTGTGGCCCATGTGGAGTCGGATGGCGGCCAATGGGGAGGCGGGATGGAGGTGGCCAATGGGAAGACCGCAGGACAATGGTGGTGGCCAATGAGTTGGCCAACGGGAAGCCGTGGCCAATAGGGAGGAAGGTCATAGCCCAGTTGGGCAGCTGGAGAGGGCGCGCCAAGGCCCACTGCCCCTGACCCCGCTCCGCCTCTGCCCCCAGGTCCACCCGCTCTTCGGCACCATCTACAACTCCATCTACTACCTGGCCAAGGCGGTGGAGCGCGCTCGGCAGGCCGGACGCTGGGTGATGGGCTCCAGCATTGCCGAGCACGCCCGGGACTTCCAGCTCGACGGCTTCTGCCAGCCGCTGGCGGCCGACCAAGACGGCGACCCCGTGGTGAGCTACGTCGTCCTGGACACGGACGGCAAAGGCAACCGCCTCTGGCCCACCTACAGCGTGGCCCTGGGGCCCGAGGGGCTGCGCTCCGTGGGGCACACCATCCACTGGCCCCACAGCGCCAGCCCCGGCACCGACGCGGACTGCTGGTTCGACCCCATGTCCATCTGTTCCGGGGGTGAGCGCCGGACGTCATCGTCGGCTGTCCAGCCATGTCAATGTGTCTCTGCCTCTGTGCGGCTGGCCTGTCTGGCTAGCCGGACATCCAACCCCAGGCATGCCCACCCGTCTGTCTGTCCATCCGTCCGTCCCCTCGCACACCCATCCTCCTGTCCATCCATCCATCCCCTTGCACACCCATCCTCCTGTCCATCCATCCCCATGCACACCCCGCCATCCATCCCCTCGCACACCCATCCTCCTGTCCATCTGTCCGTCCCCTCGCACACCCATCCTCCTGTCCATCCCTCTGTCCACACGCACACCCCGCCATCCATCCCCTCGCACACCCATCCTCCTGTCCATCCCTCTGTCCACACGCACACCCATCCTCCTGTCCATCCATCCGTCCCCTCGCATACCCGTCTGTCTGTCCATCCATCCGTCCCCTCGCACACCCATCCTGTCCATCCATCCCCACGCACACCCCACCATCCATCCCCTTGCACACCCATCCTCCTGTCCATCCATCCCCTCACACACCCATCCTCCTGTCCATCCATCCCCATGCACACCCCGCCATCCATCCCCTTGCACACCCATCCTCCTGTCCATCCATCCCCTCGCACACCCATCCTCCTGTCCGTCCATCTGTCCCCACTTGCACCCATCTTTCTGTCCACACACCCATCCCCACAGACACCCATCCTCCTGTCCGTCCCCATGCACACCCATCCGCCTGTCCGTCCAGCCGTCCGTCCCCATGCACACCCATCCTTCTATGGCCTATGGCCAATAGTCAGAGAATCCCCTTCCCCTGCCCTCCTGCTATCCATGGGGTGGTGGGGAGTGAGGGGTAGTCTTTTTGGGATGAAGGAAGGGAAAGAGAAGGGGTCTGTATAGGTGCAATTGGAGGAGATGAGGGGGGTCCTTTGGGGGGTATTGGAGTGGGGAGAATCAGAGGGGGCTGGGATGCAGGGAATCTCTTGTAGGGGATCTGGGGGGGCAGGAGAACCGGGGGCATTCCTGTGTGGGTTTCTGGGGGAGAGGGAGGGCTGTTCCTGAGTGGGGAGCTGGAGGTCTTCCCCACCCTCCATCACTAACCCGACCCCGATCTCCCTCCCCTGCAGGGGTGGACCCCAGCTTAATCCTGCTCCTCTTCATCCTGGTTTCCAGCTTGATCACTGGGGGAACGGTTCTTGCTTATTACATCAGGTGCGTGCTTGGGACCCCCCCCCGGGGACCCACCCTGGGGGCAGCTGCCCCTGCAGAGTTGGCGTGCGCAACTTCCCGCTAAGGGCTAATGGTGTCATTGGCGGCCCTGCTGGATCCATCCCATCTGTTGTGGGATCATGGCAGTGTTGGCGGCCATGTTGGATCCATCCCATCCTATTGTGGGATCATGGCTGTGTTGGCGGCCATGTTGGATCCAGCCCATCTGTTGTGGGATCATGGCAGTGTTGGCGGCCATGTTGGATCCATCCCATCCTATTGTGGGATCATGGCTGTGTTGGCGGCCATGTTGGATCCATCCCATCCTATTGTGGGATCATGGCAGTGTTGGCGGCCATGTTGGATCCATCCCATCCTATTGTGGGATCATGGCTGTGTTGGCGGCCATGTTGGATCCAGCCCATCCTATTGTGGGATCATGGCAGTGTTGGCGGCCATGTTGGATCCATCCCATCCTATTGTGGGATCATGGCAGTGTTGGCGGCCATGTTGGATCCATCCCATCCTATTGTGGGATCATGGCAGTGTTGGTGGCCATGTTGGATCCAGCCCAACCTGCCATGGTCTGACAACTTCGTTGGCAGCCATATTGGATCCTTATTCCTTATCACTATGGGCTAATGACCATATTGACAGCCATGCGCTCTCCTGGCTTGTCCTGGGACTGCCCAGCAGCGATTACCAGGGGAGACCCCACATTCATGCCCTAGACTCCCCCTTTTCAGTAATCCCGGGGGGGCAGGGGTGTTGTCTAGGGTTTCCATGCCCCAGTGCCCTGGAAGGGAGGTAGCCCAAGTGAGGTTCCCCCCATTTCCCAAGCTGGGCTCCCCCCATCCTTTCCCAGCAGTCAGGGGGGAGGTGCAGCGCCCCCCACACACACTATGGGGCTTGCCCCCCCATGTCTGTGTGTTTCCATGTCCCGCAGGCGCCGGATCCTGCACTCCCAGCTGATGAAAGGACCCAACAAGATCATCCTGACCATGGACGACTTGACCTTCATCCACACCCAGAGCAGCAATAAAGTGAGAGGCAGAGCAGGGGGGGCAGGGGATGGGTGGGGGGTCCCCACTGGGTCAAAGGGGCCATGGGCTGTCCAGGGGGATGTGTGAGGCAGCGCTGGGGAAGTGAGTCTTAGGAAGGGGGTTGGGACGGAGGGTCAGACAGAGGGGCCGGAGGGATCAGACGTGCTTCCTGGGGTCAGAGACATGCCTCGGGAGTCAGAGATGTGGGGCAGCGGTGCCCCCCAGGGTCAGAGGGAGAGACACCCCCCAGGGCTGGGGGATTGGGGTCAGAGAGGCCAACTCGGGGGGGGGAGGGTTGGGGCTGGTCACGCACTAAAGATCAGGGATGACCATGGGATTTCAGTGGGTGGAAGGGATATGGGGTCAGAGCCCCCCCCCCGATCCAGCCTGACGCTCTGCCCCCCCATCCCTGCAGAAGATGGACGAGAGCCGCAGCAGCCTGGCGGGGAAAAGCGTCGCCGACATGAGGAGTTTCAAGAGCCTGGCAGCTGCCCCCGACAACACCAATGTGGCCATCGCCGAGGTAAGAGTCCCCTGCCCCCCCGGTGCCCCTCGGTGCCCCCCCGGTGCCCCCTCAGAACCTCCTCCCTTAGCACCAGCTGCAGGGGCATAGAGCAGGCCCCAGGGCACAGACCCCCCCCCACCGGGTAAATACCCCCTGGGCACCGCCCCCAGGGAACAGACCCCCCCACCGGGTAAATACCCCCTGGGCAGTGCCCCCAGGTGCCCCACCAGGTAAATACTCCTGGGCATTGTCCTCCTTTGGTAAATACCCCAGGACACCTCTTCCCAGGTAAGTATTCACCTGGGCTTCACTCCCTCCATGCCTCCCTGGGATGACCCCCTGTCCCTGCCCGTGCCAGCCCCCTGGGAACCCCTGTGCCTCCCCCTCCCACCCCCCCTCAGCCGCCTTTCTCCCAGCGCCTCTCCACCACCTCCTGGTGACTTGCTGGTGTGCCCCCTCCCTCCCCAGCACCTGATATCCCCTCCTCCACCTGGCCGAACGGGATCCCCCCCTTGCTCCTTCCCCCCCTCCGCCCTGCCAGCTTTTGGGGTGCTCCCCTCCTTCCCCCGCTTCTCCCCGACCCTGCACCCAGGCCACGTGATTGACAGCTGCTTCCTGCCATCCCTAGGGAGATGAGAAGCAAAAATGCAACAGCCACGTCCCCTTCCTCCTCCTTTTGTTTAACAACCACGGGCTAGTGGCAGCCGTGCAGGTAAGCGGCCAAAGGCTCCCGGTGCGGCCTTTGGGCTCCCGTCTCCTCCCCCTCGGCGTCTCCCCTCTTACCCCCCCAGGTTTCGCTCCTCTCCCCGGGACAGGAGGGAAAGCAGCGGCTATGAAACCTATTAGCCGCCCCCCTGGCGCCGAGTCGAGCTGGGTTCCCATCTCCCCGATGGGCCGGGACTCAGCGGCCGCGTCGCCTGCCCGTCGGATCCACCCATCCCTGGAGGGGGGGGGATCCCCTTTGCTGGGGGAGGGGCTGGCGTGAGATGGGAGAATGTCTCTCCGCGAGGCACAGGGCACCCCAGGGAAGGTTGGGGTTACAGGCCCAGCTTCTGCTTACCGGGGCCCTATCCTGCCCGGCGCTGCCCGGATGCAGAACCAAATCCGGGTCCTGTCGGGCCAGGCGCTGCCCGGACCCAGACCCAGATCCGGGCCCGGTTGGGCCGGGCATGGGCGTTGCCAGTCCCAGTCCCAGATCCGGGCCCAACTGAGAACTGGGCTGTGATCCGCCTGTAACGATCCCCGACTCCCGGAGCTGTGCACCACCAACATCACAGGCCTTGTGAGTGAACGTTCAGCAGCTGTTGACCCATCAGCCAGCAGGGTTTCCTCAACACTGTGACTCGATTTCCTCTCGCCAGGCGGCAGCGTTTGGGGGGACATGTGACAATGTGGAGTTTCTGCCCCCCGAATCCCTGGGAGCTGAACTTTTATCCTCTGGTGAATCTCTCAGTGATTTCCTTGCACTGAGGCGGGAATAGTAGGATTCCCAGTTACAATTTCCCACCGGGGACTCTCTGGGTGTGACTCCTTGTTTCCCACTAGTGGCCAGTCTGGGTATGGCAAGGGGTGAATTTCGGACTGCCGCTGTCCGAATTGCCCTGCTTGGCTCAGCCCCTGAAGGCATCACATCAACCCCCGCGGCATCTTGGGCAGAGGACACCCCATCCCGCTTTGCAGGAGAAAGTTCGGAGGGTTGGAGGCTAGATGCATTCGACCTCCTGCGTGTGACACAATTTCTCTTTGCTGAACCTGACAATCCATTACTTAGCCCTAAGTCTCTAGTCTCGAATGTTTCGTTCAGCTCAATCAATTTTTTTCCCATGGTTTGATTTGAATTCTCTTTGACGATCGAGTAATGAAAGATAATTTCACAGTGGGGAAAAAACCACCCAAACGTTTTGCTCCCAAATCAGACGTTTTCACCCTTTTGAAACTCCCCTTCTCCCCCTCCCCAAGTTTTTGAACAAAATTTGGTCAAAATTGATGCCAAAAGTGTTGGTAAGAATCAGAGAGGTAGCCGTGTTAGTCTGGAATAGCAGAAGTAACAAAGTCCTGTGGCACCTTAAAGACTAACTATAAAGTTTTGAAGCATAAGCTTTCATGGGCTAATACCCACTTCGTCGGATGCAAGCAGTGGAAGTGTCCAGAGGCAGGTATAGAAAAGTAGGCAAGAACCAGGTGGGAGGTAACAAGGTTAGTCCAATTAGGCTGAACCAGCTTGTTATCTCCAATCAGGGAGGGTGGGTTATTCTTCTAGCATTTGAATGGGGGGGGTGAACATGGAGAGAGGAGAAGCTGTTTTTGTAATTAGCGAGCCATTGTAGGTCTTTGTTCAATCCAAGATTGTTTGTGTTGAATTTGCAAATGAATTGCAGCTCTGCAGTTTCCCTTTGCAGTCTGGACTTGAAGTTTTTTTGCTGCAGTATGGTGACTTTTAAAAATGTTGGTGTGGCCCAAACAGCATCTGCCAACGGGAAACTGTTTTGCTGTGAATTTTCCTACCACCCCTCCCTGGGGGAGGTCGACAAAGGCCTGTGAAATGAGGGGATGAGAGAGGGAAACCTTAGCCCGGCACAAACCTTGGCCCTCCAAGGATCATAGCGTCTGTAGTGAGTGGTGGGATGGTACCACAGCTGCCTGAGGGCTGCCCACTCACACCGGGTTTGTTCTGTTTCTGGCTGGGGTGGGTAATTGGGAGCCTGGCTATCCCTAGCTGAGGATGAAGGCATGAGGCCACAGCTGCAGTGATTTTGATGGTGGGTCTTAGCCAGCTGGGTGGGACAGCTAGCCACTCAACCCCCTTGCCCCAGCCCCCCGGGTCAGGTGCCATCTCTCCTTGGGGCAGGGGTGTGGGGAGCTGTGCAGGTGGAAAAAGAGGATGAATTTTTTTAAAGCTTTGGCACTAAACACCGAGCAGCCTTGTGCCTGGTGGTTAGAAGGGGACTGGCTGGGAGCCAGGACTCCTGGGTTCTCTCCCCGGCTCTGGGAGGGGAGTGGGGTCTAGTGGTTAGAGCACACGGGAGCTGGGAGCCAGGACTCCTGGGTTCTCTCCCCAGCTCTGGGCGAGGACTAGGGAGTCTAGTGGTTAGAGCAGGGAGGCTGGGAGCCAGGACTCCTGGGTTCTCTCCCCGGCTCTGGGAGGGGAGTGGGGGCTGGTGGTTAGAGCAGGGGGGGCTGGGAGCCAGGACTCCTGGGTTCTCTCCCCGGCTCTGGAAGGGGAGTGGGGGCTGGCGGGTCAGAGCCGGGGGGAGGCTGGGAGCCAGGACTTCTGAGAAATGTTCCCTCTAATTTTTGACAGGCCGTGTGCACAGACAATTTCTTCTGTACAAACGTTGGTGCACATGGTGTTTTTCCACAGGGTTTAGGATCTGTGTGCGTGCGCACACATGCCCACAGCTTAGAGGAAACAGTGCTCCTGGGTTCTCTCCCCGGCTCTGGGAGGGGAGTGGGGGCTGGTGGGTTAGAGCAAGGGGGGCTGGGAGCCAGGACTCCTGGGTTCTCTCCCCAGCTCTGGGAGGGGAGTGGGGGCTGGTGGGTTAGAGCAGGGGGGGCTGGGAGCCAGGACTCCTGGGTTCTCTCCCCGGCTCTGGGAGGGGAGTGGGTGCTGGTTGGAGCAGGGGGGGCTGGGAGCCAGGACTCCTGGGTTCTCACCCCGGCTCTGGGAGGGGAGTGGGGGCTGGTGGGTTAGAGCAGGGGGGGCTGGGAGCCAGGACTCCTGGGTTCTCTCCCCGGCTCTGGGAGGGGAGTGGGGGCTGGTGGTTAGAGCGGGGGGGGGGGCGAAAGGGGGTGGACATCAGAACCTGATGCAGTGGGGGGGGGGAAAGAACCGAGGGACCTGTTGCTGAAAATGCGGGGGGCAGCTTCCCTCCCCCCCATCCTTACAGCATCTCTGCTGCCCTCTCCCCCCCTCCGGGAGACCCGCTTCCCTGATCCCCCCGCTGGATGCCCCTGGAGGATGGGCTGGGGCCAGCCGGGCAGCGTGAGATGGGCCGGGGTGTCTCCGGCTTCTAGACCTGCTGCCGGTTCCGATCCCCGCCCCGGCGCGGCTGGCTGTGGGAATCCGCCCCCCGCCCGGCTCTGGGGTTACCGGGCTGCCTTTCCGTCTTGTCCCCTAGGGCGACTGGGTTTGGCTCAAGAAGTTCCCGGGGGAAAAGCACACGGAGATCAAGCCGGCCACCAAGACCACCTTCTGCAAAGTGAGTGCAATTGTCTGGGGGCATCTCCGGGTCGTGGTCGCTCTGAGGCACCGGGAGCATCCCCCTCCCTGTGCACTGGGTGTCGCCGCTGCTCGGGGGGGGGGGTGCTGGGATATCCCCCGTACACAGGGCCGGTGCAAGGATATTTCGTGCCCTAGGCAAAACGTCCAGCTTACGCCCCCCCGGGAGCCCTGTGGCAGCTCCCCGCCCCCCTCTGCCCGGGGATCCCTGCTCCCCACCCCAGCTCATCTCCACTCCGCCTCCTCCCCTGAGCAGGCCGCCGCCGCTCCACTTCTCCCGCCACCCAGACTTGCGGTACCCAGCAGCTGTTTGGCGGGGCGGCATGCTCAGGGGAGGGGGGCGGAGCAGAGGTGAGCCGGGGTGGAGAGCCGTTCCCCTGCGCCCCTCCCGTTACTAGCTGTGGGTGGCCCTCCCCGTGCCCCCCTGTCCCAGCTCACCTCTGCTCCACTGCCTCCCCCGGCCGCTTAGTTTACCTAGTGGTTGCACCGGCCCTGCCTGGGCCTCCCCCTTCCCTGGCCACCGGGATTCCCGCGTCTCCCCCCCCCCGTCTCCAGCTCCGGGACCTGCGCCACGAGAACGTCAACCTCTTCCTGGGGTTCTTCTACGACTGCGGGGTGTTCGCCATCGTCTCGGAGCACTGCTCCCGCGGCAGCCTGGAGGACCTCATCCGCAACGAGGACATGAAACTCGACTGGATGTTCAAATCCTCCCTGCTCATCGACCTCATCAAGGTACGGCCGGGCGGGACGGGGGCGGGATCCTGCCGCGGAGGTCTGGGAGGGAGGGAATCAGGCCTGGTGGGGGAGGATCCCGGGAGATCCACTGGTGAGTGAATGTCAGGACATGGGGCGTCAGCCAGGAGAAGGGGGCGCAGGCATGGGGGGGTGGAGGGGATCCACTTTCAGAGATCCCCACCCCGAGGAGATCCTGTTCGGGAGATGGATCTGTGGAGAGGCCCGGGAGATCCACTCTCAGGGATCTCCAAGCCAGCCGGGATCCACTGATCCGTGGCAGATCAGATGGAGGTGGGCAGCTGCGTGAATTCCCAGCTAGTTTAATTGGGCACCGGGGGGGTGTCCACTTGCCGGGTGGCTAGCCCATGGGGATCTGCCAGGAGCTCAGGGATCTACTGCGGGAGATCACCTGCCAAAGCGGATCCCTTCGCACGGGGAAGGCCAGCTGGCGGAGCGGGGAGGCAGCTCTGTTTGGAGGGGATCTATCTCCAGGGGAGGTGGGCTGGGAGGTTGCAGGGAGATCCATTGGAAGAGTGATCCTGCTGCTGCTTCCAGAAGAGATCCCACAGAGCGCTCAGCAGGGGGGATCCACTAGGATGTTGCGGGAGCCTGGCAGAGGGGATCTGTTCATGCCCTGCCCCAGCTTCAGGAAGGGATCCTGCTGCCCAAAGCGCTAGCTGGAGGGGATCTGCTGGGAGATCCCAGGGAATCCACTCACCGCAAGGGGATCGACTCCAGGGGCTGGGTGGGCTGGGTAGGATCCACTCCCAGACTGTGCTCATTGGTAGGCCTGGGGGATCCCACTGGGCTAACCAAACGCTGGCCAGGACTTACTGGATCAGCGAGGTCCTGGTCAGGGATCCGCTGGGATCCACAGGTAAATACACTACCGGTCAGGGGATCCACTGGATAACCCACTGGCTGGAGCAGATGGATTTGTTGAACCAATCAGGAGCCAGATCATGGATCCAGTCGGACCCACTGGTCCAACGCATCGATTAGAGAGGAAACCCAGTGGATCGATTAATCGATCGAGCCGACGGAGCCACCGGATCGATCATGCGCCAGATCCTGGCGGCCCCCAAAGTACATAGGATCTGCTCAATCCTGGGTCGGCCAGAGAGATCCACTCGCCCGACCCGGCGCCGGGACCAGAGATCCCCTGGGACCTACCAACCCCCAAGCTCTGGATCGCCCCACCCGGCCAATCGGGGCCGCCGCACAGTGGATCCCAGCGCCGGGGTGGATCGGTGGGGTGGGGGAAATTGTTCTCACCGCCCCCCATCTCTCCCCCCCCCGGCAGGGGATGAAGTACCTCCACCACCGGGAGGTGGTGCACGGGAGGCTGAAGTCGCGGAACTGCGTGGTAGACGGGCGCTTCGTGCTGAAGGTGACGGACCACGGCTACAACGAACTGCTGGAGGCCCAGAAGATCGCCCGCGACCCGCCCCGGCCCGACGGTGACGCCCCGGGGGAAGGGAGGCTCTGGGGGGGGCAGGGCGGGGAGAGGGGGGTCGACAGGCGACTGAGCCGGCCCCTGCTTGTCGTTGGCTGCAGAGCGGTTCTGGACGGCGCCGGAGCTGCTGCGGGACCCGGCGCTGGAGCGGAAGGGCAGCTTCCGGGGCGACGTCTACAGCATCTCCATCATCATGCAGGAGGTGATCTGCCGCAGCGGCCCCTACTGCATGCTGGACATGCCGGCTGACGGTACGGGGGCCCCCCCATCTCCTCCCGCCTCCCCGCTCGGCCGGTGCCCCTCACTCCCGACCCACAGCCCCCCGCCAGCCCGGCCCTGCCCCCCGAGCTCTGCCGGTGCCCCTCACTCCCGACCCACGGCCCCCCGCCAGCCCGGCCCTGCCCCCCGAGCTCTGCCGGTGCCCCTCACTCCCGACCCCCGGCCCCCCGCCAGCCCGGCCCTGCCCCCCGAGCTCTGCCGGTGCCCCTCACTCCCGACCCACGGCCCCCCGCCAGCCCGGCCCTGCCCCCCGAGCTCTGCCGGTGCCCCTCACTCCCGACCCACGGCCCCCCGCCAGCCCGGTCCTGCCCCCCGAGCTCTGCCGGTGCCCCTCACTCCCGACCCACGGCCCCCCGCCAGCCCGGCCCTGCCCCCCGAGCTCTGCCGGTGCCCCTCACTCCCGACCCACGGCCCCCCGCCAGCCCGGCCCTGCCCCCGAGCTCTGCCGGTGCCCCTCACTCCCGACCCACGGCCCCCCGCCAGCCCGGCCCTGCCCCCCAAGCTCTGCCGGTGCCCCTCACTCCCGACCCAGAGCCCCCCGCCAGCCCGGCCCTGCCCCCCGAGCTCTGCCGGTGCCCCTCACTCCCGACCCACGGCCCCCCGCCAGCCCGGCCCTGCCCCCCGAGCTCTGCTGGTGCCCCTCACTCCCGACCCACGGCCCCCCGCCAGCCCGACCCTGCCCCCCGAGCTCTGCCGGTGCCCCTCACTCCCGACCCACAGCCCCCCGCCAGCCGGGCCCTGCCCCCCCAGCTCTGCCGGTGCCCCTCACTCCCGGCCCGCAGCCCCTGCCAGCCCAGCCCTGGGCTCCCCCCAGCTCTGCCGGTGCCCTGCCCCCCCAGTCCTGCCGGTGCTCCTCACTCCCGACCCCCAGCCCCCTGCCAGCCCAGCCCTGCTCCCCCAGCTCTGCCGGTGCCCCTCACTCCTGACCCACAGCCCCTGCCAGCCGGGCTCTGGGCTCCCCCCAGCTCCGGGAGGGGGGCAGTAGGAGGGGGCAGAGCGGGGCGGCAGGTGACCATGGGTCTCCTCGTGGGCAGAGATCATCCGGAAGGTGGAGAAGCCACCCCCCCTGTGCCGCCCGTCGGTCTCAGTGGACCAGGCCCCGATGGAGTGCATCCAACTCATGAAGCAGTGCTGGAGTGAACAGCCCGAGCGTCGGCCGACCATCGACCAGATCTTTGACCAGGTAGCGGCGTGGGGCACGGGGGGGGGGGCGCTGGAGCCAGCCCAGCCGGCACTGGCCCTGCCCACCTGGAGCAGATTTGATTTGGGTAGGGGGCGCATAGATGCTAGAGCCAACAGGGAGCTGGGACGCCGGAGCCGGTGGGAAGTGGGGATGTTGGCGCCAGAGGCGATAGGGAGCGGGGATGCCGGAGCCATTGGGGTGGGCGCCAGAGCCAGCGGTGATGGGGGAACAGGGGCGATGGAGCCGGTGGGGATGTTGGAGCTGGCACCCGTGAGAAGCAGGGATGTTGGAGCCGGAGTCGGTAGGGAGTTTGGATGCTGGAGAGGGAGCAGAGATGCCGGAGGCATTGGGGTGGGCGTCGGAGCCAGCCACGGAAGAAGGGGCACCGGAGCAGGTGGGAAGTGGGGATGTTGGAGCGGGGATGCCGGAACCATGGGCGGGGGGTGCCGGAGGCAGGCGGGAGCCGTCTCTCTCACCCGTCACCCCGCCCCCCGCAGTTTAAGAACATCAACAAGGGCCGGAAGACCAACATCATCGACTCGATGCTGCGCATGCTGGAGCAGTACTCCAGCAACCTAGAGGACCTGATCCGGGAGCGGACGGAGGAGCTGGAGATCGAGAAGCAGAAGACGGACCGGCTGCTCACCCAGATGTTGCCGCCGTGAGTCCCAGCTGGCGGGGGCGGGGAGCCCTACAGGGACTGACTCCGGGGCGGCCACCAGCCAGCCCCCCAAGTCCTCCCAGCGGCCTGCCCCCCACCCAGACACCCCCTGAATCCCCAGACCAGCGGTCCCCAGAGAAACAATGTGGGGCACAGCTGCTGTGTCCTACCAGGGACTCTGGGCAGACAGTGGGGCGGGGTAGTGGGCAGGGTCCATCCCAGCCCCACGGACCCCCCCGGTGGCTGGGGCGGTTTGGTGGCGTCGGCTCTGGGGAGGCGGTGGGGGGACCAGGAGGGGGGATCAGGGTCCATCCCAGCCCCCGCTGACGCCCCCTGGTGGCCGGGGCAGGTCGGTGGCCCAGGCGCTGAAGATGGGGACCCCGGTGGAGCCCGAGTACTTCGAGGAGGTGACCCTCTACTTCAGCGACATCGTCGGCTTCACCACCATCTCGGCCATGAGCGAGCCCATCGAAGTGGTGGACCTGCTGAATGACCTCTACACCCTCTTCGACGCCATCATCGGCTCCCACGACGTCTACAAGGTGCCGCCTGGGGGCGGGGCCTGTCATGGGGGCGGGGCCATGCCTAGAGGTGGAGTTTGGCCTGGGGGTGGGGCCTGTCATGGGGCGGGGCCATGCCTAGAGGTGGAGTTTGGCCTGGGGGCGGGGCCTTTCATGGGGGTGGGGCCATGCCTAGAGGTGGAGTTTGGCCTGGGGGCGGGGCCTGTCATGGGGGCGTGGCCTGTCATGGGGCGGGGCCATGCCTAGAGGTGGAGTTTGGCCTGGGGGCGGGGCCTGTCATGGGGGCGTGGCCTGTCATGGGGGCGGGACCATGCCTAGAGGTGGAGTTTGGCCTGGGGGCGGGGCCTGTCATGGGGGCGGGGCCATGCCTAGAGGTGGAGTTCGGCCTGGGGGCGGGGCCTGGCAAGCGGAGCCTGGCCCCGGGGGTGGAGTCTTGCCTGTGGAGCGGGGCTATGCCTGGGGGTGGGGCGTGGCTTGTCCAGAGGGCGTGGCCCGGACTGTGGGGCGGGGCCATGTCCAGGGGTGGGGCCTGGCCTTGGGGGGCAGGCAGGGAATTGAGGAAGGGGAAGATCTTGACACAGGGGGATTTGGGGGCCCTTGAGATGGGGGGGCAGTAGTTGGGGGGAGACAGCGGCTGACTTGGGGGGTACCCTAGTTGTGGGGGACCCAGGCTGGGGGAGGCAGAATCCAGGCATGGAAGCGGAGGGTTAGGGGCCCCCAGCATGGGGCTGGGAATTGGAGGCACCAGGGATTGGGGTGCCTGGTGGCAGGATCGGAGGGGCAAGGGTGGAGATTGAGGGGGTGGGGGAGCAGCGATTTGGGGGGCAGGGACTGGGGAATTTGGGTGCTCTGGGTGTGGGGCGGCCCACAGAGTGAGGCCAGGGCTCCCCCTCCGACCCTGCTCCCCCTCCCCGGCAGGTGGAGACCATCGGAGACGCCTACATGGTGGCCTCGGGGCTGCCCCACCGGAACGGGAACCGGCACGCGGGTGAAATCGCCAACATGTCGCTGGACATCCTGAGTGCCGTCGGCTCCTTCCGCATGCGCCACATGCCCGATGTGCCCGTCCGCATCCGCATCGGCCTGCACTCTGGTAGGGTGCGGGCGGCGGAGGGGGGCGCAATGCCGTGGCCACGCCCCCTTCTCCATGGCTTATGCCCGGCCTTGCCCCCATCTTCAGTGGTAGCATAATGGGGTCCTTCATTCCCGCCTGGGAGGTTTTGGTGTCAGCGGTGGGATCCCGGTACATCCCCTGGGGTTTACTTGACCGAGTGGTGGTGGGGAATCAGGGCTGCGGGGCTCCTTCCCCCAACAACTTCCCATATGGATTGGGGGTGACTGCCCCCCGAGCAGTGGGTTGCGAAAATAACTCCCCTTATCAGAGCAATGGGTTCAGGCTCTCTGCAATCTCAGGCAGCGTGGCTGTGTCAGTCACGCCCAGGCCGGCGCCCTGTCTGTCCGTCCCCACCAGTAACCCATCTCCCGGCCTGTCTCCGCACAGGGCCCTGTGTGGCTGGTGTGGTCGGACTCACCATGCCCCGGTACTGCCTCTTCGGGGACACCGTCAACACCGCCTCCCGCATGGAGTCCACCGGCCTGCGTGAGTTGGAGGGCAGCGCTGGGGAGAATCTCCTGGGGTAGCAGCCGGGGGTGTTTGTACGAGGGGAGTGGGAGGGGCTGGACAGAGCAGGGGGGGATTTGGTTTGGGGATCAGGGGTGCTCACCCCTCCATGTGCCCCCCACCCCAGCTTACCGGATCCACGTGAACATCCGCACAGTCACCATCCTCCACTCACTGAAGGAGGGATTCAAACTGGACGTTCGGGGCAAGACGGAGCTCAAGGTAAAGGCGCGCCCCACTCCCGACCCACAGCCCCCTGCCAGCCCAGCCCTACCCCCCACAGCTCTGCCGGTGCCCCCCACTCCCGACCCACAACCCCCATCGCTCCAGCTCTGGGATCACAGTCTCTCTTTCTCTCTCTCTCTCTCTGCCTTGCCGTAGGGCAAAGGGGTGGAAGACACCTACTGGCTGGTGGGACGAGAAGGATTCAACAAACCCATCCCCACGCCCCCCGACCTGCAGCCGGGGTAAGAGCCTCGTGGGCCCGGAGCCCCCTCTGACCTCCGCGGGGGATGGGAGGGGGTGGGTGGCCACCCAGAGGGGGGACCTGAGGGTAGAGGAGTGGGGCAGTCAGGGCCCCGAGGGTGATGGGAGGGGATGCCTGGGAAGAAGCAAAGGGGAAGGAGCCTGGGAGCCAGGACTCCTGGGTTCTCTCCCTGGCTCTGGGAGGGGAGTGGGGGCAGGGGGGGCTAAAGCAGGGGGGGCTGGGAGCCAGGACTCCTGGGCTCTCTCCCTGGCTCTGGGAGGGGAGTGGGGGCTGGGGGGTGTTAAAGCAGGGGGGGCTGGGAGCCAGGACTCCTGGGTTCTCTCCCTGGCTCTGGGAGGGGAGTGGGGGCTGGGGGGGGTTAAAGCAGGGGGGGCTGGGAGCCAGGACTCCTGGGTTCTCTTCCCGGCTCTGGGAGGGGAGTGGGGACTTGGGGGGGGTTAAAGCAGGGGGGCTGGGAGCCAGGACTCCTGGGCTCTCTCCCTGGCTCTGGGAGGGGAGTGGGGGCTGGGGGGTGTTAAAGCAGGGGGGGCTGGGAGCCAGGACTCCTGGGTTCTCTCCCCGGCTCTGGGAGGGGAGTGGGGGCTAGGGGGTGTTAAAGCAGGGGGGGCTGGGAGGCAGGACTCCTGGGTTCTCTCCCCAGCTCTGGAAGGGGAGCGGGGGCTGATGGTTAGCGCAGGGGGGGCTGGGAGCCAGGACTCCTGGGTTCTCTCCCTGGCTCTGGGAGGGGAGCGGGGCCTGGTGGTTAGCGCAGGGGCGGGGCCTGGGCACCAGGACTCACTCTCCCCCCTTCTTCAGGGCGAGTAACCACGGGATCAGCCTGGCCGAGATCCCCGAGGAGAGGCGGAGGAAGCTGGAGAAAGCCCGGCAGAACAAGTAGCCAGGAGGCCGGGCAGGGCGGAGGTGAGGCCGGGGCCGGGGAACAGGGGCGCCACGATGAGGCTCTTAACCGCCCCCCGCCCACGGATCAAGGAGCCCCCAGGAGCAGCTCGGCAAGGCCAAGCCATGCCAGGAGCCAGAGGCCACACCCCTCCTGGCCATGCCTCCTGGGAGGCGGGGCTATCCTGGGCTCCTCCCCCTTAGGCACTCCATCCAGCGTTTAGCTTCTCCTCTTCCCTCCCCCCCCGGGAGCAAATCTTTAACCCCACCCTCCTCGGTCAGATCCAGAAACCACCGGTCTATGTAAATGAGCACCACTTTCATTTACATATTTAATTAATATGCACCAGATCATTTGCATATATCCACCATACCATCCCTTCACCCTCCCCCCTGAATTTCCCCTCCAACAACCCACCCACCCCGCCCTGATCACAGAGTCCCAACCAAGAGCCCAGTTCTGCCCCTCCTCCCAGGGCCTGACCCATAACCATAGAGATGGGGCTAGAATGCCTGAGATGGTAGCACTGCTCTAGCCACAAGCTGCTCCGCTCTATGGTCGTGGGTGGCCTACTGGTTGCCCCCACCGAAGTCACCCCAATGCTCTCTTCCATTAGAGTCCTCCAACTCTTCTTAACCATAGAGACAGGGCCCAGAACAGTCACCCACATAGAGCCACTCTGCCCACCCTACGGCCCATTGCTCTATGGTCGTGGGTGGGCCCGATGGTTACCCTAGGGCTCTACTGCATTTAGAGACCTCCAGCTCCCCCCTAGCCATAGAGACGTGGCCTAGAGTGCCTCCCCAACAAAAGCAGGAGGGGAGGGGGAGCTGGGGGATACCGAGTGGCTCTGATGTGACTAATTCTGCCTCCCGCCCCACCTCCTCATCCAGATCTGCGGCCAACACCGCCAGACGCTTCCCGGCCAGTCCCTGTGGGCCTTTCTGCCGTGGGGCAGACTCAAATTGCTCACCCCCCTCGCCCCCAACATGCTCTGCGGAAGGAGGATGGGGCGGGCCGCTCACCAGAAACAGACTCGTCTTTTCGTGCGCTGGCCCCACCTCCCCAGGGGCATTGTGGGACGGTGGCCCTGACCTAGGAACCGCTGTTCGCTTTGTAGCCAAAGAGCCAGGTGCATTATGGGACTCTGGTCAACTTGGGAACTTCCATGTGCTTCCTACTACAAAGCCAGGTGCATTGTGGGACTTCGGCCAACCTGGACTCTGCCGTTCACCTCCAACCAAAGACCCCAGGTGCATTGTGGGACTTTGGCCAACCTGGGAACTTCCATGCACTTCCTACTACAAAGCCAGATGCATTGTGGGACTTCGGCCAACCTGGACTCTGCTGTTCACCTCCAACCAAAGACCCCAGGTGCATTGTGGGACTTTGGCCAACCTGGGAACTTCCATGCACTCCCTACTACAAAGCCAGGTGCATTGTGGGACTTCGGCCAACCTGGATTCTGCTGTTCACCTCCAACCAAAGACCCCAGGTGCATTGTGGGACTTTGGCCAACCTGGGAACTTCCATGCACTTCCTACTACAAAGCCAGGTGCATTGTGGGACTTCGGCCAACCTGGAATCTGCCGCCATCTTCCCTGCTGGCTCCAGGGGTTCAGACTGTACCACTGCGAGGAGACGGGAGTGGCTGGGTGGTTTGTTCAGACCCTAATCGCTTTCTGCAGACAAGAGGGAGGAATGGCGCGGTGCCCCTGTGGGGTTACTGCAGTTTTCTGGCTGAGTGCCGGGGGGGGGGGGTTTAGCGCCCTCTAGGGGCGGCGAAGGGAGCAACATCCTTCTCCCTCCCCGCTAATAGATTTTTTGGGGGGTGGGCTGAAGGTCAAAGGTTCAGTTGCGGGGAACGGGGCAGGGGGGCTTTTCCACATCTTCAGGATGGGAGAAGGCAACAGAGTCAAGCGGGCTGGGATTGAATCCATCCGGGGCAGGGCTGGATCGAGCCAGTAACACTGAAATCTCCCGCCCCCCACCCGAATTGAGTTTCGGGCGCCGGCCTCCATCCAGACCGTGCCCCTCCCGTTGCAGGGGGGACTTCGCTCCCATCGGACCCACCCAGGATTGTCCCCTCATGCAACACGCGACCGGTCCCCAAGAGGAAAGTCATCTGGTGCCACTGAGGACAGTCTCGATCCATCCTCTTTGAACCCCCTTTCAGGTAGTTGAAAGCAGCTATCAAATCTCCCCTCAGTCTTCTCTTCTGTAGACTAAACAATCCCAGTTCTCTCAGCCTCTCCTCATAAGTCAGGCGCTCCAGGCCCCTAATCATTTTTGTTGCGCTTCTCTGGACTCTTTCCAATATTTCCCCATCCTTCTTGTAGTGTGGGCACCAAAACTGGACACAGTACTCCAGATGAGGCCTCACCAATGTTTAATAGAGGGGAACAATCACGTCCCTCGATCTGCTGGCAATGCCCCTACTTATACAGCCCAAAATGCCATTAGCCTTCTTGCAACAAGGTCACACTGTTGATTCATGTCCAGCTTCTTGTCCACTGTCACCCCAAGGTCCTTTTACCATCCCATTGCTCTGAAAGGTGGCAGTGTGAGTTTAAAGGGCACAATCAGTCGGGACACATTACCGAGCGTTGTGGGGGGGGCCAGGAATACGCCATCCCCGGGCGAGTTTTGAGTCAAGGTTGGGTGTGTTTTTAAGGGGTTGATCTAGCACGAAAGGGGATTTCAGGGCAGGTCCTCGGCCTTTGCTGAATCATTAGCCGGGATGACTTTTCTTCCCCCGTGTTTGTTGGTTGCTTGAGTGAAATCTGTTGCAAAATGGTTGGACAGGCCCTCGCCTCATGACCCCGGTTTCCCCTTGGTGGGGTCCTAACTCACCCAGATCATTAGTCAGCCCCAATGTGAAAAAAACCTGGGCCAAAATAATTGCCACGTGACCTGACCTTGAGGGCCAAGGATCCAGGGACCTGTCCGGAAAATTATAGCAATTCCAGCCCAGGTGTGCTTGGTTAATATTTGTCTGTGGGCAAAAAATAGGTGGTAATAAAGGGCTAGTGGCTGATTGGCCAGGTTTAGTCACATGGGTTTTTGTCATTGCTTGATGCACTTGGTCAATATTGATCTGCAGACAACCCCCCACTCCCCCCCAACCCAACAACAATCTCCTGTCCCGTAAAACCCATACAGAGGTGGAGGCCTTGTACTCGGTCAAAATGTACTTGCTGTGGGAATGATTTCTTAAAGGG
Source organism: Sternotherus odoratus (assembly GCA_032164245.1). NCBI lineage: Eukaryota > Metazoa > Chordata > Testudines > Kinosternidae > Sternotherus > Sternotherus odoratus. The sequence goes on from JAVMKO010000048.1 coordinate 838,614, forward strand.
GTGGCCGCCAATCAGCCGTATGTCATGGTCCATAGGGGTCTGCCGACAGCAAGAACTCTTAAAGGGATGGCTTTTGAGCAGCCGTCAGACTGGTATTTCGGGTGGTCCTGGCTAGACTTGGTGACTCCGCCGACAAAATAAAAATCTTAAAGGGACGGCCCCAGAGCGGCCATAGGATCAGACCTAGTGGTGCCTCCTGTACCTGGCCAGGATGCGTCTGCGGGGGAAAAATATTTCTTAAAGGAATGGTGACCTTTTAATCTGCAGATTTGTTTTTCCTTAAAGGGGTGGCCAGAGACTAGCCACTTTGTCTAGGCTGCGTTTTTCATGGTGGTTCAATTTACTTGGAAAATATTTGTCTGCAGACAAAAAAAAACTTTTCTGGGGGATCTCTTAAAGGGGTGGCATGTGATCATCCATCTTTTAAAGGGGAGGCCTTTGAACAGCCTTCGTTCCTCTAACCTGCATTTCTGATTACACTCGATGCACGTGGTAAATATTTGTCTGTAGACGAAAAAAAAAGTTTCTTAAAGGGGTGGCATGTGACCATCCTTCTCTTAAAGGGGTGGCCTGTGAACAGCCATCTTGCTCAACCCTGCATTTCTGATGACACTCCATGTGCTTGGTAAATATTTGTCTGTAGACAAAAAAAAGTTTCTTAAAGGGGTGGCATGTGATCATGTGACCCCTTCTCTTAAAGGGGTGGCCTGTGAAGGGCCATCTTGCTCAACCCTGCATTGCTGATGACACTCAATTTGCTTGGTAAATATGCCTGTAGACCCCCCAAAAATGTTCTTAAAGGGACGGGTCGCGATCGGCCATGTCTTACAGGCTGTGAGCGGGGAGCCAGCCACCCGGACTGGGAATCTGCTTGTCTATCATTTTTCATAGACTCGTGTACAAATTGTACTTTTTTTTTGCAATAACTTTTGGGTGTATCTGGGGGGGAGGGAAGTGGCTGTGGTGGCGGGGGAAGGGTAGGGGACTATATAAATATCTGTATATTTATAATCTGTCGGGGGTGGGAGATGAACTAGGCACCTCACGACTGGGGTCTTTAATGACTGTATGGGACCATGTGAATAAAGGGTCTGGCTAGCAGAGGGGTAGACAAATTTTTGGCTCAGGGGCCACATCAGGGCTGCTAAATTTCACAGAGGGCCAGGTCACGAAGGCGGTGCCTCCGCCCCCCTAGCTGGCTCCGCCCCCTAGCTGACCCCCCTCCCACTTCCTGCCCCCCTCAGAACCTCTGCCCCATTGAAACCCCTGCTCCTTGTCCCCTATCCAACCTCCCCTATTCCCCCATCCCCTGAACCTCCACCATGTTCAACCACCCCCTGCTCCCTGTGACACCCTCACTGCCCCTGGGGACGCCCTGCCCCTTATCCAACCCCCCTGCTCCCCACCCCTTTACCACGCCTCTCAGAGTGGCAAGAGCTCAGAGCGCTACCCAGGTGGTGATGAGGCTCTCGGGGAAAGGGGGAAGGCAGGGGAGAGGCCGGGGGGAGCCTCCCCAGCTGGGAGCTCAGGGGCCGGACAGGACTACGGGACGGAGTTTGCCCACCCAGGGCTAGCGCCTACAAGATGTGTCCTTCCCTGGGGGGAACCGTTCTCGCCACTCAGGGCTGACCCCACATCTGACCCAGGCCAGGACCTGTCCCTGCCCCACACTAATCTTAGCTCCCCCTGCAGCGGCGCATGGAACTTCATCCCCTTTTGACAATGGGTAAACTGAGGCACAGAGAGGACAGGAGACTTATGCCTGTTGTCATGGGGTTCCCGGGCGATGCTATGGAGCTGGTCCGGACTCTGGGGGAGCCTCCTCGTCTCTGTGAGCATCTGTCTCCAGGGCAAGACGCTCCCACGGCTTCCACCTTCCTGGGTCCGACCACGGGGCATTCAACAGCCCCTGCCCCACCGTGCGCGCCCCACAGTGAGTCCACTCAGGCCAGACTCCTGGGGGAGCCAGAGGGTCCTGCCCCCCGACTCCGCCATCAGACGTGACTTCCAGCCGGCCGGGAAAACAGCAGGTTTATTAGATGACAGGAATAGGACCTAAAACAGAGCGAGTGGATACAGAGAACAAGGACCACTCAGCCGGGTCCATCTTTGGCAGGGTGGCCAGACCCCAGATCTGGCCTCTGGCCTCCCTCCAGCTCCAAACTGAGACTCTCCAGTCCTGCCTCTGGCCTTTGTCTCTCTTCTGGGCTTTGTCCTAAGACCCCTTAGTCGGCCCCTTGCAGGGGTGGGGCCCCAGGCCCGCAGTAGCCTGGAGACAGGGGGTCGGCCAGTTCCCCCCCCCCACCGGCCCTCTGCCCTGCAACAATCCCCCTCCCCCTTATCCCGCGCCCTAGAGACTTAAGAAATGCACTGGGGAAACTGAGGCACCCCCACAGTATTCAGAGGAAACATGAAGAACAGCCCCACTTCGTCACACCTATGCCCACGAGAATCAGCCCATCGGAGTGGAACCGGCCGGTGGTTTATTGCTCCCGGGACAGGATCACAGGGAGGGAGCTGCCCATGGCCACACGGGGCCCATCCCTGGGGCTCGCCGGAGGGGCTCAGATGGACGTGCTGTTCTCAATTTGCTGGGGGTCCAGGTAGCGGTAGGGGATGGGCAGGGACTTGTTCCTCTCGCGGATCTCCTGGGAGATCTCGGTCAGTCGCCCCTGGAAGGCTGCGATCAGCCGCTTGGGCTCCTCCTCCGTGAAGTGCTCGTCCGGGTACGTGCCCAGGGATCTCTGCAAGGGAACGGGCGAGCGGTGAGGGACAGCACCGAAGGGCTCCCTCGCCTGGTGCGGGGATGCAGCCACCTCTGGGGCAGAGCGGCTGGTTACCCAGGAACCCCTCACCCGGCCCAGCGATGCAGCCACCTCTGGGGCGGAGCGGCTGATTATTCAGGGACCCCCTTACCCGGCATTGAAACGCGGCCACCTCTGGGCTGCAGCGGATAGGGCCAGCCCTCCCTGCCAGGGGAGAGCGTCCCCTGCTGAGCCACCTGCCCCGCACCCTGCCCCACAGCACCCCCTAGGCCCCCGTGTCCTCACCGAGTCCCCCGGTTCGCAGCAGAGCATCCAGAGGGTGAAGATGGCGAGGCTGGTGCTGCTGACCTCCGGGATGGTGTCCAGATAGCTCTCCAGGGAGGCGCTGCCCTTGGCCTGGGCCGGGGGGTTCCTCATGGTGGCCGGGAAGTTGGGCATCCAAGCGCCAAAGTCGTACTGTGGCCCAGAGAGACCCCTGTGTTCAGAGCAGCTGGGGACCCCCCACCCCCCGCCCAGACAGGGACCCCCCCAGCCCAGCAGGGGACCCCCCTCCTCACCCCACCCGGGGGGCACCAGCAAAGGGAAGGTCTGTCTCAGTCGAGACACCTGGGCACCCAAAGTTTGCCCGTGGGTGGGAGAATCAAGGGGTCGGGGTGCTGAGCGTGGCAGTGGGGGAGGGTCCTGGGGAGTCCGGGGTCTCACCGGGGTTGGGTGCTGGGTGGGGGATTGGGTGCTAGAGCAGGGTGCTGGAGATTGAGGTGTCAGTGGGGTGGGGGGCAGGTTGGGGGTGTCAGTGGCCAGACCCCAGGGCTCCGTGGGGGGCAGGGAAGGGGACCCGAGCACCTCTCCCTACCTGCCCATTATTGAGGGCGGCATGCCGGGCCGAGCAGCAGTAGATCCACATGGTCAGGTACTTGACGAGGTCAGGGATACTTTCCAGGGACGAGGGGAAGCCTGCGGGACGGAGAACGTCACTGCCCCGGCCTGGCCCTGCCGCGCTCCACCCCCTCCGCGCTGGGACCCCTAGAGCCGGGTTCGGTGCCGCCCTCGGACGGAGCCTTCCCCGGTGAGTCCATCCCCTGCTCCGGGCCTCAGCTCAGCCATGGGCCGGCTCCCTGCTCCGCCCGTTCCCACAGCGGGACCCTTCCCAGTCACGCCACGGCCCCGTCCCATCGCCGTGACCCAGGCCACCCTGTCCCTGCGGGGTCGGACACCTTGATCCCCGTCCCCGGCAGGGCCAATGAGCTGGGATCCGGCCCCATTGACTCCAATGGAGAAACGCCCATTGACACCGGCCGGGATCCGGCCCCGTTGACTCCAATGGAGAGACGCCCGTTGACACCAGCCGGGATCCGGCCCCATTGACTCCAATGGAGAGACGCCCATTGACACCAGCCGGGATCAGGCCCATTGACTCCAGTGGAGAGACGCCCATTGACACTGGCCGGGATCCGGCCCCATTGACTCCAATGGCGAGACGACCATTGACACCGGCCGGGATCCGGCCCCATTGACTCCGATGGAGAGACGTCCATTGACACCGGCTGGGATCCGGCCCCATTGACTCCAGTGGAGAGACGCCCATTGACACCGGCCGGGATCCGGCCCCATTGACTACAATGGAGAGACGCCCATTGACACCGGCCAGGATCCGGCCCCATTGACTCCAATGGAGAGACGCCCATTGACACTGGCCGGGATCAGGCCCATTGACTCCAATGGAGAGACGCCCATTGACCCTGGCTGGGATCCGGCCCCGTTGACTCCAGTGGAGAGACGCCCATTGACACCAGCCGGGATCAGGCCCATTGACTCCAATGGAGAGACGCCCATTGACACTGGCTGGGATCCGGCCCCATTGACTACAATGGAGAGACGCCCATTGACACTGGCCGGGATCAGGCCCATTGACTCCAATGGAGAGACGCCCATTGACACCAGCCGGGATCAGGCCCATTGACTCCAATGGAGAGACGCCCATTGACACTGGCTGGGATCCGGCCCCATTGACTACAATGGAGAGACGCCCATTGACACTGGCCGGGATCCGGCCCCATTGACTCCAATGGAGAGACGTCCATTGACACCGGCTGGTATCCGGCCCCATTGACTCCAATAGAGAGATACCTATTAACACCGGCTGGGATTCGGCCCCCTTGACTCCAATGGAGAGACGCCCATTGACACCGGCCGGGATCCGGCCCATTGACTCCAGTGGAGAGACGCCCATTGACACCGGCCGGGATCCGGCCCCATTGACTCCAGTGGAGAGATGCCCATTGACACCGGCCGGGATCCGGCCCCATTGACTCCAGTGGAGAGATACCTATTGACACCGGCCGGTATCCGGCCCCATTGACTCCAATGGAGAGACGCCGATTGACACTGGCCAGGATCCGGCCCCATTGACTCCAATGGAGAGACGCCCATTGACACTGGCCGGGATCCGGCCCCATTGACTCCAATGGAGAGACGTCCATTGACACCGGCTGGTATCCGGCCCCATTGACTCCAATAGAGAGATACCTATTAACACCGGCTGGGATTCGGCCCCCTTGACTCCAATGGAGAGACGCCCATTGACACCGGCCGGGATCCGGCCCATTGACTCCAGTGGAGAGACGCCCATTGACACCGGCCGGGATCCGGCCCCATTGACTCCAGTGGAGAGATGCCCATTGATACCGTCCGGGGTCCGGCCCCATTGACTCCAATGGAGAGACGCCCATTGATACCGTCCGGGATCCGGCCCCATTGACTCCAATGGAGAGACGCCCATTGATACCGTCCGGGGTCCGGCCCCATTGACTCCAATGGAGAGACGCCCATTGATACCGTCCGGGGTCCGGCCCCATTGACTCCAATGGAGAGACGCCCATTGATACCGTCCGGGATCCGGCCCCGTTGACTCCAGTGGAGAGATACCTATTGACACCGGCCGGGATCAGGCCCATTGACTCCAATGGAGAGACGCCCATTGACACTGGCCGGGATCCGGCCCCATTGACTCCAATGGAGAGACGTCCATTGACACCGGCTGGTATCCGGCCCCATTGACTCCAATGGAGAGACGCCCATTGAACCTGGCTGGAATCTGGCCCATTGACTCCAATGGAGAGACACCGATTGATACCGGCCGGGATCCGGCCCCATTGACTCCAATGGAGAGACGCCCATTGACACCGGCCAGGATCTGGCTGACAAGCATTCCGGAGACGCCCCCCAGCAACCCCCACACAGAGTCCGGTGACCAATGGCTGCAGAGTGCTGGGTTCACATGGCTCCTACCGGATGCCTCGTTCCCCAGGAAGCCTTCACGGAAGATCTCGTCTGCCCAGGCCTGCAGCTCGTAGTCGGCCAGGACGTGGGCGTCGCTGGGGTAATAGTGTCGGACGATGCCGGAGACGAAGCTGGGAAGAGCAGAGACGTGTCATAGACTCATAGAAGATCCGGGTGGGAAGGGACCTGAGGAGGGATCTAGTCCAACCCCCTGCTCAAAGCAGGACCAACCCCGACTAAATCATCCCAGCCAGGGCTTGGTCGAGCCGGGCCTTTAAAACCTCTAAGGAAGGAGATTCCACCACCTCCCTAGGGAACCTATTCTTGTGCTTCACCATCCACCTCATGCTGCCGTGCTGAGGGATAACGGCGTCTGGAGGCGTTTGTGAGCATTGTGAGGGACAGCCCAGGCTGGAGGGTTAAGGGGGCCCGGCCCAGTTCCAAGCGTCACCCCAAGGATCCCGCCTCCATACCCAAGAATGAAACTTAAGGAGGAAGGCTTCGACTTAGCACCCAATGTCTAACTGGTCTTTTGACCCACCTCCTACCAGACAGACTTGACCCGGGGACACTCCCAAAGCAGGTGAGCAGACTCAGGGCCAAAACGTTGGGGTGTTTATGAGGCCCAGTGCCGTTCGGCCTATGGTTGAAAAAGGGCCTTTTGGGGAAGTCAATTTTTTTCAACTCAGAATTCAGCCGTGTGTCTGAACCACTCTGGGCCGGCGGGAATTTTCCACCTGCCGTCTGCTTCCTCTCCCCCGGCTCCTGCTGCTTACCTCTCGATGGCCGACCAGATCTTCAGTCCGTCGTCCCTGTAGTAGTAATTGGGGAGGGAGTCGACCCCGCGCTCTTGGATGTCGTCCGGGAGGCAGAGGCAGGAGTAGGTCAGGCAGGACATGCCCTTGGCCATCAGCACGTTGGTCCCCTCGATCCCCGAGCCCATACCCTGGGAGGGGACCAGAGACAGAGCCGTGAACCTCCGCGCCACCGGGGCGGGTGAGAATGAAACACCGCCGCGGTCTATTTCAGCGCAACGTGACGACCGACTACGCCCCACGACGAATGGGCCTCCCCGATGTTTTGCTATGTGTTGCACCCCCAAAATGACCGACCACTCGCAACCCCCCGTGTTTGTCCAACCCGATCTGGGAGATCTGCAATGGGGGAGATCCCACAACCTTTCTGCTTGCCCCGGAGTTAACTAGCTAGAGAGGGGAAGCTTTTCCGAATAGCCAACCTAAATCTCCCTCTTTGCAGATTAAGCCCATTACGTCTTGTCCTGACTTCGGCAGGATCAAAGAACAATTGATCACCGTCCTCTTCATAATGTATTTGAAGACTATCAGGTACCCCCTTGGTCGTCTTCTCAATTTTTTTTGTCGATTTCAGATCAATTTTTCAAGCTGTCACACTTGCCTTGAGGTCTAATCCTGCCCATGGAAATGCTTGTAGGGGAGTGGGGGGCTGGTAGGTTAGAGCAGAGGGGGCTGGGAACCAGGACTCTTGGGTTCTCTCCCCAGCTCTGGGAGGGGAGTGGGGGCTGGTGGTTAGAGCAGGGGGGGCTGGGAGCCAGGACTCCTGGGTTCTCTCCCCAGCTCTGGGAGGAGAGTGGGGGCTGGTGGGTCAGAGCAGGGGGGGCTGGGAGCCTGGACTCCTGGGTTCTCTCCCCAGCTCTGGGAGGGGAGTGGGGGCTGGTGGGTTAGAGCAGGGGGGGCTGGGAGCCAGGACTCCTGGGTTCTCTCCCCGGCTCTGGGAGGGGAGTGGGGGCTGGTGGGTTAGAGCAGGAGGTTGGGAGCCAGGACTCCTGGGTTCTCTCCCCGGCTCTGGGAGGGGAGCGGGGTACAATTCCCTACCCCGTAGCATCCTCTCACCTTATCAATGTTCCCTCCGCGTCTGAGTAGCTGGGTCCTGGCCAGGATGTTGATGTGCAGGGTGTAGCGGGTGTGGGGCAGCAGCAGCTGGGGAGGGGAAGAGACACAGGGGTGGGTGAGGGCAAGAGGGGAGGCAGGGATCCAACCCCCCCCCGAGAAGCCAGGGGTGGCTCCTTCTCCCACATCATCCGCTGGGCACAGCTGGCTCCCAGCAGCGGGGCCCGTCCGACATGCCCCGGCCCCTCCCTCACCTTGAAGAGCGGGTGGCACTGGGGCAGCTGGCGCAGGGTGGCCAGGGCGAAGGCCTCGTCGATCAGGTGGGTGAGCAGCAGGTGGCTCACGGCCTCGTGCGTCAGGAAGTCGGCGTAGCGCACCCAGGTCTTGGCCAGGATCCAGTCCCAGGCGGAGTCGCTGGGCAGGAAGATGGGGCTGTCGGGGCCCGGGCCCTGGCTGAGCTGCGGGGGGCAGAGACACAGGAGGGCTGGGGGGGGTCGGTGCAGGGGAAGGGTGTGAATCCCAGGGGCAGGGACCCGGCGGGCAGGAGGAGGGGACAGGACGGGGCAGTGAATCCAGTGTTGGGAGACACACTGCTCGGGGAATGGGGGCTGGTGAGTTAGAGCAGGGGGTGGGGCTCGGAGCCAGGACTCCTGGGTTCTCTCCCCGGCTCTGGGAGGGGAGTGGGGGCTGGTGGTTAGAGCAGGGGGGGCTGGGAGCCAGGACTCCTGGGTTCTCTCCCCGGCTCTGGGAGGGGAGTGGAGGCTGGTGGTTAGAGCAGGGGGGGCTGGGAACCAGGACTCCTGGGTTCTCTCCCCGGCTCTGGTCCTTCATGGGGCAAGGCCCAGCCCTGGCAATGGGCAGGGGCAGGGGCAGCTTGTGGGTCCCATGGGGCAGCATGTGGGTCCCGTGGGGCAGCATGTTGGGCACCGGGGGCTCGTACCTGGATGGCCACGGGGGTGAGCTCCCCGGAGGTCTGGAGGTGCAGCAGGCAGAGGGGTGCGGCGATGAACTGGGGGTACCCGTTGATCGTGTTGGCCGGGATGCCCTCCAGGAGACGGTAGTCGGCGAGGAAGATGTTCCCCTTCTGCAAGGCACGGGGGGAGCAGAGCAGAGTGGGGGGGGCTGGTGGGGGTCAGCACATCTGGGGGCGTGGAGCGGGGACCCCGGGGCCTGGGGGGAAGCTGGGAGCAAGCTTCCCCACAACAGTGCCCCCTCCCAGTGCTGTGAGCTTCCCCGCAGCAGTGCCCTCTCCCTGTGCTGGGAGCAAGCTTCCCCACAACAGTGCCCCCTCCCAGTGCTGTAAGCTTCCCCACAGCAGTGCCCTGGGACTAGCCCCTGGAGCAGATTGGCTGAGTCCACTGTCTCTGGAGTTGGGCTAGCTGGACACCTCTAACCCAGGGCTGCTCGTGTCCGGAGCAATCCTGCGGGGGGGGGCAAAGCCGGAGCTCAGACCGCGGCCCCTTCCCCCCGGGGCATCCCCGGCCCCCCACTTACCTCCAGCTCGTCCTGCAGGCTGGTGTCCTCCCCCAGGGAGCCGGCCACCATGGCCGGGGTGACGGGGAAGTTTCTGGGGAGCTCCGTGCAGCGCCGGATCACCACCGGGTGCACCCCGTTCAGGAACTGGTACCCGAAGAACGTGTCCTCTCGCCAGTGCTCCCGCACGTACTCTGGGGAGACAGGGGCGGGGCAGCTGTGGGGTTAACGGGCCGGGGCCCAGGGGAGCCGGGTTCGAGTCCTGCCCGGGGCAGCTTTCGGCGTCTCTCGGGGACCCTGGCTGGAGAACGGGGCTCACGGTGCAGCGTGAGTCGGAGCGATGATCTTGTGGGGTCCTTGCAGTGCCTGGCACAAAGGGGGGGTCCCTGATCGTGGGCTGGGCGGTGCCTGGCTGTGATGTGATTGGCGTGAACTGTGTCCGTCTAGATCATTGGGGTATTGACCTGGATCTGGGGTCTGGTCCTTTGGGATGGGGAGAACCTTCTCCTTTTATTGGGGTATTGACCTGGGTCTGGGGTCTGGTCCTGTGGGATGGGGAGAACCTTCTCCTTTTATTGGGGTGCTGGTTTTCATAACCATTTGTCCCCATAACGAGTAGCTGCTGGTGGGGATACTGGGAAACCGGAGGGTTTATGGGAAATTGCTGGTGTGACTTGTGGTGTTAGCCAGTGGGGTAAAACCAAAGTCTTCTTCGTCTGGCTGGTTTGGTGCCTTAGAGGTGGAGAAACCCCAGTCTTGACCTGTAACTGTCCTGTTGGAAGCAATTTATCCTGACCTGGTGCTCTCAGGTGGGTCACGCCAATAACAACACCGGTGCACTGGTACAGGGGGGTCCCTGATTGTGGGGGGGGGGCACCGCCTGCACAAGTAGCACTGGGGTTTCTAGCCACTTGGGTCACACCCATCCCGATCCCCCTGCTCTGTGCGTGGGTGCTCCCCAGGGCCCAGGCGAGTGGGGGTCGGGGGTTTGGGGGTCACCCACCTGTGACCGGGGTCTTGTTGAAGCAGAAAACCTTGTTGATGTCTTCCAACTTCGCCCAGGATTTGGTGCAGCTCAGGAAACCCTTCAGCCGCAGCTCCAGCTGCCTGGGAGGGTGCAGAGCGCAGGGTTTCGGGTCCATCACTGGGAACGGGGTGCGGCTGGCTGGGGTGGGGGGCAGGGTGGGAACGGGGGGAGCGGGCTGGGAGTTTGGGCCGGGAAGGGGGTGCAGAAGGATGGGTGTGGATGCACAGGCCAGGGGTTCGGGTCCGTCGCTCGGGATGGGGCGCGGCTGGTTGGGGCGGGGGGGCAGGGGTTCGGGCCCATCGCCGGGAATGGGGCACGTGAGGACGGGGCTGGGGGCAGAGCCACTCAGACGTTCCTCGTCTGCAGTGGGCACGTTCAGGCCTGGGGGAGGATTCAGGGTTTGATGTCCAGGGTCAGGCTGTGGGTATGGGGTGGGGGTTAGGGGCTAGGGTAAAGGCTGCGGTTAGAGGATTGGGCTGTGGGGCCAGTGCACTGGTTTGTTCACCACAAGCAGGACTTTATGGGGTTAGGGTTATGTACATGGTTTGGGGTAGGGTTAGGGTCATGTAGAGGGTTGGGGGTAGTGTTAGGGTTGTGTACAGGGGTAGGGGTAGCGTTAAGGTTACTGTACAGGGTTATGGGTATGGTTAAGGTTATTGTACAGCTTAGGGGTATGGTTAGGGTTACTGTACAGGGTTAGGGGCAGGGGTAGGGTTATTGTACAGGCTTAGGGATACGGTTAAGGTTACTGTACAGGGTTAGGGGCAGGGTTAAGGTTACCATACAGGGTTGGGGTAGAGTTAAGGTGACCATACAGGGTTAGGGGTAGGGTTAACGTTACTGTACAGGGTTCGGGATATGGTTAAGGTTACTGTACTGGGTTAGTGGTAGGGTTAAGGTTACTGTACAGGGTTAGGGGTAGGGTTAAGGTTACTGTCCAGGGTTGGGGTAGGGTTAAGGTTACTGTACAGGGTTAGGGATATGGTTAAGGTTACCGTACAGGGTTAGGGGTAGGGTTAAGGTTACCGTCCAGGGTTGGGGTAGAGTTAAGGTGACCGTACAGGGTTAGGGGTAGGGTTAAGGTTACTGTCCGGGGTTAGGGTTAGGACTAGGGTTACTGTACGGGGCTCGGGGTGGTTTCTAAGCTCAGGGGCTAGGCCCTGGGAAGGGGTCTGGCCGTGGGTTAGCAGCACTCACGCGTTCCCCCCGCGCAGCAGGAAGTTGGTGCTCTTGGTGAAGGAGTACATGTCGTTACAGTCCAGCTCAATGAGGTTGTCCACGGCCAGGCACCGGGGCAGGCCGGGGGCGTAGTCCTTCCACCTGGGCAGGGAGAGACCGTGGGGGACGTTAGCCCCGGTCTGCCGCCTCCCCGACATCCCCCAGCCACTGTCCTGGGCCCCCCTGTCCGGCGGTTCCTCCATCCCCGGGACCCCGCACAGGCCTGAGCCCCGGGGAGCTCCCCCAGCCCCCACCGGGGTCCCACTCACCCATAGCACCCCCGTCGGTACGTCAGCTCAGCCTGACGCTGCTCCAGCAGCAATGGGGAATTGGCATCGTCTGAAACCGTCTGACCTGGGGGAGAGGAGAGAACGTGAGAGAGAGCGGGGGGTGGATGGGATCGATTAGATCAGGGGTGGGGAACCTTTTTCCTGCCAAGGCCCATTTGGAGATTTACAATGTCATTCGGGGGCCGCTCCTTCCCCCCACCCAGGAAGCCCATTCCCCCCTGCCTGGCGGCCTGCGCGCGTCCCTGGCCGGCGGCTCCCCGAGGCGCTTCCCGGCCTCTTCACCAAGCACGGAGCCACCCTGGGTGGGGGCGGCTCGGCGAAGGGGCCGGGAAGCGCCTCGGGGAGCCGCCGGCCATGGACACACGCGGGCCGGATGGAACGCTTTGGCGGGCCGTATAAGGCCCCTGGGCCTGAGGTTCCTCACCCCTGGATTAGATAGATAGATAGACAGAGAGATAGATGTGGGGGTGGATGGGGATGGATAGATAGATAGATAGATAGATAGATAGATAGATAGATAGATAGATAGAGGGGTGGATGGGGATAGATAGATAGATGGAGGGGGATGGATAGATAGATAGAGGGGTGGAGGGGGATAGATGGATAGATAGAGAGGTGGAGGGGGATAGATGGATAGATAGACAGAGGGGGGATGGGGATAGATAGATAGACAGATAGATAGAGGGGGTGGAGGGGGATAGATAGATAGAGGGGGTGGAGGGGGATAGATAGATAGAGGGGGTGGATGGGGATAGATAGATAGATAGATAGATAGAGGGGGTGGATGGGGATAGATAGATAGATAGATAGATAGATAGATAGATAGATAGATAGAGGGGTGGAGGGGGATAGATAGATAGATAGATAGAGGGGTGGAGGGGGATAGATAGATAGATATATAGAGGGGGTGGATGGGGATAGATAGATAGATAGAGGGGTGGAGGGGGATAGATAGATAGATAGATAGATAGATAGATAGATAGATAGATAGAGGGGTGGATGGGGAGGGATGGAGAGAGGGGTGTCTAGGGGACAGATGGACAGAGTGGGGTGGACGGGTGTCACGTTACTGAAATAATTTGGGATTCTATAGGTCAGGGGTGGGGAACCTCCAGCCCGCGGGCCTTATACGGCCTGCCAAAGCCTTCCGTCCGGCCCGCGCACATCCCTGGCCGGCGGCTCCCCCAGGTGCTTCCCGGCCCCTTCGCTGAACGCGGATCTACCCCTGCCTGGCGGCGCGGGGCGGCCCCGCACTCGGTGAAGAGGCCGGAAGCGCCTGGGGGAGCCGCCGGCCAGGGACGCGAGGGGGCCGCCAGGCGGGGGCGGCTCGAACCTGGGGGGGGCCCACCGGCGCCGCGGGGAGCCGACGGTCAATGGGGGGAGGCTGGGGTGGGTGAGGCGTGGGTGCAGGGGGGAAGGAGGCTTGGTGGGGGGAGGCTGGGCTGGGTGGGTCAGGCATGGGGGGCAGGAGGCTGGGTTGGGAAGGGGGAGGAGGTTAGCTTCGGTGGGGTGGGCTGGGCCAGGCAGGGGTGGGGGAAGAAAAGCAGTTAGATGGGGGAGGCTGGGTGGGGGTAAAGGAAGATCACCCCCTACACCCAGGCTGACAGCGGGAGCTGACTGGGGCAGGCGGCAGGACCCCGGCTGGCAAGGGGCCAGCGGGGGAAACCCCAAAGCAGGGGGGGGGGAGATGACATTATAAATGTCCAAATGGCCCTTGGCACAAAAAAGGTTCCCCACCCCTGCTATAGATCATTGGTGCAACCAGGGTCCTATAGTGGCACCAAATCTTATGTACGGGGGGGGGTCATAATGGGTGTCTATGACCAGGTTATGGATTGCTGAGTATGTCATTGATACGTGTGTATCAGTTTGGTAGTTGAAGTGATGAATATTGGCTCTGGACTGTCTGTCTTTCCAAATATTGTTCTCTGCTGGGGGGGACATTCCAGGACACGGGGCGTCAGCTTGGCTTGGGCTGCTTGATGGCCCATTAAGGACTATCAGCGACACAATGAACTTTGCAGATGCCTGTCCACACCCGAGCGTCTCCAGGAATGTGACCTGCCTGGTCAGAAACTGAATCGTGGAGAGTCTGGTAATTGGACCCTGTGACTATGAACCTCCATTTTGCAACCGGACTCTGCATAAGAGGAGAAGGGGGGTCTTCACCCACAAGAGGAAGTCTATAAAACCTGGGAGAGACTTCCTCCATTTCGTCTTCAATCGCCAGCCTTCAGCTCAGCACCTACCTCGGGATGGGATTTTGCTACACGTGGAAGCTCTGGCCAATGGATTGATGACCCATCCCTGCAGGGGATGCATTCCAGAGACTTTAATTTGAACTTTCAGTTTATTCTACCACTGCAAGACTGAACCAAGAGATTTGCCATCACTGCATGTAATTGATTTCTTTTAACCATTCCTAACCCTCACCTAGACCTTTCTCCTTGTACAATAAACCTTCAGATTTTAGATTCTAAAGGATTGGCAACAGCGTGATTTGTGGGTAAGATCTGATTTGTATATTGACCTGGGTCTGGGGCCTGATTCTTTGGAATTGGGGAGAACCGTTTTCTTTATTTGGGGTATTGGTTTTCATAACCATTGGTCCCCAGGACAGGTGGCTGCTGGTGGTGATACTGGGAATCTGGAGTGTCTAAGGGAATTGCTTGTGTGACTTGTGGTTAGCCAGTGGGGTGAAACCAAAGTTTTTTCTGTTTAGCTGGTTTGGTTTATCTTAGTGTGGAAAACCCCCAGCTTTGGGCTGTAGTTGCCCCTTTGGAAGCAATCTGTCCCGATCTGACACTCACAGTTAGATATCAACAGGAACAGCACCGTCACACGGGGATGAATGGACAGAGGGGGGTGAACAGAGGGGGGTAGACGGGGATGGATGGAAGGAGGGGGTGGGAAGAGGGGGATGGACGGGGGGTGGACGGGGATGGATGGACAGAGAGGGATGGACAGGGGGGGTGGACGGGGAAGGATGGACGGGGGGGTGGACGGGGATGGATGGACGGGGGGGTGGACGGGGAAGGATGGACGGGGGGGTGGACGGGGATGGATGGACGGGGGGGTGGACGGGGAAGGATGAACAGGTGGGGTGGACGGGGATGGATGGACGGGGAGGAGGACGGGGATGGACGGGGGGGTGGACGGGGATGGATGGACGGCGGGTGGACGGGGGGGTGGACAGGGATATCTGGCGCAATATGATCCCAAGTGCCACCATGCCGGCCCCCATGCCCCGCCCCCAGCCCCCTACCTTTGCCTTCCCGCAGCTCCAGGGTGCGGTAGCCCTCGATCCACTGGTAGCAGGGGAAGCGGTAGCGCTGGCCGTGGGGGGAGACGACCTCCACGAAGCTGCAGTACCAGTTGTCGGTGGGGTAGAAGGAGTAGGGCTCCTTGTGCAGCCGCACCAGGACGATGTCCCCCAGCCAGCGGCGGGAGCACAGCTTGAACTCCTCCACCTGCCACGGGGGGGGAAGCAGGGCGTGACTTAATCCAGCAACTCAGGGGTTAACCCTCAGCATCTGTCCCCCCCGCCCTTAAAATAACCCCCTCGTCGGCCTCCTGTGCCCCCGTTGTGTGGAAATCTCCAAGGAAACCCGGATCAGCCTGGTCACTGTTGCAACCACTGTTCTACTCGGCACCCGCCTTTCGGCGGCCCGGCGGGACAGGCCGAGGTTCACCGGTTCGGCGCCAGCCCGAGGTCCCTCAGCAGAGCCCAGCCCTGTATGGACGAAGCGCCCGACGCCTTTAACGCCTTGGGGAGCCCACGACCGGTCCCCACCGTGTTTTAGGAGCTGCCACAAACGGGCCGGAGCAGCCGCTTGCGTCTTAGCTTGGCCTCCGTTCAAGCAAAGGCCGACGGGCGGCTCATTTTTCCAGCCACGTCGCCAGCCGCTCCCGTTTGGCCCTGGGGCCCAGGGGAGCCGAATCCGCAGCCAAATTTTGGGGACTTCCTGGTGCCGGCAGATCCGCGGACACCGAGGGAGATCACGGCCCCCCATTCCCTGGGGAGCTGCACGGACGCCGGCAGAGATGGGGGCCCGGGCCGGCCGTGGCGCGACACCGTCCCCGAGCGGGATCCCGGCCCCGTCCTCGCTCCTGGCCTCCTCACCCTTAGCTCTGGGGGGAGGAATCCGATAGGCCAGGGAGGAGACCCCTCAGTTTCCACCCCCACCTAGCCCAGTGTCACGTCCCGCGCTCAGAAGGGGCCCCGGGGCCCGGACTCTGACACCCCGGTGAATGGCCCCGTGCGCCAGAGCCCAGACTGGAGCCGTGGGAAGGGTTTTCTGGTTCTGGGTCAAGGGAGAGCCCTGGATTTGTTTAGGGGTAAACCGGTGACTCATGAGTGTTCTTCAGGCTATGGGTCGTGTTTCCCTCCGGGGAGCTCACAAGGCAACTAGGCTGCGTCCGTATTTTGGATACCAATCGAGGAGCCGTTACTCGAATGGGTCTGAGTCCTGCGGGGCTGGGTGTGGGCAGGTTAATTAACATCTGGAGCAGAGATTCCCCCATGATGCAGTGCGTCCCGGCTCTTCTGGTCCCAGAGTTCAGTGCGGTTCCTGCCTTGGGATCTCTGGTCTCCAATCTCTATCCTAATGGAGATGTCGCCCGGCCCATCCTGTCCCATCCCCCAAGGAAATGGGGCCAGGGGAGTTACCTTAATCCTGCCACCCTCCCCAGGGGGAGTCTAGGTGTGTCTCCCACCCCCCCTCACTGCTCTGGTTGGTTTGGGTTCAAGCGGAGGGCAGGGGGTGGGTGCGTCCTTCAAGACTCAGACAGGTTGGAGATGGCGCCCCGGTTCCCCAAGAACCCGGAGCCGACTGGGATCAACGTCCACCCCGCGGGGTGGAGGAGGCGGGTTTCTTCCCGTGTGACGGGTCAGGGAGGGAGGCGGTGGAAGAACAGCAGAGCTGGGGTCAGGTCACAGCCGAGCTCCGTGGGAAGGAGAGGCAGGCTGCCGAACCTGTTCTTCAGTCAGCCAAGGCCTCCGTGCCCCCGGGTCTTCAGCTACCAGACAATCAGGTTCAGCAGCGTGGTGGGGGGAGGGCCCTGCTGGATCTGTGTTTGACTGAGTCCAGAGAAGGTAAAGGCCAAATCCCAGCGTGTGTCAATGGGCGTGTCTCCACTGGAGTCAATGGGGCCGAATCCTGGCCGGTGTCAATGGGCGTCTCTCCATTGGAGTCAATGGGGCCGGATCCCGGCCGGTGTCAATGGGCGTCTCTCCACTGGAGTCAATGGGGCTGGATCCCGTCCGGTGTCAATGGGCGTCTCTCCACTGGAGTCAATGGGGCCGGATCCCGGCCGGTGTCAATGGGTGTCTCTCCAATGGAGTCAATGGGGCCGAATCCCGGCCGATGTCAATGGGCGTCTCTCCATTGGAGTCAGTGGGGCCGGATCCCGGCCGGTGTCAATGGGCCTCTCTCCACTGGAGTCAATGGGGCCGGATCCCGGCCGGTGTCAATGGGCGTCTCTCCATTGGAGTCAACGGGGCTGGATCCCGGCTGGTGTCAATGGGCGTGTCTCCACTGGAGTCAATGGGGCCGAATCCTGGTCGGTGTCAATGGGCGTCTCTCCATTGGAGTCAATGGGGCCGGATCCCGGCCGGTGTCAATGGGCGTCTCTCCACTGGAGTCAATGGGGCTGGATCCCGTCCGGTGTCAATGGGCGTCTCTCCACTGGAGTCAATGGGGCCGGATCCCGGCCGGTGTCAATGGGTGTCTCTCCAATGGAGTCAATGGGGCCGAATCCCGGCCGATGTCAATGGGCGTCTCTCCATTGGAGTCAGTGGGGCCGGATCCCGGCCGGTGTCAATGGGCCTCTCTCCACTGGAGTCAATGGGGCCGGATCCCGGCCGGTGTCAATGGGCGTCTCTCCATTGGAGTCAACGGGGCTGGATCCCGGCTGGTGTCAATGGGCGTCTCTCCACTGGAGTCAATGGGGCCGGATACCGGCCGGTGTCAATGGGCGTCTCTCCATTGGAGTCAATGGGCCGGATCCCGGCCGGTGTCAATGGGCGTCTCTCCACTGGAGTCAATGGGGCCGGATCCCGGCCGGCGTCAATGGGCATCTCTCCATTGGAGTCAATGGGGCAAGATCCCGGCCGGCGTCAATGGGCGTCTCTCCATTGGAGTCAGTGGGGCCGGATCCCGGCCGGTGTCAATGGGCATCTCTCCACTGGAGACAATGGGGCCGGATCCCCACCTCTGGGAGGGGAATGAGATCCAAAGTGTTCCAGAGATGGAGATGGAGCCAGGACTACTGGGTTCTCTCTTACAAACTCACTGTTTGACAGTAGGTCAATTTCCTGCCTCTTTCTGTGACTCAGTTTCCCTGCTTTGAAGCAGGTTCTTTAATTTGTGCCTGCAACACAGCGGGCGCGTGACCTGCAATTAATATTCCATTTTTCTCCCCACCTTATTTTTGTTGTTTTTTTGCTCTGGGAGTTTGTCATGTCAGGGAGTGTCTCACTCCTCGTTGGTGGATGTGGGGGGGTCTGGTTGGCTCAACGGGGCCCGGGCCAAATCTGACACGCCTAATGCTCTTGAACGGAGTTCAGAATCTTTTTATTGCCTTATTCTCATTATTGGGTTTTTTTAATTTATTAATTTCTCTGGAGACTGGATCTTAACTAGACCTTGACCAAGAAATTTGGACCTTGACAAAACATGCAAAAGTCCACCAATCTGCTGAGTACAATTGTGCAAATGATGGATTTCTCAGTTTGGGGGATTCTCAGGAACAAAAATAAAACAAAAAATGAAAACTCTGGGGAATCAAACAGGCAGGAAAACTAATAATGGCAGGACGAAGGGTCCAGAGCAAAAAGTTTTGTTTTGAGGTGGGGCATTTGAAAGGAGGTTTTTTTTCCAAGTTTCTTAAAAATAAATTTCAAGCAGAAATTATTTTCAACGGAAAAGCAAAGAAAAGACCTGCGGGGGGAGGGGCACTTTTTAAGGTCCCTGTTCTAACCTACACAATTTGGTAAAACGGACACAAATTAGCAACCAAAAAAAAAAAGGTTTCAGGGACCCAGCATCTTCATTTTTTATTAAAAAAGCAGTTTCCATTGAAAATTTTCACCCAGCAAAAGCAGCAAATTTTGGAAGCTTTTCTCCATGCTACTGAGGGCTAAAAGTTTATTTTGTAACCCTAAAGCTGCGATTCTTCCTAGCATAATCCTTTGACTCCAGGAGCTGGAGCTTTAAGAGGAAGGTGAAGTGTCTCCAGACCCTTTCACCTGCCCCATTCACATTTTTAGGCTTTTTCCCAAGAGGGCTAGAGACCGAATGCTTTTTTTTCAAAGAAAAAAGGGAGTGTGTCCTGTCATGATCCCATGACTCCAGAAGCTGCGGATTGATGATCAAACACCCCGCCATAGCGGCGGGGTGGATCTGTCCACAGAGCCTGGCCCCGTTCTACTGGTACTCACCGCCCCAGGGTTGAAGTCCTTCCCGCAGTTGTCCAGGGGTTTCTTGTCGCTCTCCTCGTGGGTCCCCACCAGGGTGACGGAGATGGAGCTGAACGTCCCGGCGAGCAGGAAGTTCCCGGTAGCCACGCGGACTTTGTAGGTGCCCATCGTCGCTGGCGAGGCACGGAGGAGCGTGTCCGGCGGGATTCCTTCTCCTGCTGTCTGTCCGTCCCGGAGATCCGGCGGTGCT
The DNA here is from genome assembly GCA_032164245.1 of Sternotherus odoratus. Lineage (NCBI taxonomy): Eukaryota > Metazoa > Chordata > Testudines > Kinosternidae > Sternotherus > Sternotherus odoratus. Next base: position 858,204 of record JAVMKO010000048.1, read on the forward strand.
GTCTCCTGTCCCGGGACCGGCTGTGGTTTTTATACTCGCTGCTCACGCTCGGTGATGCAGCTCTGGATTCTTTGAAGGCTTAGTCACTCCCCACTTCAGCGGGAGGACGAGGGCAAGGTGAAGGGAGGCCGGCTGAGCTAATTACCACCTCCACCAACCTTCCTGCTGAGTTCCCGTCCTGTCAGACAGGACTCTCTCTGTGGGGTGGGACCAAAAAGCAGGGGAGGCGAAGATACCACGCTAAGGGGCTTGAACCACGTCTCTTCCAAGCTCGGTGCTCTCCAGAGAGGCATCCGTTCTCCAGTCCGGGGTCTTGTTGCCTTCATGACTTGGCTGGACACGAAACATCCCGGACCGAATCAAGACACTGGAATTATGGTTTCCTTACAACAATCTGGAGATTGTCCTGTGACTGCAGAGGTGTTGACGGGCCTCGTCGCCTCCAACGGTGGCCTCACGATCTTTGATGATTATCTGGCAGATGCGAAAAAAGGAAACGCCGGACTTGAAGCGACCCTGTGACTAGAAAAATCATCGTCTGCGACCCGGTCGACCGAGATCCGGGGTCATCCTCCAATCCGACCTGCCCGTTTCTCCGGCCCGCGGACACGCTACGAGGGACATGGCCGGTCCGTTGTCCCCCGATGGGCGCTAACTCCTTCAGCTAAACAAGCTGCCCCAACTTGTATTTAGAAGCCACACCCGGAGCGCTTGCCCCAGCCCCGAAGAAGGGCTCGGTGGATCCCTCACCGACAGACGTTGGGCCAATAAAAGCTACTCTTTCCCCCACCGTGACTCTCGACGGCCGCGGCCGCACTACACGAGGGTGTCGGCTGAAGTCACGTTGCCCTCCGGCCGCCGCAGGGATTACACCGTTCAGGTGGCTATAGCCCATGAAAGTTTATGCTGAAATAAACTGGTTAGTCTCTAAGGTGCTACAAAGTCTTCCTCGTCTTATTTACTGCTCATCTGGGTGCCTGCCTGGCTCCTTGTGTTGCTAAATTGCCCGCCTGGCCATCAGTTGCTAAGTTACATTGGATGCATCCAGGCAACCAGAGGGCACACCCTCCCCGATTGTCTAGGGATGAGGGTGTGTGACGTTATTGACATGAACTGGGACCATATAGATCATTGTTGCAACCAAGGTCCTATAGTGGCCCCAAATCTGGCGTAAAGGGAGTCATGTAAGGTGTCTAAGACCAGGTTATGGTTGGCTGGTTATGATGGTGCTGTCTGTGGGCGGGTATAATTTTTGTATTTAAAGTTATGAATATTGACTCTACACCGTCTGTATCTCAAACTTATGCTGGGCTTCTGGGTGACACCCCCGACGATTGGTGTTAGCTCTGCCTAGCCTGCTTGACGGCCCACTGCAGACCATCGGCTACGCAACTGACCCATTGAGAGAATGCAGATACACCTTGTGAGTCAGCAAGGTGTGCAGGGACTTGCCCATGTGACTCCAGACTCCATTTTGTTGTAATTTTCCAAGAACAAAGAGGTTCTTACACCTGGAAGGACTATAAAAGGCCGATGTCTCATCTCCATCTTGTCTTCAATCCTGCTTCTTACCTCTGGAGGGACTTTAATTCAAACTGAAGCTCTGAACAAAGGACTGGAGGACCCATCCCAGCTGGGGATGTTCTCCAGAGACTTGATTTGAACCCGCAGTTTAATCCATCCCCGCTACAAACCTGAACCAGGAACCTTGCAAACACTGTATGTAATTGGTTTCATTTAACCAATTCTAGCTTTCACCTCTATCTGTTTCCTTTTATGAATAAATCTTTAGATTTTAGATTCTAAAGGATCGGCAACAGCATGATTTGTGGGTAAGATCTGACTTGTATATTGACCTGGGTCTGGGGTCTGGTCCTTTGGGATGGGGAGAACCGTTTCCTTTTAATGGGGTATTGACCTGGGTCTGGGGGTCTGGTCCTTTGGGATGGGGAGAACCGTTTTCTTTTATTGGGGTATTGACCTGGGTCTGGGGTCTCGTCCTTTGGGACCGGGAGAACCTTTTCCTTTTATTGGGGTGTTGGTTTTCATAACCATTTATCCCCATAACAAGGGGCTGCTGGTGGTGATACTGGGAAACTGGAGTGTCTAAGGGAATTGCTGGTGTGATTTGGGGTTAGCCAGTGGGGTGAGACCAAAGTCTTCCCTGTTTGGCCGGTTTGAGGTGCCTTATTAGTGAAGGAACACACACTCCCCCGCCCGCCTTGGTCGGTAACTGCCCTGCTCTAAGCAATTTGTCCTGAATTGATACTCTCAGCTGTGGCCCACCCAAGGGTGCGTCGTTATACTCACCGCCTGGTGAATTGCACAACACAGAGTGGGAAACTGAGGCACGCCCACACTAGTCATCCAAAAACATTAAAAACAATACCCCCCCCCCGTAGCAAAGCAAAGTCTCACCGGAGCGGCGCCTCCTGCTGGTCCCCGTGGAATTAGCTCCTTTTATTAGGGCCAGTGGTGGCCCGATTGGGGTGTGGCCCCAGATGTGGCTGCTTCCCCCAATCAGCCTCAGCCCTCCCCAGGCCTGCTTTTAACCCCTGTTCTTCAGGAGTGGGGGCAGCCACCCCACCCCTTCTTCGTCACCCTAGCGCCAACTGGATTCTCCCGAGACCAACAGACTTTTGGCTCCAAGCGTGAGTCTTAAACTCACTCAAGGCCCCCTCCTTCAGCCAACAGACAGGACCCCCAGGTCCACAGAGGGCCCCATAAAACCCAGCACTTGTTCTGAGCCGAAGGGCGGATGAGTTTGTAAGCGCAAAGACGCCCTTAGAATGGAGTGATCCCTGGTGCAGGCATGTGGGTGCCGGTGTTGTTTGTAATGGGTTTCCTCTGGCGTGCTTTCAAAACTGGATCCCTGAGGGGAAGCCTGGGTGCAGTTGCCCTAAAGCATGAGACATGGTGTTAGCGGTGGGATCTGCAACCATGCGAATGGCAACAGTGCAGTGTTGAGACAAACAACTCAACAGTCTTATTAGGGAAAGGGAAGAGCCAAGAAGAGTGGCAGGGGGAATGCAGTTTCCCTTTGCAGTCTGCAGAGCTACAATTCATTTGCAAATTTAACACAAACAATTTAGGACTGAACAAAGACCTACAATGGCTTGCTAATTACAAAAATAGTTTCTCCTCTCTCCATGTTCACACCCACCATTCAACTGCTAGAAGAATAACCCACCCTCCCTGATTGGAGATAACAAGCTGGTTCAGCCTAATTGGACTAACCTGGTGTCACGGAGCGCCCGGGCGATGGGCTGGAACCGCTCCCTAGGAAGCCAGACTGGACTCCGGGTGAAGGGCCCCTTCTCCGTACACAGCCTGTTTCCCAGGCCAGGAGCTTCAGGGGTCCCCACTTCCACCTTCCTGGGTCTGACCTCGGAGCATTCAGCCCCTTCTGCCCCTCCGTGTGCTTCCCCCAGCAAGCCCGCCTAGGCGGGGTCCTGGGGGAGCCCAGGGGTTCTGCACCCCAAATCCACAGTCAAACGTGACTCTCAGCCAGCCAGCAGAATAGACGGTTTATTTGAGATGTCAGGAACCATCCAACTCACAGCTTCTCAGTCCAAACAGGGTCCCTCAGTCAGGCCTTTCTTTCTGGGGTGTGCCAGGAGGTGAGACCCAGATTCTGGGCTCCTGCTTCTCCCCCAGGTTTATTCGATGACTTCTAATCACAGACCATACAGCGAGCGTGAGCCTTCAGCTGGATCCATCTTGGGGTCAGAGAGCGAGTTGGCTTCTCTCCCCCTTTCCCAGCTCGACCCAGACCCAGACTGACCACTCCCCCTAGCCACTTCCTGCCTGGATCCTTTGTTCCTTTCCCGGGCTTCAGGTGTCACCTGACCTCCCTCCCCCACCTGGGGTCAGGTTACAGCTTCCAGGGATGCACACCTTTGAATACCTGCAGTGGCTCTGCTCTGCATTACCTTCACATAGACACTTAAGAAATGCATAGGGGAAACTGAGGCACACACACACAGTACTCCCAGTTCGTCACACCTGGTTCTTGCCTACTTTTCTATACCTGCCTCTGGACACTTCCACTGCCTGCATCCGACGAAGTGGGTATTAGCCCACGAAAGCTTATGCTTCAAAACTTTATAGTTAGTCTTTAAGGTGCCACAGGACTTTGTTACCTCTGCTATTCCTGACTAACACGGCTACCTCTCTGATTCTTGTCCTGAATGGCTACTCTCAGTTGTGGCCCACCAAAGCCAGCCTCATTACAAGCACCGAGAAAATCAGGAGCGTGATTATAACAATAACTTCAAGCTCTTATTTAGTGCTGGCTGACCTTGGGGAAGGCTGCCCCCGCCCCAATGCCTCAGTTTCTCCAGCTATAAAATGGGTTTTACAATGCAGAGCTCTGTTGCAAAGTGCTGTGAGGTGTCCCGACAAAAAGCAGTAGAGAAGCTCTCGAAATTATGATTATTATTAATAGTAGCAGTAGTATTATTCTGCTGATTTTCTTGATGCTCTCCTTGGAGGAGCTAAGAATGTGGATTTAGCACCAAGTGGTTCTGAATTTTTTTTTAGAGGCAATCTGCAAAGAATTTGTGTGTTTGCCCCTTTTGCTTCTGTACCTGGGAGAAAGATGCTTTCAATGTATTTTTAAGTTATTTTCTGGGGAGGGTTTTGTGGCAATATCCCGGCTATCAAAATCTGCTTTCCCCTGGTGCTTGGGTTTTCAAACTGTGGGGTGCAACTACATCTTTTTCCGGGGAGCAGGAGCTGGAAGAGATGTCATGCCTACATGGGCGGTAGCGGTAGCATGTGTGCCGGAGGAGATGTGGGCTCGAAGGAGGCCCTTGCTCTGTATCAGTGACCCGTCCTCTTTCTTATTTACCACTTCCAATTTTTGGCGTCCTTTGTACACTGTATCGGGGCTGGTTTTATGCTTCCTTCCAGCTCACGGATTACAAACGTTAAGTAGCGTAAGGCTAAGAACTGAGCCGGGAGGGACCCGGGACCCGCCCACGCCCAGCAGTGCCCTTGAGGACAGAGCCCCATTGAGGATTTTGAATCCACCCAACGCACCCCGTCTTACTTTCCAGGTTCTTCATCAGGACGTTGGGCGGTTCTTGGTGCACAGAAATCCAGGTCAATTACATCAACTCCACGACCTTTATTATAAGAACGTCCAGACTGGATCAGATCCAAGGTCCATCTAGCCCAGTACCCTGTCTCCCACTGTCGGGTGCTTCGGAGGGAATGAACGGAACAGGTGATCATCGAGGGATCCATCCCCTGTCGCTCATTCCCATTTTCCAGCACACAGAGTTTGTAATCGCATTATAAACTAGAAAGGTATCAAATTAGTTTGGCAGGATCTTGTTTCCATAAACCTTCATTGAGTGGGATTATGGGTATCACCTGTCAGCTGCTCCCTTATCCTGGAAGCAGTGCCAGGAGGATAGGACTATAATTACCTGACGTGGAAACCGCGCCCGCTCATTCTCCTCCGTTGAATCATAGACTCCTAGAAGATCCGGGTGGGAAGGGACCTCAGGAGGGATCTAGTCCAACCCCCTGCTCAAAGCAGGACCAAAACCAACTAAATCATCCCAGCCAGGGCTTGGTCAAGCCAGACCTTAAAAACCTCTAAGGAAGGAGATTCCACCACCTCCCTAGGCAACCCATTCCAGTGCTTCACCATCCTCCTAGGGAAATAGTGTTTCCGGATGTAAGCAGTGTCAGGATGAGTGGCATCCGGTGGTGAATTGCAGGAATTGCAGTGACTTTGCAGTGTCAGGATGAGTGACATCTGGTGGTGAATTGCAGGAATTGCAGTGACTTTTGGAAAATAACACCTGTCACGGTACTGAAATAGTTTGGTACCGTGTAGATCAATGGGTGCACGAAATATTATGTGTAAGGGGTCATAACAGGTGTCTTATGTATGTATCTATTCCATATGTGTGTATCTATTCTGTAACTAAAGTTAAAGGTGCCTGTAATTCAAGCTTAGACTTGGCTCCTGTGAAGGTTCAGACACGCTGGGGCTGCCTGATGGCCCATTAAGGGACATCAACCACACAATGGACTTTGTAGATGCCTGTCCACACCCGAGCTGCTCTAGGAATGTCAACTGCCTGGTCAGAAACTGGATCCTGGAAAGTCAGTGATTGGACCTTGTGACTGTGAGCCTCCATTTTGAACCAGACTCTGCAAAAGAAGGAGGAGGGTCTTGGCCCAGGAGACAGAGTCTATAAAAGCTGGAAGAAGCATTCTCCATTTTGTCTTTTACCTCCAGACTTCAGCCTGCCTTGTTTCCAGCTTTGGAGGGAACTTTGCTACTCTAGGAACTCTGGACCATTTGGCTAGTGGACCATTTCCTGAGACAGCTGGCAGAGCCATTCCTGTGTCAGCTAGTGGACCAGTTCCTGAGACAGCTGGCAGAGCCGTTCCTGTGTCGGCTAGCAGGGTGGCTAGCGGAGCAGTTCCGGAGACAGCGGCAGAGCAGAGTCGAGCCGCTGACAGAGCAGTTCCTGTGTCGGCTAGCAGGGCAGCTAGCGGAGCAATCAGCACCTCACGGAGAGACTGGGCTGTCGGCCTCAGACCTCGTAAAGGTACCCTCCACTCTGCCCTCCACTTCCACCCAGCCTGGGAGGTAAGACTCGGCAGAGTAACTTTTGACCAGGGACTCCAGAGACTTTGGGGCTGTGGAACTTTTGGGACTTTGGGTGATTGTTGGGGTTGCTGGACTCCAGGGACTTTGGGCTATTGGACTTGTGGGACTTTGAGTGACTTTTGGGGTTGCTGGACTCCAGGGACTTTGGGCTATTGGACTTGTGGGACTTTGGGTGACGTTTGGGTTGCTGGACTCCTGAACCTACAGGAGAGGACACAGCCCAAACTTGCTGGGGAGGGGCAATTTGCTCACAGGTTGGTGTATGAACCCTAGGTGTGGTGTTTTTCCCAGTTTAGTGATATCATTTACCTCATGTTAATAAAGATCTTCTGTTACACCGGATGTAAGCAGTGTCAGGATGAGTGGCATCCGGTGGTGAATTGCAGGAATTGCAGTGACTTTGCAGTGTCAGGATGAGTGGAATCCGGTGGTGAATTGCAGGAATTGCAGTGACTTTGCAGTGTCAGGATGAGTGACATCTGGTGGTGAATTGCAGGAATTGCAGTGACTTTGCAGTGTCAGGATGAGTGACATCCGGTGGTGAATTGCAGGAATTGCAGTGACTTTTGGAAAATAACACCTTATTTGCTTAGACACACCCACCGCACCTGGCCTGCACTCTAACAGCCCAAATGGTCACTTTGGCTACTGTGGGACCCCCAGTTTCTCTGGTATTGGGGCAAGAATGATAAAGTGTTGATTAACCTGTTTATGTGAATGAGGGGTTGGGACATGTATTTGGCCTTTGTCATACTGGAGGGACTCGCCATCAGCTGGGTAGTGCTCACTAGACAAGGGACAGGGGTTCCAAAACCCACTGAATTGAGAGAGGCTATAGACAGGCTTCTATACCTTGTGGTGAGGGCCTTACAGGCCTATTGCACCTGGTCTCTCTCCTCTGTGGAATGTTAGAGCTGACTTTTGTTTCCATGAGGAGTTGAACTTCAGCCCACTGAGCTGAAGAATGTTTGGGTCTGGTGATGCCTCTGCACTAAGGCCCCCCCTATGAGCTGAAATGACTCAAGAGCTGAAATCACTTAAGAGCTGAAACTCACTGAGCTTTATCTTAAGGGGGGGCCCCTAAGCAGAGCAGTTCCTGAGACAGCTGACAGACCAGAGTCGAGCTGCTGACAGAGCAGTTCCTGTGTTGGCTAGCAGAGCGACCAGCACCCCATGGAGAGGTGGGGCAGTCGGCCTCTGACCAATGGCCCATGGTGAGGACTGCAGCACGACTGGAGAGGCGGGGCAGTCGGCCTCTGACCAATGGCCCATGGTGAGGACTGCAGCACGACTGGAGAGGCGGGGCAGTCGGCCTCTGACCAATGGCCCATGGTGAGGACTGCAGCACGACTGGAGAGGCGGGGCAGTTGGCCTCTGACCACGTAAGGTGCCCCATAACCTGCCCCCCCTTTCCACCCTGGTGGGGAGGTACAACCCTGCTAATGAACTTTTGAACTCTGCTGGGGCTGTTGGGACTTTGGGTGACTTTGGGGCTTGTGGGACTCAAGAACCCAAGGGAAAGGACACTGCCCATTTGCGTGTGTGTGTGTGTGGGGGGGATTCTGGTTCATGGTTTGGCTTGTGACTTTTGTTTGTGGTGTTTACCCAACAATATGCCACAGTGCTTCTCTCTGTCATTAAAAGGGTTTTGGTACACTCAGACTCTGTGCTTGCGAGAGGGGAAGTATTGCCTATTAGAGGCGCCCAGAAGGGTGGTATATGGTTGTCCCAGGTCACTGGGTGGAGGCTCGAGCCGGTTTTGTATTGTGTCATTAGAATGGAACCCCTGGATACTGAACCCGGCCCTTGTTGCTGCCAACTCTGATGGGCAGAAGGGTTACACAGGTAGTTGAAAGCAGCTGTCAAATTCCCCCTCAGTCTTCTCTTCTGTAGACTAAACAATCCCGGTTCCCTCAGCCTCTCCTCATAAGTCATGTGCTCCAGCCCCCTGATAATTTTCGTTGCCCCTCTCTGGACTCTTTCCAATTTGTTCACATCCTTTCTGTTGTGGGGGGAACAAAACAAGACACAGATGACAGAACAAGGAGTAATGGTCTCAAGTTGCAGTGGGGGAGGTTTAGATTGGATGTTAGTGTAACCCTTCTGCCCTTCAGAATTGACAGCAACAAGGGCTGGGTTCAGTAAATAGGGGTTCCCTCTCAACAATACAATGCAAACTGGCTCGAGCCCCCACCCAGTGACCTGGGAAAATCCTAACACACCCCTGGGCGCCTCAATGAGGCAATACTTCCCCTCTTGCAAGCACAGATCGGTGTAACAGAAGATCTTTATTAACATGAGGTAAATGATATCACTAAACTGGGAAAAACACCACACCTAGGGTTCATACACCAACCTGTGAGCAAATTGCCCCTCCCCAGCAAGTTTGAGCTGTGTCCTCTCCTGTAGGTTCAGGAGTCCAGCAACCCAAACGTCACCCAAAGTCCCACAAGTCCAATAGCCCAAAGTCCCTGGAGTCCAGCAACCCCAAAAGTCACTCAAAGTCCCACAAGTCCAATAGCCCAAAGTCCCTGGAGTCCAGCAACCCCAACAATCACCCAAAGTCCCAAAAGTTCCACAGCCCCAAAGTCTCTGGAGTCCCTGGTCAAAAGTTACTCTGCCGAGTCTTACCTCCCAGGCTGGGTGGAAGTGGAGGGCAGAGTGGAGGGTACCTTTACGAGGTCTGAGGCCGACAGCCCAGTCTCTCCGTGAGGTGCTGATTGCTCCGCTAGCTGCCCTGCTAGCCGACACAGGAACTGCTCTGTCAGCGGCTCGACTCTGCTCTGCCCGCTGTCTCCGGAACTGCTCCGCTAGCCACCCTGCTAGCCGACACAGGAACGGCTCTGCCAGCTGTCTCAGGAACTGGTCCACTAGCTGACACAGGAATGGCTCTGCCAGCTGTCTCAGGAAATGGTCCACTAGCCGGCGCAGGGACTGTTCTGCCAGCTGTCTCAGGAATTGGTCCACTAGCCGGCGCAGGGACTGTTCTGCCAGCTGTCTCAGGAATTGGTCCACTAGCCGGCGGAGGGACTGTTCTGCCAGCTGTCTCAGGAACTGCTTCGCTAGCCACCCTGCTAGCCGACACAGGAACTGCTCTGCTTAGGGCCCCCCACTTAAGATAAAGCTCAGTGATTTTCAGCTCTTAAGTGATTTCAGCTCATGGGGGGTGGGGAGGGGAGGGGCTTAGTGCAGAGGCACCACCAGACCCAAAGCAACTTCAGCTCAGTGGGCTGAAGTTAGACTCCTAAAGGAAACAAAAGTCAGCTCTAACATTCCACAGGGGAGAGAGGCCAGGTGCAATAGGCCTGTAAGGCCCTCAGACAAGGACCTCACCACAAGGTATAAAAGCCTGTCCACCACCTCTCTCAATTCAGTTAGTTTTGGAACCCCTGTCCCTTGTCTAGTGAGCGCTACCCAGCTGATGGCGAGTCCCTCCAGCATGACAAAGGCCAAATACATGTCCCAACCCCTCATTCACATAAACAGGTTAATCAACACTTTATCATTCTTGCCCCAATACCAGAGAAACTGGGGGTCCCACAGTAGCCAAAGTGACCATTTGGGCTGTTAGAGTGCAGGCTAGGTGTGGTGGGTGTGTCTAAGCAAATAAGGTGTTGTGACGGTGCTGTTCCTGGTGGGATCCAACTGTGAGTGTCAGATCAGGACAGATTGCTTCCAAAGGGCAACTACAGCCCAAAGCTGGGGTTTTTCCACACTAAGGCAAACCAAACCAGCCAAACAGAACAGACTTTGGTCTCACCCCACTGGCTAACCACAAGTCACACAAGCAATTCCCTTAGACACTCCAGCTTCCCAGTATCACCACCAGCAGCCACCTGTCCTGGGGATCAATGGTATGAAAACCAATGCCCCAAATAAAGAAAACAGTTCTCCCCAATTCCAAAGAATCAGGCCCCAGACCCAGATCAATATACCAATCAGATCTTACCACAAATCACGCTGTTGCCAATCCTTTAGAATCTAAAATCTAAAGGTTTATTATAAAAGGAAAAAGGTCTAGGTGAGGGTTAAGAATGGTTAAAAGAAATCAATTACATGCAGTAATGGCACATTTCTTGGTTCAGGCTTGCAGCAAAGGTAGAATAAACTGCAGGTTCAAATCAAAGTCTTTGGATGCACCCCATTTAGGTGCAGAGTCCAGAGTTCCCAGAGTAGCAAAGTTCCATCCAAAGCTGGAAACAAGGCAGGCTGAAGTCTGGAGGTAAAAGACAAAATGGAGAATGCTTCTTCCAGCTTTTATAGACTCTGTCTCCTGGGCCAAGACCCTCCTCCTTCTTTTGCAGAGTCTGGTTCAAAATGGAGGCTCACAGTCACAAGGTCCAATCACTGACTTTCCAGGATCCAGTTTCTGACCAGGCAGTTGACATTCCTAGAGCAGCTCGGGTGTGGACAGGCATCTACAAAGTCCATTGTGTGGTTGATGTCCCTTAATGGGCCATCAGGCAGCCCCAGCGTGTCTGAACCTTCACAGGAGCCAAGTCTAAGCTTGAATTACAGGCACCTTTAACTTTAGTTACAGAATAGATACACACATATGGAATAGATACATACATAAGACACCTGTTATGACCCCTTACACATAATATTTCGTGCACCCATTGATCTACACGGTACCAAACTATTTCAGTACCGTGACAGGTGTTATTTTCCAAAAGTCACTGCAATTCCTGCAATTCACCACCAGATGTCACTCATCCTGACACTGCAAAGTCACTGCAATTCCTGCAATTCACCACCGGATGCCACTCATCCTGACACTGCTTACATCCGGAAACACTATTTCCCTAGGAGGATGGTGAAGCACTGGAATGGGTTGCCTAGGGAGGTGGTGGAATCTCCTTCCTTAGAGGTTTTTAAGGTCTGGCTTGACCAAGCCCTGGCTGGGATGATTTAGTTGGTTTTGGTCCTGCTTTGAGCAGGGGGTTGGACTAGATCCCTCCTGAGGTCCCTTCCCACCCGGATCTTCTAGGAGTCTATGATTCAACGGAGGAGAATGAGCGGGCGCGGTTTCCACGTCAGGTAATTATAGTCCTATCCTCCTGGCACTGCTTCCAGGATAAGGGAGCAGCTGACAGGTGATACCCATAATCCCACTCAATGAAGGTTTATGGAAACAAGATCCTGCCAAACTAATTTGATACCTTTCTAGTTTATAATGCGATTACAAACTCTGTGTGCTGGAAAATGGGAATGAGCGACAGGGGATGGATCCCTCGATGATCACCTGTTCCGTTCATTCCCTCCGAAGCACCCGACAGTGGGAGACAGGGTACTGGGCTAGATGGACCTTGGATCTGATCCAGTCTGGACGTTCTTATAATAAAGGTCGTGGAGTTGATGTAATTGACCTGGATTTCTGTGCACCAAGAACCGCCCAACGTCCTGATGAAGAACCTGGAAAGTAAGACGGGGTGCGTTGGGTGGATTCAAAATCCTCAATGGGGCTCTGTCCTCAAGGGCACTGCTGGGCGTGGGCGGGTCCCGGGTCCCTCCCGGCTCAGTTCTTAGCCTTACGCTACTTAACGTTTGTAATCCGTGAGCTGGAAGGAAGCATAAAACCAGCCCCGATACAGTGTACAAAGGACGCCAAAAATTGGAAGTGGTAAATAAGAAAGAGGACGGGTCACTGATACAGAGCAAGGGCCTCCTTCGAGCCCACATCTCCTCCGGCACACATGCTACCGCTACCGCCCATGTAGGCATGACATCTCTTCCAGCTCCTGCTCCCCGGAAAAAGATGTAGTTGCACCCCACAGTTTGAAAACCCAAGCACCAGGGGAAAGCAGATTTTGATAGCCGGGATATTGCCACAAAACCCTCCCCAGAAAATAACTTAAAAATACATTGAAAGCATCTTTCTCCCAGGTACAGAAGCAAAAGGGGCAAACACACAAATTCTTTGCAGATTGCCTCTAAAAAAAAATTCAGAACCACTTGGTGCTAAATCCACATTCTTAGCTCCTCCAAGGAGAGCATCAAGAAAATCAGCAGAATAATACTACTGCTACTATTAATAATAATCATAATTTCGAGAGCTTCTCTACTGCTTTTTGTCGGGACACCTCACAGCACTTTGCAACAGAGCTCTGCATTGTAAAACCCATTTTATAGCTGGAGAAACTGAGGCATTGGGGCGGGGGCAGCCTTCCCCAAGGTCAGCCAGCACTAAATAAGAGCTTGAAGTTATTGTTATAATCACGCTCCTGATTTTCTCGGTGCTTGTAATGAGGCTGGCTTTGGTGGGCCACAACTGAGAGTAGCCATTCAGGACAAGAATCAGAGAGGTAGCCGTGTTAGTCAGGAATAGCAGAGGTAACAAAGTCCTGTGGCACCTTAAAGACTAACTATAAAGTTTTGAAGCATAAGCTTTCGTGGGCTAATACCCACTTCGTCGGATGCAGGCAGTGGAAGTGTCCAGAGGCAGGTATAGAAAAGTAGGCAAGAACCAGGTGTGACGAACTGGGAGTACTGTGTGTGTGTGCCTCAGTTTCCCCTATGCATTTCTTAAGTGTCTATGTGAAGGTAATGCAGAGCAGAGCCACTGCAGGTATTCAAAGGTGTGCATCCCTGGAAGCTGTAACCTGACCCCAGGTGGGGGAGGGAGGTCAGGTGACACCTGAAGCCCGGGAAAGGAACAAAGGATCCAGGCAGGAAGTGGCTAGGGGGAGTGGTCAGTCTGGGTCTGGGTCGAGCTGGGAAAGGGGGAGAGAAGCCAACTCGCTCTCTGACCCCAAGATGGATCCAGCTGAAGGCTCACGCTCGCTGTATGGTCTGTGATTAGAAGTCATCGAATAAACCTGGGGGAGAAGCAGGAGCCCAGAATCTGGGTCTCACCTCCTGGCACACCCCAGAAAGAAAGGCCTGACTGAGGGACCCTGTTTGGACTGAGAAGCTGTGAGTTGGATGGTTCCTGACATCTCAAATAAACCGTCTATTCTGCTGGCTGGCTGAGAGTCACGTTTGACTGTGGATTTGGGGTGCAGAACCCCTGGGCTCCCCCAGGACCCCGCCTAGGCGGGCTTGCTGGGGGAAGCACACGGAGGGGCAGAAGGGGCTGAATGCTCCGAGGTCAGACCCAGGAAGGTGGAAGTGGGGACCCCTGAAGCTCCTGGCCTGGGAAACAGGCTGTGTACGGAGAAGGGGCCCTTCACCCGGAGTCCAGTCTGGCTTCCTAGGGAGCGGTTCCAGCCCATCGCCCGGGCGCTCCGTGACACCAGGTTAGTCCAATTAGGCTGAACCAGCTTGTTATCTCCAATCAGGGAGGGTGGGTTATTCTTCTAGCAGTTGAATGGTGGGTGTGAACATGGAGAGAGGAGAAACTATTTTTGTAATTAGCAAGCCATTGTAGGTCTTTGTTCAGTCCTAAATTGTTTGTGTTAAATTTGCAAATGAATTGTAGCTCTGCAGACTGCAAAGGGAAACTGCATTCCCCCTGCCACTCTTCTTGGCTCTTCCCTTTCCCTAATAAGACTGTTGAGTTGTTTGTCTCAACACTGCACTGTTGCCATTCGCATGGTTGCAGATCCCACCGCTAACACCATGTCTCATGCTTTAGGGCAACTGCACCCAGGCTTCCCCTCAGGGATCCAGTTTTGAAAGCACGCCAGAGGAAACCCATTACAAACAACACCGGCACCCACATGCCTGCACCAGGGATCACTCCATTCTAAGGGCGTCTTTGCGCTTACAAACTCATCCGCCCTTCGGCTCAGAACAAGTGCTGGGTTTTATGGGGCCCTCTGTGGACCTGGGGGTCCTGTCTGTTGGCTGAAGGAGGGGGCCTTGAGTGAGTTTAAGACTCACGCTTGGAGCCAAAAGTCTGTTGGTCTCGGGAGAATCCAGTTGGCGCTAGGGTGACGAAGAAGGGGTGGGGTGGCTGCCCCCACTCCTGAAGAACAGGGGTTAAAAGCAGGCCTGGGGAGGGCTGAGGCTGATTGGGGGAAGCAGCCACATCTGGGGCCACACCCCAATCGGGCCACCACTGGCCCTAATAAAAGGAGCTAATTCCACGGGGACCAGCAGGAGGCGCCGCTCCGGTGAGACTTTGCTTTGCTACGGGGGGGGGGGTATTGTTTTTAATGTTTTTGGATGACTAGTGTGGGCGTGCCTCAGTTTCCCACTCTGTGTTGTGCAATTCACCAGGCGGTGAGTATAACGACGAGGCCTTGGGTGGGCCACAAGTGAGAGTATCAATTCAGGACAAATTAGAGCTTAGAGCAGGGCAGTTACCGACCAAGGCGGGCGGGGGAGTGTGTGTTCCTTCACTAATAAGGCACCTCAAACCGGCCAAACAGAGAACACTTTGGTTTCACCCCACTGGCTAACCACAAATCACACCAGCAATTCCCTTAGACACTCCAGTTTCCCAGTATCACCACCAGCAGCCCCTTGTTATGGAGATAAATGGTTATGAAAACCAACACCCCAATAAAAGGAAAAGGTTCTCCCGGTCCCAAAGGACGAGACCCCAGACCCAGGTCAATACCCCAATAAAAGGAAAAGGTTCTCCCCATCCCAAAGGACCAGACCCCCAGACCCAGGTCAATACCCCATTAAAAGGAAACGGTTCTCCCCATCCCAAAGGACCAGACCCCAGACCCAGGTCAATATACAAGTCAGATCTTACCCACAAATCACGCTGTTGCCGATCCTTTAGAATCTAAAATCTAAAGATTTATTCATAAAAGGGAAAAGATAGAGGTGAGAGCTAGAACTGGTTAAATGAAACCAATTACATACAGTGTTTGCAAGGTTCCTGGTTCAGGTTTCTAGCGGGGATGGATTAAACTGCAGGTTCAAATCAAGTCTCTGGAGAACATCCCCAGCTGGGATGGGTCCTCCAGTCCTTTGTTCAGAGCTTCAGTTTGAATTAAAGTCCCTCCAGAGGTAAGAAGCAGGATTGAAGACAAGATGGAGATGAGACATCGGCCTTTTATAGTCCTTCCAGGTGTAAGAACCTCTTTGTTCTTGGAAAATTACAACAAAATGGAGTCTGGAGTCACATGGGCAAGTCCCTGCACACCTTGCTGACTCACAAGGTGTATCTGCATTCTCTCAATGGGTCAGTTGCGTAGCCGATGGTCCATAATGGGCCATCAAGCAGGCTCACCAGAGCTGACACCAACTCGTCGGAGGTGTCACCCAGAAGCCCAGCATAAGTTTGAGATACAGACGGTGTAGAGTCAATATTCATAACTTTAAATACAAAAATTATACCCGCCCACAGACAGCAGCATCATAACCAGCCAACCATAACCTGGTCTTAGACACCTTACATGACTCCCTTTACGCCAGATTTGGGGCCACTATAGGACCTTGGTTGCAACAACGATCTATATGGTCCCAGTTCATGTCAATAACGTCACACACCTCCATCCCTAGACAATCGGGGAGGGTGTGCCCTCTGGTTGCCTGGATGCATCCAATGTAACTTAGCAACTGATGGCCAGGCGGGCAATTTAGCAACACAAGGAGCCAGGCAGGCACCCAGATGAGCAGTAAATAAGATGAGGAAAACTTTGTAGCACCTTAGAGACTAACCAGTTTATTTCAGCATAAACTTTCATGGGCTATAGCCACCTGAACGGTGTAATCCCTGCGGCGGCCGGAGGGCAACGTGACTTCAGCCGACACCCTCGTGTAGTGCGGCCGCGGACGTCGAGAGTCACAGTGGGGGAAGGAGTAGCTTTTATTGGCCCAACGTCTGTTGATGAGGGATCCACCGAGCCCTTCTTTGGGGCTGGGGCAAGCGCTCCGGGTGTGGCTTCTAAATACAAGTTGGGGCAGCTTGTTTAGCTGAAGGAGTTAGTGCCCATCGGGGGACAACAGACCGCCCGTGTCCCTCGTAGCGTGTCCGCGGGCCGGAGAAACGGGCAGGTCGGATTGGAGGATGACCCCGGATCTCCGTCGACCGGGTGGCAGACGATGATTTTTCTAGCCACAGGGTCGCTTCAAGTCCGGCGTTTCCTTTTTTCGCATCTGCCAGATAATCATCAAAGATCGTGAGGCCACCGTTGGAGGCGACGAGGCCTGTCAACACCTCTGCAGTCACAGGACAATCTCCAGATTGTTGTAAGGAAACCATAATTCCAGTGTCTTGATTCGGTCCGGGATGTTTCGTGTCCAGCCAAGTCATGAAGGCAACAAGACCCCGGACTGGAGAACGGATGCCTCTCTGGAGAGCACCGAGCTTGGAAGAGACGTGGTTCAAGCCCCTTAGCGTGGTATGTTCACCTCCCCTGCTTTTTGGTCCCACCCCGCAGAGAGAGTCCTGTCCGGCAGGTCGGGAACTCAGCAGGAAGGTTGGTGGAGGTGGTAATTAGCTCAGCTGGCCTCCCTTCACCTTGTCCTCGTCCTCCCGCTGAAGTGGGGAGTGACTAAGCCATCAAAGAATCCAGAGCTGCATCACCGAGCGTGAGCAGTGAGTATAAAAACCACAGCCGGTCCCGGGACAGGAGACAGCACCGCCGGATCTCCGGGACGGACAGACAGCAGGAGAAGGAATCCCGCCGGACACGCTCCTCCGTGCCTCGCCAGCGACGATGGGCACCTACAAAGTCCGCGTGGCTACCGGGAACTTCCTGCTCGCCGGGACGTTCAGCTCCATCTCCGTCACCCTGGTGGGGACCCACGAGGAGAGCGACAAGAAACCCCTGGACAACTGCGGGAAGGACTTCAACCCTGGGGCGGTGAGTACCAGTAGAACGGGGCCAGGCTCTGTGGACAGATCCACCCCGCCGCTATGACGGGGTGTTTGATGATCAATCCGCAGCTTCTGGAGTCATGGGATCATGACAGGACACACTCCCTTTTTTCTTTAAAAAAAAGCATTCGATCTCTAGCCCTCTTGGGAAAAAGCCTAAAAATGTGAATGGGGCAGGTGAAAGGGTCTGGAGACACTTCACCTTCCTCTTAAAGCTCCAGCTCCTGGAGTCAAAGGATTATGCTAGGAAGAATCGCAGCTTTAGGGTTACAAAATAAATTTTTAGCCCTCGGTAGCAAGGAGAAAAGCTTCCAAACTTTGCTGCTTTTGCTAGGCAAACAATTTCAATGGATACTGTTTTATTTTAATGAAAATGGAAGTTTATGTGTCCTTGAAACCTTTCTTTGTAAATTTGTGTCTGTTTTACCAAATTATTTTGGTTAGGAGGGGGGCCTTAAAAAGCGCCCCTCCCCCCGCAGGTCTTTTCTTTGGTTTAAAGTTCAAAACAATTTTTCCTTTAATTGTATTTGAAAGAAAGTTGAAAAATAAAACCCCTTTTCAAATGCCTCAAATTGAAACAAAACTTTTCGCTCTGGGCCCTTCATCCCGCAATTATTTTTTCCTGCCTGTTTGATTCCCCGAAGTTTTCATTTCTTGCTTTCACTCGAATATAGCGTTATTTTATTTTTGTTCCTGAGAATCCCCCAAACTCAGAAATTCATTATTTCTACAGTTGTACTTGGCAGAATGGCTGATTTCTGCATTTTTTTGTCAAGGTCCAAATTTCTTGGTCCAGTCTCCAGAGAAATTAATAAATTTAAAAACCCAATAATGAGAATAAGTAAATTAAAAGTTTTAGAAGTCCATTCAAAAGCATCAGGCAGGCCAGATTTGGCCCGGGCCCTGTCGAGCTAACCAGACCCCCCCACATCCACCAACGAGGAGTGAGACACTCCCTGACATGACAAACTCCCAAAGCAAAAAAACAACAAAAATAAGGTGGGGAGAAAAATGGAATATTAATTGCAGGTCACGCGCCCGCTGTGTCGCAGGCACAAATTAAAGAACCTGCTTCAAAGCAGGGAAACTGAGTCACCGTAAGAGGCAGGAAATTGACCTACTGTCAAACAGTGAGTTTGTAAGAGAGAACCCAGGAGTCCTGGCTCCAGCTCCATCTCTGGAGCACTTTGGATGTCATTCCCCTCCCAGAGCTGGAGACCTGCCCTCATTGACTCCGATGGAGAGACGCCCATTGACACTGGCCGGGATCCAGCCCTATTGACTCCAGTGGAGAGACGCCCATTGACACCGGCCGGGATCCGGCCCCATTGACTCCAATGGAGAGACGCCCATTGACACCGGCTGGGATCCGGCCCCGTTGACTCCGATGGAGAGACGCCCATTGACACCGGCCGGGATCCGGCCCCATTGACTCCAGTGGAGAGACGCCCATTGACACCAGCCGGGATCTGGCCCCATTGACTCCAATGGAGAGACGCCCATTGACACCGGCCGGGATCCAGCCCCATTGACTCCAGTGGAGAGACGCCCATTGACACCGGCCGGGATCTGGCCCCATTTACTCCAATGGAGAGACGCCCATTGACACCGTCTGGGATCCGGCCCCATTGACTCCAATGGAGAGACGCCCATTGACACCGGCCGGGATCCGGCCCCATTGACTCCAGTGGAGAGACGCCCATTGACACTGGCCGGGATTTGGCCTTTACCTTCTCTGGACTCAGTCAAACACAGATCCAGCAGGGCCCTCCCCCCACCACGCTGCTGAACCTGATTTTCTGGTAACTGAAGACCCGGGGGCTGAAGAACAGGTTCAGCCGCCTGCTTCTCCCCTGGGGGAACCATGTCAGGAGACCTCCCACGTCGGAGCTCGGCTGTGACTGTCCCCAGCCCTGCTGTTCTCCACCGCCTCCCTCCCTGACCCGTCACGCGGGAAGAAACCCGCCTCCTCCACCCCGCGGGGTGGATGCTGATCCCAGTCGGCTCCGGGTTCTTGGGGAACCGGGGCGCCATCTCCAACCTGTCTGAGTCTTGAAGGACGCGCCCATCCCCCAGCCTTCGCTTGAACCCAAACCAACCAGAGAGCAGTGAGGGGTGGTGGGAGACACACCTAGACTCCCCCTGGGGAGGGTGGCAGGATTAAGGTAACTCCCCTGGCCCCATTTCCATGGGGGATGGGACAGGATGGGCCGGGCGACATCTGCATTAGGATAGAGATTGGAGACCAGAGATCCCAAGGCAGGAACCGCACTGAACTCTGGGACCAGAAGAGCCGGGACGCACTGCATCATGGGGGAATCTCTGCTCCAGATGTTAATTAACCTGCCCACACCCAGCCCCGCAGCACTCAGACCCATTCGAGTAATGGCTCCTCGATTGGTATCCAAAATACGGACGCGGCCTAGTTGCCTTGTGAGCTCCCCAGAGGGAAACACGACCCATAGCCGGGGGCGATCAGCTCCCGTTGTCTAGCCTGAAGAACACTCATGAGTCACCGGTTTACCCCTAAACAAATCCAGGGCTCTCCCTTGACCCAGAACCAGAAAACCCTTCCCACGGCTCCAGTCTGGGCTCTGGCGCACGGGGCCGTTCACCGGGGTGTCAGAGTCCGGGCCCCGGGGCCCCTTCTGAGCGCGGGACGTGACACTGGGCTAGGTGGGGGTGGAAACTGAGGGGTCTCCTCCCTGGCCTATCGGATTCCTCCCCCCAGAGCTAAGGGTGAGGAGGCCAGGAGCGAGGACGGGGCCGGGATCCCGCTCGGGGACGGTGTCGCGCCACGGCCGGCCCGGGCCCCCATCTCTGCTGGTGTCCGTGCAGCTCCCCAGGGAATGGGGGGCCGTGATCTCCCTCGGTGTCCGCGGATCTGCCGGCACCAGGAAGTCCCCCAAATTTGGCTGCGGATTCGGCTCCCCTGGGTCCCAGGGCCAAACGGGAGCGGCTGGCAACGTGGCTGCAAAAATGAGCCACCCGTCGGCCTCTGCTTGAACGGAGGCTGAGCTAAGACGCAAGCGGCTGCTCCGGCCCATTTGTGGCAGCTCCTAAAACACGGTGGGGACAGGTCGAGGGCTCCCCAAGGCGTTAAAGGCGTCGTGCGCTTCGTCCGTACAGGGCTGGGCTCTGCTGAGGGACCTCGGGCTGGTGCCGAACCGGTGAACCTCGGCCTGTCCCGCCGGGCCGCCGAAAGGCGGGTGCCGAGTAGAACAGTGGTTGCAACAGTGACCAGGCTGATCCGGGTTTCCTTGGAGATTTCCACACAACGGGGGCACAGGAGGCCGACGAGGGGGTTATTTTAAGGGCGGGGGGGGAGACAGATGCTGAGGGTTAACCCCTGAGTTGCTGGATTAAGTCACGCCCTGCTTCCCCCCCCGCGGCAGGTGGAGGAGTTCAAGCTGTGCTCCCGCCGCTGGCTGGGGGAGATCGTCCTGGTGCGGCTGCACAAGGAGCCCTACTCCTTCTACCCCACCGACAACTGGTACTGCAGCTTCGTGGAGGTCGTCTCCCCCCACGGCCAGCGCTACCGCTTCCCCTGCTACCAGTGGATCGAGGGCTACCGCACCCTGGAGCTGCGGGAGGGCAAAGGTAGGGGGCTGGGGGCGGGGCATGGGGGCCGGCATGGTGGGGCTTCCGATCATATTGCGCCAGATATCCCTGTCCACCACCCCGTCCATCCTTCCCCGCCCACCTCCCCTGTCCATCCCTCTCTGTCCATCCATCCCCGTCCACCCCCCTGTCCATCCTTCCCCGTCCACCCCCCCTGTCCATCCATCCCCGTCCACCCCCCCGTCCATCCTTCCCCGTCCACCCCCCGTCCATCCATCCCCGTCCATCCCCCCCGTCCATCCTTCCCCGCCCACCCCCCCTGTCCATCCCTCTCTGTCCATCCATCCCCGTACACCCCCCTGTCCATCCATCCCCGTCCACCCCCCCGTCCATCCTTCCCCGCCCACCTCCCCGTCCATCCATCCCCGTCCACCCCCCCATCCACCCCCGTCCACTCCCCCTGTCCATCCCCGTCCACCCCCCCTGTCCATCCATCCCCGTCCACCCCCCCGTCCATCCATCCCCGTCCACCCCCCCGTCCATCCATCCCCGTCCACCCCCCCGTCCATCCATCCCCGTCCACCCCCCCGTCCATCCATCCCCGTCCACCCCCCCTGTCCATCCCTCTCTGTCCATCCATCCCCGTCCATCCATCCCCATCCACCCCCATGTCCATCCATCCCCGTCCACCCCCCTGTCCATCCATCCCCGTCCACCCCCCCGTCCATCCATCCCCGTCCACCCCCCCGTCCATCCCTCTCTGTCCATCCATCCCCGTCCATCCATCCCCATCCACCCCCCTGTCCATCCATCCCTGTCCACCCCCCCTGTCCATCCATCCCCGTCCACCCCCCTGTCCATCCATCCCCGTCCACCCCCCCGTCCATCCATCCCCGTCCACCCCCCCGTCCATCCATCCCCGTCCACCCCCCCTGTCCATCCCTCTCTGTCCATCCATCCCCGTCCACCCTCCCTGTCCATCCTTCCCCGCCCACCCCCCCGTCCATCCATCCCCGTCCACCCTCCCTGTCCATCCTTCCCCGCCCACCCCCCCGTCCATCCATCCCCGTCCACTCCCCCTGTCCATCCCCGTCCACCCCCGTCCATCCATCCCCGTCCACCCCCCGTCCATCCATCCCCGCCCACCCCCCCGTCCACCCATCCCCGTCCACCCCCCGTCCATCCATCCCCGTCCACCCCCCCCGTCCATCCATCCCCGTCCACCCCCCCTGTCCATCCTTCCCCGCCCACCCCCCCGTCCATCCATCCCCGTCCACCCCCCGTCCATCCATCCCCGCCCACCCCCCCGTCCACCCATCCCCGTCCACCCCCCGTCCATCCATCCCCGTCCACCCCCCCCGTCCATCCATCCCCGCCCACCCCCCCCGTCCACCCATCCCCGTCCACCCCCCGTCCATCCATCCCCGTCCACCCCCCTGTCCATCCATCCCCGCCCACCCCCCCGTCCACCCATCCCCGTCCACCCCCCGTCCATCCATCCCCGTCCACCCCCCTGTCCATCCATCCCCGCCCACCCCCCCGTCCACCCATCCCCGTCCACCCCCCGTCCATCCATCCCCGTCCACCCCCCCCGTCCATCCATCCCCGTCCACCCCCCCTGTCCATCCTTCCCCGCCCACCCCCCCGTCCATCCATCCCCGTCCACCCCCCGTCCATCCATCCCCGTCCACCCCCCTCTGTCCATCCATCCCCGTCTAACCCCCGTCCATCCCCCTCTGCCCACCCCCCCTCCTTCCATCCATCCCCATCCACACCCATCTGTCCATCCAGCCCCATCCACCCCTCTCTGTCCATCCATCCCTGTCCTCTCCGCTCTGTGCATCCTTCCCCATCCACCCCCTCTGTCCACACCCCTCTGTCCATCCATCCATCCCTCTATCTATCTATCTGTCTATCTATCTAATCGATCCCATACACACACACACACACACCCTCTCTCTCTCTCACGTTCTCTCCTCTCCCCCAGGTCAGACGGTTTCAGATGATGCCAATTCCCCGTTGCTGCTGGAGCAGCGTCAGGCTGAGCTGACGTACCGACGGGGGTGCTATGGGTGAGTGGGACCCCGGTGGGGGCTGGGGGAGCTCCCCGGGGCTCAGGCCCGCGCGGGTTCCCGGGGATGGAGGAACCGCCGGACAGGGGGGCCCAGGACGGTGGCTGGGGTATGTGGGGCGGCGGCAGACCGGGGCTAACGTCCCCCGCGGTCTCTCCCTGCCCAGGTGGAAGGACTACGCCCCCGGCCTGCCCCGGTGCCTGGCCGTGGACAACCTCATTGAGCTGGACTGTAACGACATGTACTCCTTCACCAAGAGCACCAACTTCCTGCTGCGCGGGGGGAACGCGTGAGTGGTGCTAACCCACGGCCATACCCCTTCCCAGGGCCTAGCCCCTGAGCTTAGAAACCACCCCGAGCCCCGTACAGTAACCCTAGTCCTAACCCTAACCCCGGACAGTAACCTTAACCCTACCCCTAACCCTGTACGGTCACCTTAACCCTACCCCTAACCCTGTACAGTAACCTTAACCATATCCCTAACCCTGTACAGTAACCTTAACCATATCCCTAACCCTGTACAGTAACCTTAACCCTACCCCTAACCCTGTACGGTAACCTTAACTCTACCCCAACCCTGGACAGTAACCTTAACCCTGCCCCTAACCCTGTATGGTCACCTTAACTCTACCCCAACCCTGGACAGTAACCTTAACCCTACCCCTAACCCTGTAAGGATTAGGGTTGCTGTACAGGGTCGGGGTAGGGTTAAGGTTACTGTCCAGGGTTGGGGTACAGTAACCTTAACTCTACCCCAACCCTGGACAGTAACCTTAACCCTACCCCGACCCTGTACAGCAACCCTAATCCTTACTTTAACCCTGGACAGTAACCTTAACCCTACCCCTAACCCTGGACAGTAACCTTAACCCTACCCCTAACCCTGTACAGTAACCTTAACTCTACCCCAACCCTGGACAGTAACCTTAACCCTACCCCTAACCCTGTATGGTCACCTTAACCCTACCCCTAAACCTGTACAGTAACCCTAACCCTATAAAGTCCTGCTTGTGGTGAATAAATCAGTGCACCTCCCCCACAGTCTAGACCCAATCCTCTAACCCCAACCTTTACCCTAGCCCCTAACCCCCACCCCATACCCACAACCTGACCCTGGACATCAAACCCTGAACCCTCCCCCAGGCCTGAACGTGCCCACTGCAGGCGAGGAACGTCTGAGTGGCCCTGCCCCCAGCCCCGTCCTCACGTGCCCCATTCCCGGCGATGGGCCCGAACCCCTGCTCCCCGGCTCCAGCCAGCCGCGCCCCGTTCCCAGCGACGGGCCCCAACCCCTGCGCTCTGCACCCCCCCAGGCAGCTGGAGCTGGGGCTGAAGGGTTTCCTGAGCTGCACCAAATCCTGGTCGAAGTTGGACGACATCAACAAGGTTTTCTGCTTCAACAAGACCCCGGTCACAGGTGGGTGACCCCCAAACCCCCGACCCCCGCTCGCCTGGGCCCTGGGGAGCCCCCACACACAGAGCAGGTGGGACCCAAGTGACTGATCTAGACGGGCCCTGTTCACGCCAATCACATCACAGCCAGGCACCGCCCAGCCCACGATCAGGGACCCCCCCTTGTGCCAGGCACTGCAAGGACCCCACAAGATCGTCCCCCCGCTCACGCTACACCGTGAGCCCCGTTCTCCAGCCAGCCCCCCTGCGACGGGGCTGTTCCTGGTGGGATCCAACTGTGAGTGTCAGATCAGGACAGATCGCTTCCAAAGGGGCAACTACAGCCCAAAGCTGGGGTTTCTTCACACTAAGGCACCAAACCAGCCAAACAGAAAAGACTTTGGTCTCACCCCACTGGCTAACCACAAGTTACACAAGCAATTCCCTTAGACACTCCAGATTCCCAGTATCACCACCACCAGCCACCTGTCCTGGGGATCAATGGTTATGAAAACCAATCCCCCAAATAAAGAAAACGGTTCTCCCCAATTCCAAAGAATCAGGCCCCAGACCCAGGTCAATATACAAATCAGATCTTCCCACAAATCACGCTGTTGCCAATCCTTTAGAATCTAAAATCTAACGGTTTATTATACAATTAAAAAGGTCTAGGTGAGGGTTAGGAATGGTTAAAAGAAATCAATTACATGCAGTAATGGCACATCTCTTAGCTCAGGCTTGCAGCAAAGGTAGAATAAACTGCAGGTTCAAATCAAAGTCTTTGGAAAACATCTCTGCAGAGATGGGTCAGCACCTTTGTCCAGAGTTCCCAGAGTAGCAAAGTTCCCTCCAAAGCTGGAAACAAGGCAGGCTGAAGTCTGGAGGTGAAAGACAAAATGGAGAATGCTTCTTCCAGCTTTTATAGACTCTCTCGTCTGGGCCAAGACCCTCCTCCTTCTTTTGCAGAGTCCGGTTGCAAAATGGAGGTTCACAGTCACAAGGTCCAATCACCAGACTCTCCAGGATTCAGTTTCTGACCAGGCAGTGACATTCCTTGAGCAGCTCGGGTGTGGACAGGCCTATACAAAGTCCATTGTGTGGTTGATGTTCCTTAATGAGCCATCAGGCAGCCCAAGCCAAGCTGAGGCCCAGTATTCAGGAATCTTCTTCCCCAGCAGAGCACAATATTTGGAAAGACAGACAGTCCAGAGCCAATATTATACCTCTAACTACAAAATTGATACACACATATCACTGGCATATTCATAATCAGCCATTCATAACCTGGTTGTAGGCACCCATCATGACCCCCTGTACATAAAATTTGGTGCCACTATAGGACCCTGGTTGCAGCAATGATTTATAGGGTCCCAAATTATTTCAGTCACATGACACCCACAAGATCATCCCCCCGTTCACGCTGCACCGTGAGCCCCGTTCTCCAGCCAGGGTCCCCGAGAGACGCCGAAAGCTGCCCCGGGCAGGACTCGAACCCGGCTCCCCTGGGCCCCGGCCCGTTAACCCCGCGGCTGCCCCGCCCCTGTCTCCCCAGAGTACGTGCGGGAGCACTGGCGAGAGGACACGTTCTTCGGGTACCAGTTCCTGAACGGGGTGCACCCGATGGTGATCCGGCGCTGCACGGAGCTCCCCAGAAACTTCCCCGTCACCCCGGCCATGGTGGCCGGCTCCCTGGGGGAGGGCACCAGCCTGCAGGACGAGCTGGAGGTAAGTGGGGGGCCGGGGACACCCCCGGGGGGAAGGGGCCGCGGTCTGAGCTCCAGCTTTGGCTCCCCCCCCCCCCCAGCGTTGCTCCGGACACGAGCAGCCCCGGGTCAGAGGTGTCCAACTAGCCCAACTCCAGAGACAGTGGACTCAGCCAATCTGCTCCAGGGGCTAGTCCAAGGGCACTGCTGCGGGGAAGCTCCCAGCACAGGGAGAGGGCACTGCTGCAGGGAAGCTCCCAGCACAGGGAGAGGGCACTGCTGTGGGGAAGCTCACAGGACCACGAGAGGGCACTGCTGTGGGGAAGCTCGCAGCACAGGGAGAGGGCACTGCTGTGGGGAAGCTCGCAGCACTGAGAGAGGGCACTGCTGTGGGGAAGCTCACAGGACCAGGAGAGGGCACTGCTGTGGGGAGGCTCACGGCACTGGGAGAGGGCACTGCTGTGGGGAAGCTCGCAGCACTGAGAGAGGGCACTGCTGTGGGGAAGCTCACAGGACCAGGAGAGGGCACTGCTGTGGGGAAGCTCACAGCACTGAGAGAGGGCACTGCTGTGGGGAAGCTCGCAGCGCTGGGAGAGGGCACTGCTGTGGAGAAGTTCACAGCGCTGGTGTCCCAGGTTTCCCCCAGGCCCCGGGGTCCCCGCTCCACCCCCCCAGAGCACTGACCCCCACCAGCCCCCCCACTCTGCTCTGCTCCCCCCGTGCCTTGCAGAAGGGGAACATCTTCCTCGCCGACTACCGTCTCCTGGAGGGCATCCCGGCCAACACGATCAACGGGTACCCCCAGTTCATCGCCGCGCCCCTCTGCCTGCTGCACCTCCAGACCTCCGGGGAGCTCACCCCCGTGGCCATCCAGGTACCAGCCCCCGGCACCCCACACGCTGCCCCACGGGACCCACATGCTGCCCCCGCCCCTGCACACTGCCAGGGCTGGGCCTTGCCTCATGAAGGACCAGAGCCGGGGAGAGAACCCAGGAGTCCTGGCTCCCAGCCCCCCTGCTCTGACCCACCAGCCCCCACTCCCCTCCCAGAGCCGGGGAGAGAACCCAGGAGTCCTGGCTCCCAGCCCCCCCGCTCTAACCACCAGCCCCCACTCCCCTCCCAGAGCCAGGGAGAGAACCCAGGAGTCCTGGCTCCCAGCCCCCCCTGCTCTAACCACCAGCCCCCACTCCCCTCCCAGAGCCAGGGAGAGAACCCAGGAGTCCTGGCTCCCAGCCCCCCCTGCTCTAACCACCAGCCCCCACTCCCCTCCCAGAGCCGGGGAGAGAACCCAGGAGTCCTGGCTCCCAGCCCCCCCTGCTCTAACCCACCAACCCCCACTCGCCTCCCAGAGCTGGGGAGAGAACCCAGGAGTCCTGGCTCCCAGCCCCCCCTGCTCTAACCCACCAACCCCCACTCCCCTCCCAGAGCTGGGGAGAGAACCCAGGAGTCCTGGCTCCCAGCCCCCCCTGCTCTGACCCACCAGCCCCCACCCCCCTCCCAGAGCCAGGGAGAGAACCCAGGAGTCCTGGCTCCCAGCCCCCCCTGCTGTCACCCACCAGCCCCCACCCCCCTCCCAGAGCCAGGGAGAGAACCCAGGAGTCCTGGCTCCCATCCCCCCCTGCTCTGACCCACCAGCCCCCACTCCCCTCCCAGAGCTGGGGAGAGAACCCAGGAGTCCTGGCTCCCAGCCCCCCCTGCTCTGACTCACCAGCCCCCACTCCCCTCCCAGAGCCGGGGAGAGAACCCAGGAGTCCTGGCTCCCAGCCCCCCCTGCTGTCACCCACCAGCCCCCACCCCCCTCCCAGAGCCGGGGAGAGAACCCAGGAGTCCTGGCTCACTTATTTACCCACATGCTTCTGTGTGTGCACAGTTGTGTGTTCGCACACCCCAGCCATGTGTGTGCCCAATGTATGTATAGAAACCTCAGCCATCTGTGTTTGCCCAGTTGTGTGTACGCACATCCTACTGGTGTGTGTGTTCCCAGTTGTGTGTATGCACACCCCAACCATGTGCTTGTTCCCTGTTGTGTGTGTACGCACACGCCAGCTGTGTGCGTGCCAGTTGTGTGTATCTACACCCAAGCCCTGTGTGTCTGTCCCCAGTTGTGTCTATGCACACCCCAGCTCTGTGTGTGTGAGTCCCCAGTTGTGTGATGCACACCCCAGCTCTGTGTGTGTGTGCGCTCAGTTGTGTGTATGCACACTCCAGCTGTGTGTCTCCAGTTGTGTCTATGCACACCCCAGCTCTGTGTGTGTGTGTGTGTGCTCAGTTGTGTGATGCACACCCCAGCTCTGTGTGTGCCCAGTTGTGTGAATGCACTCCCCAGCTCTGTATGTGTGTGTGTGTGCGCTCAGTTGTGTGTATGCACACCACAGCTGTGTGCCCAGTTGTGTCTATACACACCCCAGCTCTGTGTGTGTGTGTGCCCAGTGTGTCTATACACACCCCAGCTCTGTGTGTGTGTGTGCCCAGTTGTTTCTATACACACCCCAGCTGTGTGTGTGTGTGCCCTGTTGTGTCTATACACACCCCAGCTCTGTGTGTGTGTGTGTGCTCAGTTGTTTGTATGCACACCCCAGCTCTCTCTCTGTGTGTGTGCTCAGTTGTGTGTATGCACACCCCAGCTGTGTGTCTCCAGTTGTGTCTATGCACACCCCAGCTCTGTGTGTGTGTGTGTGCTCAGTTGTGTGATGCACATCCCAGCTCTCTGTGTGCCCAGTTGTGTGAATGCACTCCCCAGCTCTGTATGTGTGTGTGTGTGCGCTCAGTTGTGTGTATGCACACCACAGCTGTGTGTGCCCAGTTGTGTCTATACACACCCCAGCTCTGTGTGTGTGTGTGCCCAGTTGTGTCTATACACACCCCAGCTCTGTGTGTGTGTGCCCAGTTGTGTCTATACACACCCCAGCTCTGTGTGTGTGTGTGTGCCCTGTTGTGTCTATACACACCCCAGCTCTGTGTGTGTGTGTGCTCAGTTGTTTGTATGCACACCCCAGCTCTCTCTGTGTGTGTGTGCTCAGTTGTGTGTATGCACACCCCAGCTGTGTGTCTCCAGTTGTGTCTATGCACACCCCAGCTCTGTGTGTGTGTGTGTGTGCTCAGTTGTGTGATGCACACCCCAGCTCTGTGTGTGCCCAGTTGTGTGAATGCACTCCCCAGCTCTGTATGTGTGTGTGTGTGCACTCAGTTGTGTGTATGCACACCACAGCTGTGTGTGCCCAGTTGTGTCTATACACACCCCAGCTCTGTGTGTGTGTGTGCCCAGTGTGTCTATACACACCCCAGCTCTGTGTGTGTGTGTGCCCAGTTGTTTGTATGCACACCCCAGCTCTCTCTGTGTGTGTGTGTGCTCAGTTGTGTGTATGCACACCCCAGCTGTGTGTCTCCAGTTGTGTCTATGCACACCCCAGCTGTATGTGTGTGTGTGTGCGCTCAGTTGTGTGTATGCACACCACAGCTGTGTGTGCCCAGTTGTGTCTATACACACCCCAGCTCTGTGTGTGTGTGTGCCCAGTTGTGTCTATACACACCCCAGCTCTGTGTGTGTGTGCTCAGTTGTTTGTATGCACACCCCAGCTGTGTGTCCCCAGTTGTGTCTATACACGCCCTAGCTCTGTGTGTGTGTGTGCTCAGTTGTGTGTATGCACACCCCAGCTCTCTGTGTGTGTGTGCTCAGTTGTGTGTATGCACACCCCAGCTCTGTGTGTGTCCCCAGTTGTGTGTACACCCCCCAAGCTGTGTGTCTCCCAACACTGGATTCGCTGCCCCGTCCTGTCCCCTCCTCCTGCCTGCCGGGTCCCAGCCCCTGGGATTCACACCCTTCCCCTGCACCGACCCCCCCAGCCCTCCTGTGTCTCTGCCCCCCGCAGCTCAGCCAGGGCCCGGGCCCCGACAGCCCCATCTTCCTGCCCAGCGACTCCGCCTGGGACTGGATCCTGGCCAAGACCTGGGTGCGCTACGCCGACTTCCTGACGCACGAGGCCGTGAGCCACCTGCTGCTCACCCACCTGATTGACGAGGCCTTCGTCCTGGCCACCCTGCGCCAGCTGCCCCAGTGCCACCCGCTCTTCAAGGTGAGGGAGGGGCCGGGGCGTGTCGGACGGGCCCCGCTGCTGGGAGCCAGCTGTGCCCAGCGGATGATGTGGGAGAAGGAGCCACCTCTGGCTTCACGGGGGGGGGGGTCGGATCCCTGCCTCCCCTCTTGCCCTCACCCACCCCTGTGTCTCTTCCCCTCCCCAGCTGCTGCTGCCCCACACCCGCTACACCCTGCACATCAATGTCCTGGGCAGGAACCTGCTACTCAGACGCGGAGGGATCATTGAAAGGGTGAGAGGATGCTACGGGGTAGGGCATTATACCCCACTCCCCTCGCAGAGCCGGGGAGAGAACCCAGGAGTCCTGGCTCCCAGCCCCCCTGCTCTAACCCACCAGCCCCCACTCCCCTCCCAAAGCCAGGGAGAGAACCCAGGAGTCCTGGCTCCCAGCCCCCCTTGCTCTAACCCACCAGCCCCCACGCCACTCCCAGAGCCGGGGAGAGAACCCAGGAGTCCTGGCTCCCAGCCCCCACTCCCCTCCCAGAGCCAGGGAGAGAACCCAGGAGTCCTGGCTCCCAACCCCCCGCTCTAACCCACCAGCCCCCACTCCCCTCCCAGAGCTGGGGAGAGAACCCAGGAGTCCTGGCTCCCAGCCCCCCCTGCTCTAACCCACCAGCCCCCACTCCCCTCCCAGAGCCGGGGAGAGAACCCAGGAGTCCTGGCTCCCAGCCCCCCCTGCTCTAACCCACCAGCCCCCACTCCCCTCCCAGAGCCGGGGAGAGAACCCAGGAGTCCTGGCTCCCAGCCCCCCCTGCTCTAACCCACCAGACCCCACTCCCCTCCCAGAGCCGGGGAGAGAACCCAGGAGTCCTGGCTCCCAGCCCCCTCTGCTCTAACCCACCAGACCCCCACTCCCCTACAAGCATTTCCATGGTGCTGCCAGGGGCTTATCTCGTTGCCGGGAGAAACGAGGCCTCACACAGGTGGCTAGTTGGAAAGTGGTGAGTTTATTGGAGGGGGCGGCATTTCGTGCTGGGGGGCTTATCTGCCAGCACGGCCGCAATACAAGATGACTGACACACTCAGGCGGTGTTCAGAGTGCCCAAAGAGGAAGCCCAACCCAAAGAGGTGTCAGCACAGATATACCCATGCTCATTTGCATATCATACATACTCATGTCTCATTTGCAAGCAACAAGCTGATTGGTTACACTTGTTGGTTACGCAGTCCTGCCTTAGTTTCCCCAATTGGTTTCCCACACATTCATTCTCACACCGACGGGGTAAACACTCATGCAGCTAGGAACTGGTTCCCAAACACACAGATAACAGCAAGGTCATTCTCAGATAATACCACCATTATGCGCTCTCCTGGAGTTGACCTAGAAGCGTAACTGCACTTCCTAGTGATTGCTCATCACAATATCTTCCGGTCCTAACACATGGGCAGGATTAGACCTCAAGGCAAGTGTGACAGCTTCAAAAATTGGGCTGAAATCGACAAAAAAAATTGAGAAGAAGACCAAGGGGGTACCTGATAGTCTTCAAATACATTATGAAGAGGACGGTGATCAATTGTTCTTTGGTCCTGCCGAAGTCAGGACAAGACGTAATGGGCTTAATCTGCAAGGAGGGAGATTTAGGATGGCTATTTGGAAAAGCTTCCCCTCTCTAGTTAGTTAACTCCGGGTCAAGCAGAGAGGTTGTGGGATCTCCCCCATTGCAGATCTCCCAGATCGGGTTGGACAAACACGGGGGGTTGCGAGTGATTGGTCATTTTGGGGGTGCAACACAGAGTGAAACATCGGGGAGGCCCATTCGTCACGGGGCGTAGTCGGTAGTCGCATTGCGCTGAAATAGACCGCGGCGGTGTTTCATTCTCACCCGCCTGGGTGGTGCGGAGGTTCACGGCTCTGTCTCTGGTCCCCTCCCAGGGTATGGGCTCGGGGATCGAGGGGACCAATGTGCTGATGGCCAAGGGCATGTCCTGCCTGACCTACTCCTGCCTCTGCCTCCCGGACGACATCCAAGAGCGCGGGGTCGACTCCCTCCCCAATTACTACTACAGGGATGACGGACTGAAGATCTGGTCGGCCATCGAGAGGTAAGCAGCAGGAGCCGGGGGAGAGGAAGCAGACGGCAGGTGGAAAATTCCTGCCGGCCCAGAGTTGTTCGGACACACGGCTGAATTCTGAGTTGAAAAAAATTGACTTCCCCAAAAGGCCCTTTTTCAACCATAGGCCGAACGGCGCTGGGCCTCATAAACACCCCAACGCCTTGGCCCTGCGTCCGCTCACCTGCTTTGGGAGTGTCCCCGGGTCAAGTCTGTCTGGTAGGAGGTGGGTCAAAAGACCAGTTAGACATTGGGTGCTAAGTCGAAGCCTTCCTCCTTAAGTTTCATTCTTGGGTATGGAGGGCAGGATCCTCGGGGTGACGCCTGGAACCAGGCCAGGCCCCCGTAACCCTCCACCTGATCTGTCCCTCACAATGGTCACAAACGCCTCCAGACGCCGTTATCCCTCAGCACGGCAGCATGAGGTGGGTGGTGAAGCACAAGAATAGGTTCCCTAGGGAGGTGGTGGAATCTCCTTCCTTAGAGGTTTTTAAGGCCCGGCTCGACCAAGCCCTGGCTGGGATGATTTAGTTGGGGTTGGTCCTGCTTTGAGCAGGGGGTTGGACTAGATCCCTCCTGAGGTCCCTTCCCACCCGGATCTTCTATGAGTCTATGACACGTCTCTGCTCTTCCCAGCTTCGTCTCCGGCATCGTCCGACACTATTACCCCAGCGACGCCCACGTCCTGGCCGACTACGAGCTGCAGGCCTGGGCAGACGAGATCTTCCGTGAAGGCTTCCTGGGGAACGAGGCATCCGGTAGGAGCCATGTGAACCCAGCACTCTGCAGCCATTGGTCACCGGACTCTGTGTGGGGGTCACTGGGGGGAGTCTCCGGAATGCTTGTCAGCCAGATCCCGGCCGGTATCAATGGGTGTCTCTCCATTGGAGTCAATGGCGCCGGATCCCGGCCGGTGTCAATGGGCGTCTCTCCATTGGAGTCAATGGCGCTGGATCCCGGCCGGTATCAATGGGTGTCTCTCCATTGGAGTCAATGGGGCCGGATCCCGGCCGGTGTCAATGGGCGTCTCTCCATTGGAGTCAATGGCGCCGGATCCCGGCCGGTGTCAATGGGCATCTCTCCATTGGAGTCAATGGGGCCGGATCCCGGCCGGTCTCAATGGGTGTCTCTCCATTGGAGTCAATGGGGCCGGATCCCGGCTGGTGTCAATGGGCGTCTCTCCACTGGAGTCAATGGGGCCGGATCCCGGCCGGTGTCAATGGGCGTCTCTCCATTGGAGTCAATGGGGCCGGATCCCGGCCGGTATCACTGGGCGTCTCTCCACTGGAGGCAATGGGGCCGGATCCCGGCTGGTGTCAATGGGCGTCTCTCCATTGGAGTCAATGGGGCCGGATCCCGGCCGGTGTCAATGGGCATCTCTCCATTGGAGTCAATGGGGCCGGATCCCGGCCAGTGTCAATGGGCGTCTCTCCATTGGAGTCAATGGGGCCGGATCCCGGCCGGTGTCAATGGGCGTCTCTCCATTGGAGTCAATGGGGCCGGATCCCGGACGGTGTCAATGGGCGTCTCTCCATTGGAGTCAATGGGGCCGGATCCCGGCCGGTGTCAATGGGCGTCTCTCCATTGGAGTCAATGGGGCCGGATCCCGGCTGGTGTCAACGGGCGTCTCTCCACTGGAGTCAATGGGCCTGATCCCGGCTGGTGTCAATGGGCGTCTCTCCATTGGAGTCAATGGGGCCGGATCCCGGCTGGTGTCAATGGACGTCTCTCCACTGGAGTCAATGGGGCTGGATCCCGGCTGGTGTCAATGGGCGTCTCTCCATTGGAGTCAATGGGGCCGGATCCCAGCTCATTGGCCCTGCCGGGGACGGGGATCAAGGTGTCCGACCCCGCAGGGACAGGGTGGCCTGGGTCACGGCGATGGGACGGGGCCGTGGCGTGACTGGGAAGGGTCCCGCTGTGGGAACGGGCGGAGGAGGGAGCCGGCCCATGGCTGAGCTGAGGCCCGGAGCAGGGGATGGACTCACCGGGGAAGGCTCCGTCCGAGGGCGGCACCGAACCCGGCTCTAGGGGTCCCAGCGCGGAGGGGGTGGAGCGCGGCAGGGCTAGGCCGGGGCAGTGACGTTCTCCGTCCCGCAGGCTTCCCCTCGTCCCTGGAAAGTATCCCCGACCTCGTCAAGTACCTGACCATGTGGATCTACTGCTGCTCGGCCCGGCATGCCGCCCTCAATAATGGGCAGGTAGGGAGAGGCGCTCGGGCCCCCTTCCCTGCCCCCCACTGAGCCCTGGGGTCCGGCCACCGACACCCCCACCCTGCCCCCCCCGCTCTGACACCTCAATCTCCAGCACCCTGCTCTAGCAGCCAATCCCCCACCCAGCACCCAACCCCGGTGAGACCCCAGACCCCCCAGGACCCTCCCCCACTGCCACACTCAGCACCCCGACCCCCTTGATTCTCCCACCCACGGGCAAACTCTGGGTGCCCAGGTGGCTTGGCTGAGACAGACCTTCCCTTTGCTGGTGCCCTCCGGGTGGGGTGAGGAGGGGGGTCCCCTGCTGGGCTGGGGGGGTCCCTGTCTGGGTCCCCAGCTGCTCTGAACACAGGGGTCTCTCTGGGCCTCAGTACGAGCTTGGCGCTTGGATGCCCAACTTCCCGGCCACCATGAGGAACCCCCCGCCCCAGGCCAAGGGCAGCGCCTCCCTGGAGAGCTATCTGGACACCATCCCGGAGGTCAGCAGCACCAGCCTCGCCATCCTCACCCTCTGGATGCTCTGCTGCGAACCAGGGGACTCGGTGAGGACACGGGGGCCTAGGGGGTGCTGTGGGGCAGGGAGCGGGGCAGGGGGCTCAACAAGGGGCGCTCTCCCCTGGCAGGCAGGGCTGGCCCACCAGCCGCTCCGCCCCAGAGGTGGCTGCATCTCCGTGCCAGGCAAGGGAGCCCTGGATAACCAGCCGCTCCGCCCCAGAGGTGGCTGCATCGCTGGGCCGGGTGAGGGGTTCCTGGATAACCAGCCGCTCCGCCCCAGAGGTGGCTGCATCCCCGCACCAGGCGAGGGAGCCCTTCCGTGCTGTCCCTCACCGCTCGCCCGTTCCCTTGCAGAGATCCCTGGGCACGTACCCGGACGAGCACTTCACGGAGGAGGAGCCCAAGCGGCTGATCGCAGCCTTCCAGGGGCGACTGACCGAGATCTCCCAGGAGATCCGCGAGAGGAACAAGTCCCTGCCCATCCCCTACCGCTACCTGGACCCCCAGCAAATCGAGAACAGCACGTCCATCTGAGCCCCACCGGCGAGCCCCAGGGATGGGCCCCGTGTGGCCATGGGCAGCTCCCTCCCTGTGATCCTGTCCCGGGAGCAATAAACCACCGGCCGGTTCCACTCCGATTGGCTGATTCTGTCTCGTGGGGTGTGACGTTAGTGACACAACCTGTGGCCGGATCATTGTCGGCACCGCTCTTTCATAGTGTACAACGGTTGTCGTGCGAGGTGTCTAGGGGTATGGTTTGCAGGGTGTGATTGCGCCGTCCGGGCGGGTGTCTCGTGTTTACAGGCGAAGCGATGAATATTGGCCGTGTCCTTGTATCCCGGTAGGTTTAAGATTAGCAGCCGTGTTGGTCTGTAGCCATAAACAAGACGAGGAAGACACGACAACGTCTTCCACGTCTTGTATCTCGATGTGTTTTGATTCTAAGTAGCCTCCAGGAGGCATTTGATCAGCTTCTTGAGGAGCGACTATTCTCGGTAAGGGAAACCCTTAACTGACCACGGACCTTGGGAGACGCCAATCCACATCTGAGCTTTCCTGGGAACCTCCAAACTACCATGGTGTTGCCCTGGAAAAAGGTCATTCATTCATAGAATCGCAGAAGATCAGGGTGGGAAGGGACCTCAGCAGGGATCTAGTCCAATCTCCTGCTCAAAGCAGGACCAACCCCGACTAAATCATCCCAGCCAGGGGTTGGTCAAGCCGGGCCTTAAAAACCTCTAAGGAAGGAGATTCCACCACCTCTCTAGGGACCCCATTCCAGTGCTTCACCACCCTCCTAGGGAAATAGTGTTTTTCCTAATATCCAACCTACACCTTCCCCGCTGCAACTTGAGACCATTACTCCTTGTTCTGTCATCTGCCACCCCCGAGAACAGTCTAGATCCATCCTCTTTGAACCCCCTTTCAAGTAGTTGAAAGCAGCTATCAAATCCCCCCTCAGTCTTCTCTTCTGTAGACTAAACAATCCCAGTTCTCTCAGTCTCTCCTCATAAATCATGCGCTCCAGGCCCCTCATCATTTTCGTTGCCCTTCTCTGGACTCTTTCCAATTTTTCCACATCCTTCTTGTAGTGTGGGCCCCAAACAGGGCCGGCGACAGGGGGGTACTATGGGTAGAGCTGTACCGGGCCCCGGACTTTAGGGGGGCCCCGGTACACAGCAGTACCCGAAGTCGTCCCCCCTTGTCGCCGGGCCTGGAGAGCGGGGAGGCGGCGCGGCTCCCTCCGGACGGAGCGCGCGTGTCCCTGGCAGGAGCAGTGGGCCCGGCCGGCGGCAGCGGCGCGGTGCGGGCGGGAGGGTGCGGGGGGGGGAGCAGCAAGGGCGGCTCGCGCCGCTCCCGGGCTCTCGCTCCCGCTGTCGCAAGCCGCTGTCAGCTGGGGGGGGAGCACCAGCTGGGCTTGGGGGGGGCGGCTGGGCTGGGGGCCCCCCAAACTATCAGAGATGGGGGGCCCCCAAATTTCTGTCACCGGCCCTGGCCCCAAAACTGGACACAGTACTCCAGATGAGGCCTCACCAATATCGAATAGAGGGGAACAATCACGTCCCTCGATCTGCTGGCAATGCCTCTGCTTATACATCCGAAAATGCCATTGGCCTTCTTGGCACCAAGGGCAACTGTTGACTCATATCCAGCTTCTCGTCCACTGTAACCCCTAGGTCCTTTTCTGCAGAACTGCTGCCTGGCCATTCGGTCCCTAGTCTGTAGCAGTGCATGGGATTCTTCCATCCTAAGTGCAGGACTCTGCACTTCTCCTTGTTGAACCGCATCACATTTCTTTTGGCCCAGTCCTCTAATTTGTCTAGGTCCCTCTGTATCCTATCCCTACCCTCCAGCGTATACACGGACGTGTGAGTTGCCCATGTGACTCCAGACTCCATCTGTGACGAAGTGGGAATACTGTGTGTGTGTGCCTCAGTTTCCCCTATGCATTTCTTGAGCTTCTATGTGGAGGGAAAGGAATGTGTAGCTGATGCAAAGCAAAGCCAAGGTGAAGCTGTAACCTGACCCCAAGTGGGGGAGGGAGGTCAGGTGAACCTGTTGGAGGGAGGTCAGGTGATACCTGAAGCCCGGGAAACCAGACAAAAGGAACAAAGGAGAGCAGGGAAGGGCTAGAGGGGATTGAGTGAGTCGGGGTCTAGCTGGGAAGGGGGAGAGAAGCCAACTCGCTCTCTAGCCCCAAGATGGATCCAGCGGAGGGCTCACGCTCGCTCGCTGCATGGTCTGTGTTAGACCAGATGGAAGTCATCGAATAAACCTGGGGGAGAAGCAGGAGCCCAGAATCTGGGTCTCACCTCCTGGCACCCCAGAAAGACCTGCCTGACTGGATGGGCCCTGTTTGGACTGAGAAGCTGTGAGTTGGATGGTTCCTGACATCTCAAATAAACCGTCTATTCTGCTGGCTGGCTGAGAGTCACGTTTGACTGTGGATTTGGGGTGCAGAACCCATGGGCTCCCCCAGGACCCCGCCTAGGCGGGCTTGCTGGGGGAAGCACACGGAGGGGCAGAAGGTGCTGAATGCTCCGAGGACAGACCCAGGAAGGTGGAAGTGGGGACCCCTGAAGCTCCTGGCCTGGGAAACAGGCTGTGTACGGAGAAGGGGCCCTTCACCCGGAGTCCGGCCTGGCTTCCTAGGGAGCGGTTCCAGACCATCGCCCGGGCGCTCCGGGACACCATCTTGCTATTGTCATTTCCATAGTAAGAACAAAGGGAGGCCCTTCCACAGAGAAGAAACTATAAAAGGCCGCTGCGTCTCCGCTGTCCGGTCTTCAGTCCTGCTCCTTGCCTCTGGAGGGCCTTTGTTCCAAACTGAAGCAATAGGAAGAGGACTGAAGGGCCCATCCCAGCTGGGGATGTTCTCCAGAGACTTGATTTGAACCTGCAGTTTATGCTAGCCCTGCTACAGACCTGAACCAAGAACTTTGCAAACACTGTATGTAATTTATTTAATTTAACCAGTTCTAGCTCTCACCTCTGTCTTCTTCCTTTTATGAATAAACCTTTCGATTTTAGATTCTAAAGAATCGACAACCGCGTGATTTGTGGGTAAGATCTGACTCGTATATTGACCTGGGTCTGGGGTCTCGTCCTTTGGGATCGGGAGAACTGTTTTTCTTGTCTTGGGGTATTGGTTTTATTAACCATTCGTCCCCATAACAAGTGGCACTGGTGGTGATACTGGGAAACTGGAGTTGCTTGTGTGACGTATGGTTAGCCAGTGGGGTAAGACCAAACTCTTCTCTCTGTGGCTGGTTTGGTTTGCCTTGGTGTGCAAAGGAACCCCAGCCTTGGGCGGTTTATCTGGAATGGATATTCTCAGAAGTATCCCACCAAAGGCAGAACCATTACAGGGGTTACAGCACAGGGGGCTGGGACCCAGGACTCCTGGGTTCTCTCCCTGGCTCTGGGAGGGGAATGGGGTCTGGTGGGTTAGAGCAGGCGGGGCTGGGAGCCAGGACGCCTGGGTTCTCTCCCCGGCTCTGGGAGGGGAGTGGGGTCTGGTGGTTAGAGCAGAGGGGGCTGGGAGCCAGGACTCCTGGGTTCTCTCCCGAGCTTTGGGAGGGGAGTGGGGGTGGTGGTTAGAGCAGGGGGGGCTGGGAGCCAGGACTCCTGGGTTCTCTCCTGAGCTTTGGGAGGGGAGTGGGGGCTGGTGGGTTAGAGCAGGGAGGCACGAGGCTCAAGTGAAATCATCCAGCCAACACCAAGCCCATGTATCCCCGGGTGGTGCTTTTTCTTATAAAGCCATTAAATGTTCCAAAATGAGGGACCCTGCCTCCGTACAACAACACCGCTCTGGAAATGTGTTTAGCTGAAAATCAGCATATTATGAGGTTTCTTCCCCCCCCCCCCCCGGTCACGGAGCACCCGGGGCGAGGGTCTGGAACTTGCTCCCTACGAAGCCAGTCCGGACTCAGGGGGGAAGTGTCCTCTCTCTGTACACAGCCTGTCTCCAAGGCCAGGAGCTTCACAGCTTCCACCTTCCTGGGTCTGACCCCGGAGCATTCAGCACCTTCTGCCCCTCCGTGCGCTTCCCCCAGCGAGCCCGCCCGGGGTCCTGGTGAGCCCGTGGGTCCTGCACCCCAAATCCACAGTCAGATGGGACACTCAGCCAGGTTTATTCGATGACAGGAACATAATCTAGGTAGAGCGAACGCGACCCCTCCGCTGGGTCCATTTTGGGGGCCCAAGAGACAGGCAGAGCTTGGCTGCTGCTCCTTCTCAGCCCCAGCCAGACCCAGACTCCCCCTTCCTCATCTGCCCCTCTCCTGCCCCTCCCCTGCATTCCTATCTCTGTCTTTCCTTCCCCAGGCAGGTCAGCTGACCTCTCTCCAACTGGTTCAGAGGTAGAGAGGTGGGAGGAAGGGAGGGGGCATTACCTGCTTGCTTCCACTGTCTTTCTGCTTTGCAACACCATCCCTATTCCTTCACATAGACACTTAAGAAATGCATAGGGGAAACTGAGGCACACACACAGTATTCCCACTCCGTCACACCCCCTTCTCCCAGTTCGGAGGAGACGTTCCCTTTTTTAGAGGCGCTCCCCGCTCATCGGAGTCCAGAGCGGACTCCCGATGTCCACGAAAGAAAGTAGGTTGCAGGGAGGAAGAAGAAAAGAACAGCGAGTGAAAACCGATGACATTTCTGACAACTGTAATTACAAGCACCACTTAGGATTATGATACGGCAATTAAAAGATTAACGGTGAGGAAAATAGCACAGCACCCTGTGTACGGATGATGCAACTTTCCCAGTTTCCTCTGTGTAGTCACCGAATAAACCGCATAGAAGATTAACATTAAAAAATACCGACGCGAACGGCATCCCTTTAAATATCGTTTCTTTTTTACATGCTCTTTATTCGTTATGAGGTCTCGACTTTCAAAGCTTTTGACCCAGTTGCCGTTCTCTGGGAAGGTTAATGACGCCTCGGTCTACGTTACCTATTGGGCACAGGGGCGGTCGTACATATTTCACAGATGGGTAAACTGAGGCACAGGGGACGTTACTGCTCTCACTGGGAGACGGTGGAGGAGTCAGAAATATATTCGAGTGCGGGAGATGAATGTGTGCGGACGCGATACCATGCTTCCTTACAAAGTCTCCCCCACCCATGAGGCAGGGGGAACGACCATACTGGGTCAGAACAAACGTCAGTCCTGCCCCGTATCCTGTCTGCCAACAGTGGCCAAAGGCAGATGCCCCAAAGGGAAGGAACAGAACAGGTGATCATCAGGTGATCCATCCCGCCAGCCAATCCCAGCTTCCGGCAAAACATCTGGGTGACCAGATGTTCCAATTTCATATGGACAGCCCAGATATTTGGGTGTCAGGGTGAGGGGTTCTCCACCCCGGGGGAACCTCTGGGGATTATATGGCCGTGCTGTTCTCTATGTGAGGGGGATACATATAGTGGTAGCCCAGAGTCAGGGACTGGTTCCTCTCCTCGATTTCCTGGGAGATCTCCGCCAGGCGTTCCTGGAAGGCCGCGATGAGCTGCTTTGGCCCCTGTTCGGTGAAGTGCTCTTCAGGGTACGTCCCCAGGGGTCGCTGGAAGGAAACAGGGAGTGGGGTGAATACGGAAGTCCAATGGTATACACCAGCTAAGGATCCGGCCCCATTGACTTCCCCCCAATGGATCCCGCCCATTGACACCAGCCGGGATCCGGCCCCATTGACTCCAATGGCGAGACGCCCATTGACACCGGCCGGGATCCGGCCCCATTGACTCCAATGGAGAGACACCCATTGACACCAGACAGGATCCGGCCCCATTGACTCCAATGGAGAGACGCCCATTGACACCAGGCGGGATCCGGCCCCATTGACTCCAATGGCGAGACGCCCATTGACACCGGCTGGGATCCGGCCCCATTGACTCCAATGGAGAGACACCCATTGACACCAGGCGGGATCCGGCCCCATTGACTCCAATGGAGAGACGCCCATTGACATTGGCTGGGATCCTGCCCCATTGACTCCAATGGAGAGACGCCCATTGACACCAGCCGGGATCCGGCCCCATTGACTCCATTGAAGAGACGCCCATTGACACCGGCCGGGATCCGGCCCCATTGACTCCAGTGGAGAGACGCCCATTGACACCGGCCGGAATCCGGCCCCATTGACTCCAATGGAGAGACGCCCATTGACACCAGCCGGGATCCGGCCCCATTGACTCCAATGGAGAGACGCCCATTGACACCGGCCGGGATCCAGCCCCATTGACTCCAGTGAAGAGATGCCCATTGACACCGGCCGGGATCCGGCCCCATTGAGTCCAATGGAGAGACGCCCATTGACACCAGCCGGGATCCGGCCCCATTGACTCCAATGGAGAGACGCCCATTGACACCGGCCGGGATCCAGCCCCATTGACTCCAGTGAAGAGATGCCCATTGACACCGGCCGGGATCCAGCCCCATTGACTCCAGTGGAGAGACGCCCATTGACACCGGCTGGGATCCGGCCCCATTGACTCCAATGGAGAGACGCCCATTGACACCGGCCGGGATCCGGCCCCATTGACTCCAATGGAGAGACGCCCATTGACACCGGCCGGGATCCGGCCCCATTGACTCCAATGGAGAGACGCCCATTGACACCGGCCGGGATCCGGCCCCATTGACTCCAATGGAGAGACGCCCATTGACACCGGCCGGGATCCGGCCCCATTGACTCCAGTGGAGAGACACCCATTGACACCGGCCGGGATCCGGCCCCATTGACTCCAATGGAGAGACGCCCATTGACACCGGCCGGGATCCGGCCCCATTGACTCCAATGGAGAGACGCCCATTGACACCGGCCGGGATCCGGCCCCACTGACTCCAGTGGAGAGACACCCATTGACACCGGCCGGGATCCGGCCCCACTGACTCCAGTGGAGAGACACCCATTGACACCGGCCGGGATCCGGCCCCATTGACTCCAGTGGAGAGACGCCCATTGACACCGGCCGGGATCCGGCCCCATTGATTCCAGTGGAGAGACGCCCATTGACACCGGCCGGGGTCCCCCCCAGCCCCGCTCTCACCATGTCCTGATCCTCATTACGCAGCACCCAGAGGACGGAGAGGATCAGGCTGGTGGTGTTCATCTCGGGGATGGTGTCCAGGAATTCCTGCAGGGTCACCTGGGCCTTGTTCCGGGGGGGCGGCTTCCGCATGGACGAGGGGTAATTGGGCATGAAGGCTGCCAGCTCGAACTGGAGAGGGAAGCTGGAGGTCAGATCCCGCCCCGGAGCTTGGCTGGCAAGGCCAATGGAGGTGATAGTTCTTCCCCTTGTCTGCTTAGAGGGCGAGCTTTTTGGGTGAGGGACCATCTCTCGCGATGTGACTGTGCTGCACCCAGCACAACAGGGGACCTGATCGTGGGGGGAGGGGGGGTCCGTGCAGTGCCTGGCACCGGGGGGGGGGTCTGATCTCAGCTGGGGCCTTTCGCTGCACCTGGCATGACTGGGCCCCGATCTCCGCTGCGGATTTTCATTTTTGATTCGTTTTGTTGAAAAAAATGGAAAAATTACAAAGGAAACGAAAATTTTCTAAAAACCAGTTGTCGCAGGGAGGGGAAGGAACGTGTGCAGGGCACTTGACAAAGCCAGGAAGAGAACCCAGGAGCCCTGACTCCCTCCCCGCTCTAACCACTAGACCCCACTCCCCTCCCAGGGGCAGGAAGAGAACCCAGGAGTCCTGGCTCCCTCCCCGCTCTAACCACTAGACCCCACTCCCCTCCCAGGAGCAGGGAGCGAACCCAGGAGTCCTGGCTCCCTCCCCGCTCTAACCACTAGACCCCACTTCCCTCCCAGGGGCAGGGAGAGAACCCAGGAGTCCTGGCTCCCTCCCCGCTCTAACCACTAGACCCCACTCCCCTCCCAGGGGCAGGGAGAGAACCCAGGAGTCCTGACTCCCTCCCCGCTCTAACCACTAGACCCCACTCCCCTCCCAGGGGCAGGGAGAGAACCCAGGAGTCCTGGCTCCCTCCCCGCTCTAACCACTAGACCCCACTCCCCTCCCAGGAGCAGGGAGCGAACCCAGGAGTCCTGGCTCCCTCCCCGCTCTAACCACTAGACCCCACTCCCCTCCCAGGGGCAGGGAGAGAACCCAGGAGTCCTGACTCCCTCCCCGCTCTAACCACTAGACCCCACTCCTCTCCCAGGGGCAGGGAGAGAACCCAGGAGCCCTGGCTCCCAGCAACCCTGTCTGATCTAGACTGGGCTTTAAGCCACAGGGACTCAGCTAAGGCTCAGACCCCCCAAGTGTGGGGCGTACCCATTGGGGCCCACAGGGCAGGAGAGGACGAAAGAGTCACCCCTCCAAGAGGGGGCCAGGGCGGGCGGCCCTCACCCACCTGCCCGGCGTTGACGGCAGCGTGATAGGCGGAGCACGTGAAGATCACCATGGTCAGGTACTTGATCAGCTCAGCCGTGGTGCCCAGCGCCGAGGGGACACCTGCCGGGGAGGGGTGGACTGGTGAACATGAGACAGGGCCCCCCCCATCCCATCCCTTGCTGGGAACGTCCCCTCTCCCCACCCCCCCGTGTCCGTGCGAGAGCCGTATCACTAGTGCCAGGGCACGTGTAACACCGACGGACCCCGGGACGGTCTCCAGAGCGTAGGGAATGAGCCTCTACTCCAGGGCTGGGCAAACTACAGCCCCGGGGGCCACATCCGGCCCCTGGGACCACCCGGCCCGGCCCCTGAGCTCCCGTCTGGGGAGGCTCCCCTGGCCCCTGCCCCCACTGTTCCCACTCCCTCGGAGCCTCAGTGCGCCGCACGATCAATGTGCACATCAGTGTGGCCAGAGCAGCATGGTAAGGGGGCCGGGGCTGGATAAGGGGCAGAGGATCTGGGGGGCTGGACAGGGAATGGGGAGGGTTGAATAGGCAGGGGAGTGTCAGGGGGCCTGTCAGTGGAAGGGGGTGTGGATAGGGGTGGGGGCAGTCAGGGCACAGGGGTTGGATAGGGGTCTGGGCAGGGAGCGGGGGTTGGATAGGGGTTGGGGAAGTCAGGGGGCAGGGAGCGGGGGTTGGATAGGGGTCGGGGCATCAGGGCACAGGGGTTGGATAGGGGTCGGGGCAGTCAGGGGGCAGGGAGCGGGGGTTGGATAGGGGTCAGGGCAGTCAGGGGGCAGGGAGTGGGGTTTGGATAGGGGTCGGGGTGTCAGGGCACAGGGGTTGGATAGGGGTCGGGGCAGTCAGGGGGCAGGGAGCGGGGGTTGGATAGGGGTCAGGGCAGTCAGGGGGCAGGGAGTGGGGCTTGGATAGGGGTCGGGGTGTCAGGGCACAGGG
Organism: Sternotherus odoratus; assembly: GCA_032164245.1. NCBI lineage: Eukaryota > Metazoa > Chordata > Testudines > Kinosternidae > Sternotherus > Sternotherus odoratus. Next base: position 902,951 of record JAVMKO010000048.1, read on the forward strand.
GTTGGATAGGGGTCGGGGCAGTCAGGGGGCAGGGAGTGGGGGTTGGATAGGGGTTGGGGAAGTCAGGAGGCAGGGAGTCGGGGTTGGATAGGGGTCGGGGCAGTCAGAGGCCAGGGAGCGGGGGTTGGATAGGGGTCGGGGCAGTCAGGGGGCAGGGGTTGGATAGGGGTCGGGGAAGTCAGGAGGCAGGGAGTCGGGGTTGGATAGGGGTCGGGGCAGTCAGAGGCCAGGGAGCGGGGGTTGGATAGGGGTCGGGGCAGTCAGGGGGCAGGGGTTGGATAGGGGTCGGGGCAGTCAGAGGCCAGGGAGCGGGGGTTGGATAGGGGTCGGGGCAGTAAGGGGCCAGGGAGCGGGGTTGGATAGGAGTCGGGGCAGTCAGGGGGCAGGGAGCGGGGGTTGGATAGGGGTCGGGGCAGTCAGGGCACAGGGGTTGGATAGGGGTTGGGGCAGTCAGGGGGCAGGGAGCGGGGGTTGGATAGGGGTCGGGGCAGTCAGGGCACAGGGGTTGGATAGGGGTCGGGGCAGTCAGAGGCCAGGGAGCGGGGGTTGGATAGGGGTCGGGGCAGTCAGGGCACAGGGGTTGGATAGGGGTTGGGGCAGTCAGGGGGCAGGGAGCGGGGGTTGGATAGGGGTCAGGGCAGTCAGGGCACAGGGGTTGGATAGGGGTCGGGGCAGTCAGGGGCCAGGGAGCGGGGGTTGGTCGGAGTCCCGAGCCGGTTGGAGGGGCGTGGGTGCCACGACCGTTGCACGGGGGATCTCACACGTAGGCCGTGGTGGCTGACGGTTTCACCAGCGCCGTGGGTTTGGGGACACCTGAAAGGGGGCTGTTTCTGGGGGGTGGGGTCTGCCCCCCACGCTCTCACCGGACGCCTGTCGGCCGAGGAATCCCTTGGCGAATATCTCGCCCACCCAGGCCTGCAGCTCATGGTCACTCCGCACGGCGAGGCTACTCCGGTAGTAGATCGCCACCATGCTGGAGACAAAGCTGGGAGGGTTGAAGGGGAAGCGGGGGGTCAGCCCGGACACCGGGGTCCACGGTGAGATGCTCTCCCCTAGGACAAGCTAGGAGAGCCCCACCCCCGCCAACGTCCCTTCTTGGGTGGCCCGGTTTCCCCTCCGTCCCCCACGCCAAGTCACCGGCCACCGAGGAGAGTTGGTTTTAGCACTTGGGGCCAAATGTTTCCAAGCCCCTAGGTGATTTAGGAGCGTGCCTGCCACTCTCACAAGGGACTTAGGTGCATTGTGGGTTACATTTACAATGGCAAACGCCCCCCCCCCCCGTACAACTTACAAGATGCCCGCGCTGGTTCGGTGCCTAAATCCCATTAACGTCGGCATTTAGGTGCCTAAGTCAAACAGGACGAAATGTTTGTGGCCAGACCAGGGGAGAGGCAGAGTGGAGCAATCAGGGGCAGGGCTTCCGGGAAGGGGCGGAGTGAGGGCGGAGCCTCGGGGGGAGGGGATGGAGGGGGCGGGGCCACCGTGCAAGCAGGCCCCGCCCCCCTCACTTCTAGGGCGTTTCCGGTGCTCCTGGTTTCGGCTGGAACTAGAAAGAGGAGTCGGGGGCGACCCCGAAAGAGTTTGCCCAGGAATTCGGTTTTGCCAACTTTGGGGCCGACTAACAAAACCGGCCAAAAAAATCTGGAAACTGCCCCGAAAAATCGGGACGGTCCAAAAACCAAAAAAAACCCAAAATCTGGACAGTCCCTCTCAAATTGGGACATCTGGTCACCCTAGTCTCATTTTGCCTGGTCTTTGATTGGGCTCGCGTGGAAAGGGTGTCGGTGGAAAGTGAATTAAGCGCGTCCACACGGGCGTGTCACTAAACCGGATTGAAAGCGGATTTTCGTTATCCACGGGCCCAACTTTGCGGGGGGGGGGAGGATGTTTGCTGGCTCCCGGCCTGCAGGGCTCCCTCCCACACAAGACCTGGATTCCCAGGGGCTCTGCCCCCTCCCCATCCACTCCCCCCACCGCTTTGCCCCCCTACGATTTCACTCGATTTAACCCCCTCCTCTCTCTTCACCTCTCTATAGCTGCCCAGATCTTGAGCCCGTCGTCCCGGTAGTAGTAGTTTCGGAGGGAGGCGACCCCGCGCTCCTGGATGTCATCGGGCAGGCAAAGCGTGGTGTACGTCAGGTTCTCCAGGCCCCTGCGGAGCAGTTCGGCGAGACCTCGACGCCCGGTCGCTATGGCCTGCGGAATATAGACCCGGCCCGGGCCCCGCGGGGGGTTACGGCAGGCCCCAGGGGAGCGGGGAGGTGACTGGAACCGCGTGAATTCCCCTGGGGCTGGGAATCGAACTCACAAAATCCTCTGGAGACCGAATTTATTTTCCCTCCAAAAAAAAGGTTTGTGGATGAATGTGAGCGGGAAGGTGGGGGGGGGAGGGGCAGAGAAGAAGGGGAAAAAAGGAGGAAAGAAGGAAAAACTAAGAAAGATTAATAAGGGGGGTGTCACGGAGCGCCCGGGCGATGGTCTGGAACCGCTCCCTAGGAAACCAGACCGGACTCCGGGTGAAGGGCCCCTTCTCCGTACACAGCCTGTTTCCCAGGCCAGGAGCTTCAGGGGTCCCCACTTCCACCTTCCTGGGTCTGACCTCGGAGCATTCAGCATCTTCTGCCCCTCCGTGCGCTTCCCCCAGCAAGCCCGCCTGGGCGGGGTCCTGGGGGAGCCCATGGGTTCTGCACCCCAAATCCACAGTCAAATGTGACGCTCAGCCAGCCAGTAAAACAGGTTTATTTGATGACTTCCATCTGGTCTAACAAAGACCATGCAGCGAGCGAGCGTGAGCCCTCAGCTGGATCCATCTTGGGGCTAGAGAGCGAGATCGCTCCTCTGCCCTTCCTTGCCTGGCTCCAGCCAAACCCAGACTGCCAAACCCCCCCCCTCCAGCCCCTCCTCTGCTTTCCCCAGGCTGGAGGTATCACCTGACCTCTCTCCAACACTTGGGGTCAGATTACAGCATCAGGGATGCACACCTTGAGAGGGGAGAGGGCGTTGGCTCCTTGCTTCCAGTTTCAGCCCCTATTTCTTCACATAGACACTGAAGAAATGCATTGGGGAAACTGAGGCACGCACACACAGTATTCGTACTTCGTCACAGGGAGGGAGGAAGAAAAAGTGGGAAAAAGGGAAAGGGGGAACACCAAGGAAAAGGGGAAACCCAAGAAAAAATGGAAAACCAAGAAAAAAACAGACAAAGCAAGAAAAAGATGTGAAAAGAGAAAAATAAGAAAACAGGGAAAAGTTTTTTTGGGGGAGATAAAGAAAAAGGGGAAAGGGGGGGAAATGGAAAAAAAAGTGAAAAGAGAAAGAAACAAACAAGGGAAAAGAACAAACCCAAGAGAAAAAGGAAAAAAGAAAAACAAGACAAACCAAGGGGAAAAAAGTGAAAAAGAGGAAAAGAAAAAAGGGGAAAGAGGAAAAAAACAAGGAAAAGGGAAAACCCAAGAAAAAACAGACAAATCAAGAAAGAGATGTGAAAAGAGAGGAAAAAAACAAAAAGGGGGGGGGAAGTGTGTGTGGGGGGGAATAAACAAAGAAAAAGGGAAAACCCAAGGGGGGGGAATGGAAAAACAAGGGGAAAAAGTGAAAAGAGAAAGAAACAAACAAGGGAAAAGAACAAACCCAAGAACAGAAAAAAGAAAAAAGAGAAAAAAAAAGAAAAGGAGAAAAGAAAAAGACAAACCAAGGGAAAAAAGTGAAAAAGGAGAGAAAACCCAAGAAAAAAGGGGGAAAAGGAAAAAACCCAGGGAAAGGGAAAACCCAAGAAAAAAAGACAAATCAAGAAAAAAAATGTGAAAAAAGAAAAAACTAGATAACAGGGAAAAGTTGGGGGAGGGGAGTGATAAAGAAAAAGGGGGGGAAATTGCAGAAAAAAGAAAAAAAGTGAAAAGAGAAAGAAACAAACCAGGGAAAAGAATAAATCCAAGAAAAGAAAGAAAAGAGAGAGAAAAAAGAAAAAAGAAAAAACCTCTGCCGGGTTCTACCAAAAGGCTGAGTGACCTTAGGCAAACGAGTCCCTGCCTTCTGCCTCAGTTTCCCCATCTGAAAAATGAAGCTACTGCCCCTGCTGTCCTTTGTAAGGATCTTCGAGATCCGGGGGTGAAGAGCCCCCCCCACCTAGAAGCCAGGGGCGATACGACTAGTATGAGACCCTCCCCGCTTTACCCGATCGAAGACGCCCCCGGGGCTGATGAGGAAGGTCCGGGCCAGGACATCGATGTGGATGGAGAACCGGACATGAGGGATCAGGAGCTGGAAGAGAAGCGGCCCAGAGACTGAAGCAGCCGTGGGGCGGGGGAGGGGGGAGGTCCCAGCCTCCCCCCTCCCCGCAGCAAGAACCGGGCAGCCTTGGTCAACTCCCTTAACCTGTCCCGGCCCCGTGGGGCCCCGCCCACCCGCAGAAGCCCCGCCCACCCCGTGGGGCCCCGCCCACCCGCAGCAGCTCCGCCCCCTCCCCCCACACCTTGTACAAGGGGTGGGACATGGGGAGCTGGCGGTGGGTGGCCACGGCGAAGACCTCGGCCAGCAGGTGGGCGCGGAGCAGGTGGGAGGTGACCTCGTGCAGGTGGAATTCGGCGCTGCGCACCCAGGTCTTGGCCAGCGTCCAGAGCCAGGCGGCGTCGCTGGGCAGGAAGATGGGGCTGTTGGGGCCCGGGCGCTGGCTGAGCTGTGGGGGAGCTGGGTCAGAGCTGTAGGCCCGGTATCCCCCCCCCGGATCAGAGCAATGGGCCCACCCAGCCCGGTATCCCCCTCCCGGATCAGAGCAATGGGCCCACCCAGCCCGGTATCCCCCTCCCGGATCAGAGCAATGGGCCCACCCAGCCCGGTATCCCCCCCCCGGATCAGAGCAATGGGCCCACCCAGCCCGGTATCCCCCCCCCCGGATCAGAGCAATGGGCCCACCCAGCCCGGTATCCCCCTCCCGGATCAGAGCAATGGGCCCACCCAGCCCGGTATCCCCCTCCCGGATCAGAGCAATGGGCCCACCCAGCCCGGTATCCCCCTCCCGGATCAGAGCAATGGGCCCACCCAGCCCGGTATCCCCCCCCGGATCAGAGCAATGGGCCCACCCAGCCTGGTATCCCCCCCCGGATCAGAGCAATGGGCCCACCCAGCCCTGTATCCCCCTCCCAGGTTGGAGCAATGAGCCCACCCAACCTGGTATCCCCCCCCTGGATCAGAGCAATGGGTCCACCCAGCCCGGTATCCCCCCCCGGATCAGAGCAATGGGTCCACCCAGCCATGTATTCCCACCCCTGGGTCAGAGCAATGGGCCAACCCATCCCGGTATCCCCCTCCCCCGGGTCAGAGCAATGCGCCCACCCAACCCAATATCCCCCCCTTGGATCAGAGCAATGGGCCTGTCCAAGCCGGCATGCCCCCCTGTATCAGAGCAATGGGCCCATCCAGCCCTGTATCCCCCTCCCAGGTTGGAGCAATGGGCCCACCCAGACCAGAATCCCCCCCAGGTGAGAGCAATGGGCCCACCCAACCCGGTATCCCCCCCCCCCCCCCCCGAATCAGAGCAATGGACCCATCCACCCCGGTATCCCGCCCCAGGTGAGAGCAATGGGCCCACCCAACCCGGTATCCCCCCCCCCCCCGAATCAGAGCAATGGACCCATCCACCCCGGTATCCCGCCCCAGGTGAGAGCAATGGGCCCACCCAACCCGGTATCCTCCCCTGAATCAGAGCAATGGGCCCACCCAGCCCGGTATCCCCCCAGGTGAGAGAAATGGGCCCACCCAACCCGGTATCCCCCCCCCGAATCAGAGCAATGGACCCATCCACCCCGGTATCCCACCCCAGGTGAGAGCAATGGGCCCACCCAACCCGGTATCCCCCCCTGAATCAGAGCAATGGACCCATCCACCCCGGTATCCCACCCCAGGTGAGAGCAATGGGCCCACCCAGCCCTGTATCCCCCCCTGAATCAGAGCAATGGACCCATCCACCCCGGTATCCCACCCCAGGTGAGAGCAATGGGCCCACCCAGCCCTGTATCCCCCCCTGAATCAGAGCAATGGACCCATCCACCCCGGTATCCCACCCCAGGTGAGAGCAATGGACCCACCCGGCCCTGTATCCCCCCCTGTATCAGAGCAATGGACCCACCCGGCCCGGTATCCCCCCAGGTGAGAGAAATGGGCCCACCCAACCCGGTATCCCCCCCTGAATCAGAGCAATGGGCCCACCCAGCCCGGTATCCCCCCAGGTGAGAGAAATGGGCCCACCCAGCCCGGTATCCCCCCAGGTGAGAGCAATGGACCCACCCAGCCCGGTATCCCCCCCTGAATCAGAGCAATGGGCCCATCGGGTCCGTGCAGCTCCTGACACACTCGGTAATCGGGCCTTTAACCACGTCGGAGCCCGGTGGCTCCTTAGCCACGGGGGGGGGGGAGGCCCAGGCGGTTCGGGGGGGCCCTGACCACCCCCCACTGGCGCGCCAGGGCGCAGAGGAACCCCTCACCTGGATGGCCAAGGGGACGACTTCCCCGCTGGGCTTCTGGTGCAGCAGGCACAGGGGCGCGGCGATGAACTGCTGGTGCCCGTTCACCATCGTGGTGGGAATGTCCTCCAGGACCTGGTAATCCGCCAGATAGATGCTGCCTCTCTGTCGGGGAGGGGGGTCGGGGGTGGGTCAGCTCCCCGTCCCCCCGGGGCTGCGAGCTTCCCTTCAGCAGTGTCCCAGCAAGCGGGGGGTCGCTTGCCCCGTGTTAAAATGCAGCCACCTCTGGGGCGGGGCGGCCGGTGACCCAGGGACCCGGCGCTGAGATGCGCCCACCTCTGGGGCGGAGCCGCTGGTGACCCAGGGACCCGGTCCCGAGATGCGCCCACCTCTGGGGCCGGGCGGCGGTTTCCCCGGCCCCAGCTACGCGAAAAACCCTTCCGAGTGGGAAGCAGCCAGGCTCCGATGATTTCGGGGGGTTACCTGCAGCTCCTCCGAGAGGCTGGTGGCCTCCCCCAGGGCGCCGGCCACCATCTCCGGGGTGACGGGGAAGTTCTCCGGGAGCGCCGGGCAGCGCCGGATCAGCACCGGGTTGAATCCGTTCAGGTACTGGTACCCGAAGAAGGCGTCGTCCTGCCAGTGCTCAAGGACGTAGTCTGGGCGGGGGGGGACAGACACGCGTTGGCCCTTTAAATAAGACCCCCATGGCCTGGGGAGGGGAGTGGGGTCTGGTGGTTAGAGCGGGGGGGGGAGGGCTGGGAGCCAGGACTCCTGGGTTCTTTCCCTGGCTGTGTGGGGACCGTTGTTAACCCAGGCGGAGGCTGGGGACCAGGACTCCTTGGTTTTCTACCCAACTCACGGAGGGGAGTGGGGTCTAGTGGTTAGAGCTGGGGTGGGGGGAGCCAGGACTCCTGGGTTCTCTCCCCGGCTCTGGGAGGGGAGTGGGGGCTGGTGGGTTAGAGCAGGGGGGGCTGGGAGCCAGGACTCCTGGGTTCTCTCCCCGGCTCTGGGAGGGGAGTGGGGGCTGGTGGGTTAGAGCAGAGGGGCTGGGAGCCAGGACTCCTGGGTTCTCTCCCCGGCTCTGGGAGGGGAGTGGGGGCTGGTGGGTTAGAGCAGGGGGGGCTGGGAGCCAGGACTCCTGGGTTCTCTCCCCGGCTCTGGGAGGGGAGTGGGGGCTGGTGGGTTAGAGCAGGGGGGGCTGGGAGCCAAGACTCCTGGGTTCTCTCCCCGGCTCTGGGAGGGGAGTGGGGGCTGGTGGGTTAGAGCAGGGGGGGCTGGGACCCAGGACTCCTGGGTTCTCTCCCTGGCTCTGGGAGGGGAGTGGGGGCTGGTGGGTTAGAGCAGGGGGGGCTGGGAGCCAGGACTCCTGGGTTCTCTCCCTGGCTCTGGGAGGGGAGTGGGGGCTGGTGGGTTGGAGCAGGGGGGGCTGGGAGCCAGGACTCCTGGGTTCTCTCCCCGGCTCTGGGAGGGGAGTGGGGGCTGGTGGTTAGAGCAGAGGGGTTGGGAGCCAGGACTCCTGGGTTCTCTCCCTGGCTCTGGGAGGGGAGTGGGGGCTAGTGGTTGGGGGGGGGCTGGGAGCCAGGACTCCTGGGTTCTCTCCCCGGCTCTGGGAGGGGAGTGGGGGCTGGTGGTTAGAGCAGGGGGGGCTGGGAGCCAGGACTCCTGGGTTCTCTCCCCGGCTCTGGGAGTGGAGTGGGGGCTGGTGGTTAGAGCAGAGGGGCTGGGAGCCAGGACTCCTGGGTTCTCTCCCTGGCCATATGGGGGGAGTGGGGACTAGTGGTTAGTGCAGGGGAGGTGGGGAGCCCTGGTGGGGGGCTCAGGGTGGCGGGAGGGGCCGGGTTGGGCTCAGCAGCCCCTGGGCGATGCAGGGAGGAGAAGGGGGTCAGGGGGCCCCACCCCACAGACCTGAGACCGGGCTGTGGTAGAACCAGAAAATCTTGGGGATGTCGGCCAACTTCGCCCAGGAGTAGGGCCGGTCCAGCAGGCCCTTCAGCTTGCACTCCAGGAGCCTGGGGGACAGCGAGCCGGGCCCGGGCCCGGGGTGTGAGCCGTCTGGACGCACCCCCCTGTCCCCCTTCGCACCCCTCTGTCCCCCTTCGCACCCCTCTGTTCCCCTTCGCACCCCTCTGTCCCCCTTCGCACCCCTCTGTCCCCCTTTGCACCCCCCTGTCCCCCTTTGCACCCCTCTGTCCCCCTTCGCACCCCTCTGTCCCCTTCGCACCCCTCTGTTCCCCTTCGCACCCCTCTGTCCCCCTTCGCACCCCCGTCCCCCTTCGCACCCCTCTGTCCCCCTTTGCACCCCTCTGTCCCCCTTCACACCCCTCTGTCCCCCTTCGCACCCCTGTCTGTCCCCCTTCGCACCCCTCTGTCCCCCTTTGCACCCCCCTGTCCCCCTTCGCACCCCTCCGTCCCCCTTTGCACCCCTCTGTCCCCCTTCGCACCCCTCTGTTCCCCTTCGCACCCCCCTGTCCCCCTTCGCACCCCTCTGTCCCCCTTCGCACCCCCGTCCCCCTTCGCACCCCCGTCCCCCTTCGCACCCCTGTCTGTCCCCCTTCACACCCCTGTCTGTCCCCCTTCACACCCCTCTGTCCCCCTTCGCACCCCTCTGTCCCCCTTCGCACCCCTGTCTGTCCCCCTTCGCACCCCTCTGTCCCCCTTCGCACCCCTCTGTCCCCCTTCGCACCCCTCTGTCCCCCTTTGCACCCCTCTGTCCCCCTTCGCACCCCTCTGTCCCCCTTCGCACCCCCGTCCCCCTTCACACACCTCTGTCCCCCTTCGCACCCCTCTGTCCCCCTTCACACCCCTCTGTCCCCCTTCACACCCCTGTCTGTCCCCCTTCGCACCCCTCTGTCCCCCTTTGCACCCCCTCTGTCCCCCTTCACACCCCTCTGTCCCCCTTTGCACCCCTCTGTCCCCCTTCGCACCCCTCTGTCCCCCTTTGCACCCCCGACCCCCTTCGCACCCCTCTGTCCCCCTTCGCACCCCTCTGTCCCCCTTCGCACCCCCGTCCCCCTTCACACACCTCTGTCCCCCTTCGCACCCCTCTGTCCCCCTTCACACCCCTCTGTCCCCCTTTGCACCCCTCTGTCCCCCTTCACACCCCCGTCCCCCTTCACACCCCTGTCTGTCCCCCTTCGCACCCCTCTGTCCCCCTTTGCACCCCTCTGTCCCCCTTCACACCCCTCTGTCCCCCTTTGCACCCCTCTGTCCCCCTTCGCACCCCTCTGTCCCCCTTTGCACCCCCGACCCCCTTCGCACTCCTGTCTGTCCCCCTTCACACCCCCTGTCCCCCTTCACACCCCTCTGTCCCCCTTCGCACCCCCATCCCCTTCACACCCCCATCCCCCTTTGCACCCCCGTCCCCCTTCGCACCCCTCTGTCCCCCTTCGCACCCCCGTCCCCCTTCACACCCCTCTGTCCCCCTTCGCACCCCTCTGTCCCCCTTCGCACTCCTGTCTGTCCCCCTTCACACCCCTCTGTCCCCCTTCGCACCCTTGTCTGTCCCCCTTCACACCCCTCTGTCCCCCTTCACACCCCTCTGTCCCCCTTCACACCCCTCTGTCCCCCTTCGCACCCTTGTCTGTCCCCCTTCGCACCCCTCTGTCCCCCTTCGCACTCCTCTGTCCCCCTTCGCACCCCCGACCCCCCATCACCCCTCTGTCCCCACACACCCCAGACCCCCTTCACACCCCCGACCCCTTCACACCCCCGACCCCTTCACACCCCTGTCTGTCCCCCATCACAGCCCTGACACCCCCATCACCCCTCTGTCCCCCTTCGCACCCACGACCCCCTTCACACCCCCGACCCCCCATCACCCCTCTGTCCCCCTTCGCACCCCTGACCCCCTTCACACCCCTGTCTGTCCCCACACACCCCTCTGTCCCCTTCACACCCCTCTGTCCCCACACACCCCTCTGACCCCACACGCACCCCTCTGTCCCTCTTCACACCCCTGACCCCCTTCTCACCCCTGTCTGTCCCCACACACCCCTCTGACCCCACACACCGCTCTGTCCCCACACACCCCTCTGTCCCCCTTCACACCCCTCTGTCTCTATCCGTCCCCGTACACACCCTCTGTCCCCCTTCACACCCCTCTGACCCCCTTCACGTCACTCTGTCCCACTTCACACCCCGCTGTCTCTATCCATCCCCGTACACACCCCTCTGACCCCCATACACACCCTCTGCCCGTCCCCTTCACACCCCTCTCCCTGGCTGTTTTCCCCTCTGTCCACCCAGAAACACCTGCCTGTCTGGCCCCCTCCACCCCACAGTGTCTCTGATCCGTTGTGCCTCTGCCCCTCCCTAGCCCCCTAACTCCCCTGTGTTCCGCGGAGATTCAGGCCCCTCTGGGGGGCTCCCCCCCCCCCCGCCACTCACGCCGCCGAGCCCCGCCCGAAGAAAGCGGAGGCCTTGCGGTAGGAGTACTGCAGGTTGACCTCGGCCGTCATGGCGCTGTCGACTTCGGCACACCAAGGAGCGCCAGGGCTGTATTCCTTCCACCTGTCCCGGGGGCGGGGAAGAGGGCGGGTTAATCACGCCGGCCTATGTGTGTCGCCGAACCCATTTTACAGGTGGGGGAAACTGAGGCGCGGGGGGACGCAAGCCGCGGCAGACCCCAGAGAGCCTGACGCCCCCTTCCAGGGCTTCATCCACTAGGCTGCACTGCCCCTCGGCCCGCCTGGCCCATGCCTCCGCCCCACACAGCCCTGCTGCCTGAGTTTGCAGGGAGCCTGAACCCATTGCTCCGGAGGGGAGGGGGGCAGGGCAACCCCCTCGACTCACCGGTATCTTTCCTGCTGCAGCGCCAGCTCCTCGCGACGGTGCTTCTGGACCAGGGGGTGGGAGTCGTCACAAGGGGTCCGGGCTGGAGAGAGGAGGGGGGGGGCGTGAAACCTGACCACACCCGGGGGTGGGGGATGTGTCCCAGACCCTGCTATGCCCACAGGGATCCTTGGGGCCAGCCTTCTAGCGACCTAACCCCATATACCCTCCCCCCATCCCCACATCTATCTATCTATCCCCATCCACCCCCTCTATCTATCTACCCCCTCCACCCCTCTATCTATCTATCTATCCCCATCCACCCCCTCTATCTATCTATCTATCCCCATCCACCCCCTCTATCTATCTATCCCCATCCACTCCCTCTATCTATCTATCTATCCCCCTCCACTCTATCTATCTATCTACCCCCTCCACCCCTCTATCTATCTATCTATCCCCATCCACCCCCTCTATCTATCTATCTATCCCCATCCACCCCCTCTATCTATCTATCCCCATCCACTCCCTCTATCTATCTATCTATCCCCCTCCACTCTATCTATCTATCTATCCCCCTCCACTCCCTCTATCTATCTATCTATCCCCCTCCACTCCCTCTATCTATCTATCTCCACTCCCTCTATCTATCTATCTATCCCCCTCCACTCCCTCTATCTATCTATCTATCCCCCTCCACCCCCTCTATCTATCTATCTATCCCCCTCCACCCCTCTATCTATCTATCTATCTATCCCCCTCCACTCCCTCTATCTATCTATCTATCCCCCTCCACCCCCTCTATCTATCTATCTATCCCCCTCCACCCCTCTATCTATCTATCTATCTATCCCCCTCCACCCCCTCTATCTATCTATCTATCTATCCCCCTCCACTCCCTCTATCTATCTATCTATCCCCCTCCACCCCTCTATCTATCTATCTATCCCCCTCCACCCCCTCTATCTATCTATCTATCCCCCTCCACCCCCTCTATCTATCTATCTATCCCCCTCCACTCCCTCTATCTATCTATCCCCCTCCACTCCCTCTATCTATCTATCTCCACTCCCTCTATCTATCTATCTATCCCCCTCCACTCCCTCTATCTATCTATCTATCTATCCCCCTCCACTCCCTCCCTCTATCTATCTATCTATCTATCCCCCTCCACTCCCTCTATCTATCCATCTATCCCCCTCCACTCCCTCTATCTATCTATCTATCTATCCCCCTCCACTCCCTCTATCTATCTATCCCCCTCCACTCCCTCTATCTATCTATCTATCTATCCCCCTCCACTCCCTCTATCTATCTATCCCCTCCACTCCCTCTATCTATCTATCTATCTATCCCCCTCCACCCCCTCTATCTATCTATCTATCCCCCTCCACCCCCTCTATCTATCTATCTATCCCCCTCCACTCCCTCTATCTATCTATCTATCCCCCTCCACTCCCTCTATCTATCTATCTCCACTCCCTCTATCTATCTATCTATCCCCCTCCACTCCCTCTATCTATCTATCTATCTATCCCCCTCCACTCCCTCTATCTATCTATCTATCTATCCCCCTCCACTCCCTCTATCTATCCATCTATCCCCCTCCACTCCCTCTATCTATCTATCTATCCCCCTCCACTCCCTCTATCTATCTATCCCCCTCCACTCCCTCTATCTATCTATCTATCTATCCCCCTCCACTCCCTCTATCTATCTATCTATCTATCCCCCTCCACTCCCTCTATCTATCTATCTATCCCCCTCCACTCCCTCTATCTATCTATCTATCCCCCTCCACTCCCTCTATCTATCTATCTCCACTCCCTCTATCTATCTATCTATCCCCCTCCACTCCCTCTATCTATCTATCTATCTATCCCCCTCCACCCCCTCTATCTATCTATCTATCCCCCTCAACCCCCTCTATCTATCTATCTATCCCCCTCCACTCCCTCTATCTATCTATCCCCCTCCACTCCCTCTATCTATCTATCTCCACTCCCTCTATCTATCTATCTATCCCCCTCCACTCCCTCTATCTATCTATCTATCTATCCCCCTCCACTCCCTCTATCTATCTATCTATCTATCCCCCTCCACTCCCTCTATCTATCCATCTATCCCCCTCCACTCCCTCTATCTATCTATCTATCTATCCCCCTCCACTCCCTCTATCTATCTATCCCCCTCCACTCCCTCTATCTATCTATCTATCCCCCTCCACTCCCTCTATCTATCTATCCCCCTCCACTCCCTCTATCTATCTATCTATCTATCTATCCCCCTCCACCCCCTCTATCTATCTATCTATCCCCCTCCACCCCCTCTATCTATCTATCTATCCCCCTCCACTCCCTCTATCTATCTATCTATCTATCCCCCTCCACTCCCTCTATCTATCTATCTATCTATCTATCCCCCTCCACTCCCTCTATCTATCCATCTATCCCCCTCCACTCCCTCTATCTATCTATCTATCCCCCTCCATCCCTCTATCTATCTATCTATCCCCCTCCACTCCCTCTATCTATCTATCTCCACTCCCTCTATCTATCTATCTATCCCCCTCCACTCCCTCTATCTATCTATCTATCTATCCCCCTCCACTCCCTCTATCTATCTATCTATCTATCCCCCTCCACTCCCTCTATCTATCCATCTATCCCCCTCCACTCCCTCTATCTATCTATCTATCTATCCCCCTCCACTCCCTCTATCTATCTATCCCCCTCCACTCCCTCTATCTATCTATCTATCTATCCCCCTCCACTCCCTCTATCTATCTATCTATCTATCCCCCTCCACTCCCTCTATCTATCTATCTATCCCCCTCCACTCCCTCTATCTATCTATCCCCCTCCACTCCCTCTATCTATCTATCCCCATCCACTCCCTCTATCTATCTATCTATCCATCTATCCCCCTCCACTCCCTCTATCTATCTATCCCCCTCCACCCCCTCTATCTATCTATCTATCTATCCCCTCCACCCCTCTATCTATCAATCTATCTATCCCCAGCCACCCCCCTCTATCTATCTATCCCCAGCCACCCCATCTCTGTCGCTGACCCCCGTCCCAGCTCGGTGACACCCCCAAGCTCCACCCAGAGGCCCCCAGGGGCAAAACCTGTCTAAGTCCGGGTGACGCGGGCTGAAGCCTGTCCACACCCAGAGCTGCCCCGACGTCGCTCGGCTGGATTTCAAATCCCCCCCGCGACGAGGGTCCAGCCCGGGGCTCAGCTATCCCGGGCGGTGGGTTTCTCCTGGCGGGGTCCGCCCGCCCCAGGGCCCGGTAGAGGAGCCGCCCGGAGGCACAAGTGGCGGGAAAGAACCCAGGAGTCCGGGGGGGTCATACCTGTGCCTTCGGCCAGCGTGACGGTGCAGTAGCCCTGGATCCAGCGGTAGCAGGGGAAGCAGTAGGTGCACCCCTCGGGGGCCGTCACCCGCACCGTCTCGCAGAACCACATGTTCTCGGGGAAGAAGGAGTAGGGCTCCTTGTGCAGCCGGATCAGCAGGAGGGACCCCAGGGCCCGCTCGCTGGGCACCTCGTACTCCCGAACCTGGGGGAGAGGGAGCACGGGAAGGGGGGCCAGCGCTGCACCCGGTGCCCGCGTTCTCCGCCACTTCGGCCCAGGAAGAGCGGCGGGATCCGCAACTGGGGTGCATGGGTGTCTCCCCGTTGCGATCAGCGGGGCTGGATCCTCAGCCCCAGATCCTCAGCCCCATTGGAGCCCTGGCCCCCAACCCCCCCCCCAAGTCCTGAACTCCCTCAAACCTGGAGCCCCCTCTGCACCCCAATCCCCTCATCCCCAGCCCCACCCCAGAGCCCAAACCCTCAATTGGAGCCCTCAGCACACAACCCCCTTCCATACCCCAAATCCTCTGCCCCACCCCCCAGTCTGGAGCCCCCTCCTGCACCCCAAATTCCTCATCCCCCGGGCCTGCCCCCCGTTCCGCACCCCAACCCCCTGCCGCAGCCCCAGTGAAAGGGAGGGCCTCCCCTCCCGCCCTCCAGCGCTGGGATTCCACCCGGGGCTACCCCCCCGCCCATCGGGGTGGCATGAGGGGACCCCACCCCTGCTTCCCCTGTGGTCAGGGCCACTGTCCCGCCCCACCCCGTCCTCTTCTGCGAGTGACTCAGCCTGGCCTGCCCCGGGCCGGAGACGGGCGCTCCGGCACGTCCCCGCCGAGGACGCCTGGCCCCCGCCACACCTGGGGAAACTGAGGCACGGGCCCCAAAGAGAACCCAGGCCCTCCCCCTGTGGCTCCTCTCTTCCCGGACGGAGACTCACGGTGCCCGGCTGGAAGTCGAACCCGGCCCGGTCCAGGACGGTCTTGGGGCTCTCCCCGCGGGTGCCCACCAGGGTGACGGAGACGGTGTCGAAGGTGCCGGCCAGGGGGTCCCGACCGGTGGACACCCGGACTTGGTAGGCGGCCAGGGGGGCCGGGCCGCTCCCGGGCATGGCTCCGACCGGGGCGCCCGTCTCGACGGAGCGGCTGGGAGCTCGGCCCTGGCGTCGGGCCGGCTGCGCCACCTCTGTTTATTCACCGTCTGGCTGGGGCGGGAAGGCGGGGAAGTCGGCGCCCCCGGGCTGGCCACGCCTGGCACTTCCCCGCCGCCCCACGCAGCCCTTCCTCTGGGCACCGAGGGGGCAGGTGGGGCCGGCTGGCACCCGGCAGTGCCCAGAGAGCTTCAGGGGGCGCCCCAGAGTTTGCCGCAGACTGGGGGGGGGGGAGGGATGGAGCAATAGAGTCGTACAATGGGGGGGGGGTTGATCTCGCCTGGGCGGCGCCTGGCACCCCATCCCCGAGGCCCGCCTCCTGCCCCACCTCTTCCCTGCCCCCCATTCCCTACATTCCCCCTCCCTTGGGGGCTCACTGTCCCTCCCTTTCACTGGGGCTGCGGCAGGGGGTTGGGGTGCAGAACGGGGTGCAGGCCCGGGGGGATGAGGAATTTGGGGTGCAGGAGGGGGCTCCAGACTGGGGGGTGGGGCAGAGGATTTGGGGTATGGAAGGGGGTTGTGTGCTGAGGGCTCCAATGGAGGGTTTGGGCTCTGGGGTGGGGCTGGGGATGAGGGGATTGGGGTGCAGAGGGGGCTCCAGGTTTGAGGGAGTTCAGGACTTGGGGGGCACCTGTCCTGACACCTGTCCTGGCACCGCACTGCCCCCTCGGAGAAGACAGCCGGTCCGGCTCCTAGGCAGAGGGGCCAGGAGGCTCCGTGCGCTGTTATTGCCCGCAGGCACCGCCCCGCCCACAGCTCCCATTGGCTGCGGTCCCTGGCCAATGAGAGTGCGAGGATGGTGCTGAGCTCCACAACCACCAACCCCATTGCCCCCCATCCTGGCACCCCAACTCCCATCCCCACTGCCCCCATCCCTGCCCCCCAACCCCCATCCCCACTGCCCCATCCCTGCCCCCCAACCCCCATCCCCTCGGCCCCCATCCCTGCCCCCCAACTCCCATCCCCACTGCCCCATCCCTGCCCCCCAACCCCCATCCCCTCGGCCCCCATCCCCGCTGTGCCCATCCCTGCCCCAACCCCCATCACATCTGCCCCCATCCCTGCACCCCAACCCCCATCCCCGCTGTCGCCATCCCTGTCCCCCAGCCCTCATTCCCTCTGCCCCCCATCTCTGCCCCCCAACTCCCATCCCCTCTGCCCCCATCCCGGCACCCCAACCCCCATCCCCTCGGCCCCCATCCCGGCACCCCAACCCCCATCCCCGCTGTGCCCATCCCGGCACCCCAACCCCCATCCCCGCTGTCCCCATCCCTGCTCCCCAACCCCCATCCCCCTGCCCCCATCTCTGCCCCCCAACCCCCATCCCCACTGCCCGATCCCTGCCCCCCAACCCCCATCCCCTTGGCCCCCATCCCGGCACCCCAACCCCCATCCCCGCTGTCCCCATCCCTGCTCCCCAACCCCCATCCCCCTGCCCCCCATCCGTGCTCCCCAACCCCCATCCCCACTGCCCTGTCCCTGCCCCCCATCCCTCCTCCCCAGCCCCCTTCCTCTGTCCCTCCCCGGCGCAGGACAGGTCGCTCCGGTGTTGGTTGTTCCGGCCTCTCCCCAGAGGCAGACGCCTCCGTCTCCTGTAATAACAGACCCGGGTCTGTCCCAGGCCAGGGGCCCGGTCCAGCCGGCAGGGGAGAGACCTGGGCCATGGTGCTTAATTCATGGGGGTGCTGGGTGTGGAAGACGCGGGTATAAATAGACTGGGAGAGCGGGTTGGGGAGCAGGGATCGGTTCAGAGGGCGGGGGGGACAGTGGGGATGGGAGTTGGGAGCAGGATGGGGGGCAGTGGGGATGGGGGTTGGGAGCAGGGATGGGGGGCAGCGGGGATGGGGCAATGGGGATGGGGGTTAGGGGGCAGAGATGGGAGCAGCGGGGATGGGGGTTGGGGAGGGATGGGAGCAGCGGGGGATGGGGGTTGGGGAGGAGGGATGGGGGGCAGGGGGATGGAGCAATGGGGATGGGGGTTAGGGGGCAGAGATGGGAGCAGCGGGGATGGGGGTTGGGGAGGAGGGATGGGGAGGGCGGGGTTGGGGGTTGGGAGCAAGGATGGGGCAGAGGAAATGGCGGTTGGGGAGGAGGGATGGGGAGGGTGGGGATGGGGGTTGGGGAACAGGGAGGGGGCAGTGGGGATGGGGGTTGGGATGTAGGGATGGGGGCAGAGGGGATGGGGGTTGGGGAACAGGGATGGGGGATGGGGGTTGGGAGCAGGGATGGGGGGCAGGGGGATGGGGCAATGGGGATGGGGGTTAGGGGGCAGAGATGGGAGCAGCGGGGATGGGGGTTGGGAGCAGGGATGGGGCAGAGGGGATGGGAGTTGGGAGCAGGGATGGGGCAGTGGGGATGGGGGTCGGGATGTAGGGATGGGGCAGAGGGGATGGGGGTTGGGGAGGAGGGATGGGGAGGGCGGGGTTGGGGGCAGGGATGGGGGGCAGAGGGGATGGGGGTTGGGAGCAGGGATGGGGCAGAGGGGATGGGGGTTGGGGAACAGGAGGGGGGCAGTGCGGATAGGGGTCGGGATGTAGGGATGGGGGCAGAGGGGATGGGGGTTGGGGAGGAGGGATGGGGGAGGGCGGGGTTGGGGGCAGGGATGGGGGGCAGAGGGGATGGGGGTTGGGGAGCTGGGATGGGGCTAGTTTGGACCCGCTGAGTTTCTCAGGAGCCCTGAAGAGGGGGGACAAGCAGGGGCCCCCCACTGAAATGAACAGGCGGTATTTCTCTGCGTGACACACAGCCGACCTGCGGAACTCCTCGCCGCAGGATGCGGCCGAGGCCAGAATGGCTCCGTTCTGGTCATGCCCGCCACAGCCCCTGCTTTCAAAGTCCGGGACAAAACTGCTCTGCCCCCAAGGAGAGTCGGGGGCTGATCGGAGACCAGGACACGACCCCCCCAAAGAGCTAAGGCCCCGCTCACAATCCTCCCCGCACAGCACCCCGGCTTCCCACCAGGCCACATCCCTCCGCCCTGCCCTGCAACAGGTACAGGCAAGAGGTCCTAATTAAAAGCCCGGCCCAGGCGTCACCCCCCAGGGGAGAGGAGCAGAGAACGAACAACTCGGGACAGGGTGAGTCACGGCCCCGGTATGGGGCGGTGAGCCCGGGAGAAACAGCTGTCAAGCTGAAATGTAGGATTCCTGCTCCCAACTCCCCTGCACCCCATCCCTGCTCCCAACTCCCCTGCACCCCATCCCCGCTCCCAACTCCCCTGAACCCCCTTCCCTGCTCCCAACTCCCCTGCACCCCATCCCTGCTCCCAACTCCCCTGCACCCCATCCCTGCTCCCAACTCCCCTGAACCCCCTTCCCTGCTCCCAACTCCCCTGAACCCCCATCCCTCCTCCCAACTCCCCTGCACCCCATCCCTGCTCCCAACTCCCCTGAACCCCATCCCTCCTCACAATTCCCCTGAACCCCCTTCCCTGCTCCTAACTCCCCTGAACCCCCATCCCTCCTCCCAACTCCCCTGCACCCCATCCCTGCTCCCAACTCCCCTGAACCCCATCCCTCCTCACAATTCCCCTGAACCCCTTCCCTGCTCCTAACTCCCCTGCACCCCATCCCTCCTCCCAACTCCCCTGAACCCCATCCCTGCTCCCAACTCCCTGAACCCCATCCCTCCTCACAACTCCCCTGAACCCCCTTCCCTGCTCCCAACTCCCCTGAACCCCATCCCTGCTCCCAACTCCCCTGCACCCCATCCCTGCTCAAACTCCCCTGCACCCCATCCCTGCTCCCAACTCCCCTGCACCCCATCCCTCCTCCCAACTCCCCTGAACCCCCTTCCCTGCTCCCAACTCCCCTGAACCCCATCCCTGCTCCCAACTCCCCTGAACCACCTTCCCTGCTCCCAACTCCCCTGCACCCCATCCCTGCTCCCAACTCCCCTGCACCCCATCCCTGCTCCCAACTCCCCTGCACCCCATCCCTCCTCCCAACTCCCCTGAACCCCCTTCCCTGCTCCCAACTCCCCTGAACCCCATCCCTGCTCCCAACTCCCCTGAACCACCTTCCCTGCTCCCAACTCCCCTGCACCCCATCCCTGCTCCCAACTCCCCTGAACCCCATCCCTCCTCACAACTCCCCTGAACCCCCTTCCCTCCTCCCAACTCCCCTGAACCCCATCCCTGCTCCCAACTCCCCTGCACCTCCATCCCTGCTCCCAAATCCCCTGCACCCCCATCCCTGCTCCCAACTCCCCTGCACCTCCATCCCTCCTCCCAACTCCCCTGCACCTCCATCCCTGCTCCTAACTCCCCTGAACCCCATCCCTGCTCCCAACTCCCCTGAACCCCCTTCCCTGCTCCCAACTCCCCTGCACCTCCATCCCTGCTCCCAACTCCCCTGAACCCCCTTCCCTCCTCCCAACTCCCCTGAACCCCATCCCTGCTCCTAACTCCCCTGAACCCCATCCCTGCTCCCAACTCCCCTGAACCCCCTTCCCTGCTCCCAACTCCCCTGCACCTCCATCCCTGCTCCCAACTCCCCTGCACCCCCTTCCCTGCTCCCAACTCCCATGAACCCCCTTTCCTGCTCCCAACTCACCTGCACCCCATCCCTGCTCCCAACTCCCCTGCACCCCATCCCTGCTCCCAACACCCCTGAACCCCCATCCCTGCTCCCAACTCCCCTGCACCCCATCCCTCCTCCCTACTCCCCTGAATCCCCATCCCTCCTCCCAACTCCCCTGCACCCCATCCCTCCTCCCAACTCCCCTGAACCCCCTTCCCTGCTCCCAACTCCCCTGCACCCCATCCCTCCTCCCAACTCCCCTGAACCCCATCCCTGCTCCCAACTCCCCTGCACCGCATCCCTCCTCCCAACTCCCCTGAACCCCCATCCCTGCTCCCAACTCCCCTGCACCTCCATCCCTGCTCCCAACTCCCCTGAATCCCCATCCCTGCTCCCAACTCCCCTGAACCCCATCCCTCCTCCCAACTCCCCTGAACCCCCTTCCCTGCTCCCAACTCCCCTGCACCCCATCCCTCCTCCCAACTCCCCTGAACCCCATTCCTGCTCCCAACTCCCCTGCAACCCCATCCCTCCTCCCAACTCCCCTGAACCCCATCCCTGCTCCCAACTCCCCTGCACCGCATCCCTCCTCCCAACTCCCCTGAACCCCCATCCCTGCTCCCAACTCCCCTGCACCGCATCCCTCCTCCCAACTCCCCTGAACCCCATTCCTGCTCCCAACTCCCCTGCAACCCCATCCCTCCTCCCAACTCCCCTGAACCCCATCCCTGCTCCCAACTCCCCTGCACCGCATCCCTCCTCCCAACTCCCCTGCACCTCCATCCCTGCTCCCAACTCCCCTGAACCCCCTTCCCTGCTCCCAACTCCCCTGCACCCCATCCCTGCTCCCAACTCCCCTGAACCCCCTTCCCTGCTCCCAACTCCCCTGCACCCCCATCCCTCCTCCCAACTCCCCTGCACCCCATCCCTGCTCCCAACTCCCCTGAACCACCTTCCCTCCTCCCAACTCCCCTGAACCCCATCCCTGCTCCCAACTCCCCTGCACCCCCTCCCCTGCTCCCAACTCCCCTGCACCCCATCCCTGCTCCCAACTCCCCTGAACCACCTTCCCTCCTCCCAACTCCCCTGAACCCCATCCCTGCTCCCAACTCCCCTGAACCCACTTCCCTGCTCCCAACTCCCCTGCACCTCCATCCCTGCTCCCAACTCCCCTGAACCCCCATCCCTGCTCCCAACTCCCCTGCACCCCCTTCCCTGCTCCCAACTCCCATGAACCCCATTTCCTGCTCCCAACTCCCCTGCACCCCATCCCTGCTCCAACTCCCCTGCACCCCCTTCCCTGCTCCCAACTCCCCTGCACCCCCTTCCCTGCTCCAACTCCCCTGCACCCCATCCCTGCTCCCAACTCCCCTGCACCCCCTTCCCTGCTCCCAACTCCCCTGCACCTCCATCCCTGCTCCCAACTCCCCTGCACCCCATCCCTGCTCCCAACTCCCCTGAACCCCCTTCCCTGCTCCCAACTCCCCTGCACCCCCATCCCTCCTCCCAACTCCCCTGCACCCCATCCCTGCTCCCAACTCCCCTGAACCACCTTCCCTCCTCCCAACTCCCCTCCTCCCAACTCCCCTGAACCCCATCCCTGCTCCCAACTCCCCTGCACCCCCTTCCCTGCTCCCAACTCACCTGCGCCCCATCCCTGTTCCAACTCCCCTGAACCACCTTCCCTCCTCCCAACTCCCCTGAACCCCCATCCCTCCTCCCAACTCCCCTGAACCCCCTTCCCTGCTCCCAACTCCCCTGCACCCCCTTCCCTGCTCCCAACTCCCATGAACCCCCCTTTCCTGCTCCCAACTCCCCTGCACCCCCATCCCTCCTCCCAACTCCCCTGCACGCCATCCCTGCTCCCAACTCCCCTGAACTCCCATCCCTGCTCCCAACTCCCCTGCACCCCATCCCTGCTCCCAACTCCCCTGAACTCCCTTCCCTGCTCCCAACTCCCCTGCACCCCATCCCTGCTCCCAACTCCCCTGAACCCCCTTCCCTGCTCCCAACTCCCCTGCACCCCATCCCTGCTCCCAACTCCCCTGAACCCCCTTTCCTGCTCCCAACTCCCCTGCACCCCATCCCTCCTCCCAACTCCCCTGAATCCCCATCCCTGCTCCCAACTCCCCTGCACCCCCTTCCCTGCTCCCAACTCCCCTGAACCCCATCCCTCCTCCCAACTCCCCTGCGCCCCATCCCTGCTCCCAACTCCCCTGAACCCCCTTCCCTGCTCCCAACTCCCCTGCACCCCATCCCTCCTCCCAACTCCCCTGAACCCCATCCCTGCTCCCAACTCCCCTGCACCCCATCCCTGCTCCCAACTCCCCTGAACTCCCTTCCCTGCTCCCAACTCCCCTGCACCCCATCCCTGCTCCCAACTCCCTGAACCCCCCTTCCCTGCTCCCAACTCCCCTGCACCCCATCCCTGCTCCCAACTCCCTGAACTCCCTTCCGTGCTCCCAACTCCCCTGCACCCCATCCCTGCTCCCAACTCCCCTGAACCCCCTTCCCTGCTCCCAACTCCCTGCACCCCATCCCTCCTCCCAACTCCCCTGAACCCCCATCCCTGCTCCCAACTCCCCTGCACCCTATCCCTCCTCCCAACTCCCCTGAACCCCCTTCCCTGCTTCCAACTCCCCTGCACCCCATCCCTCCTCCCAACTCCCCTGAACCCCCATCCCTGCTCCCAACTCCCCTGCACCCCATCCTCCTCCCAACTCCCCTGAACCCCCTTCCCTGCTTCCAACTCCCCTGCGCCCATCCCTGCTCCCAACTCCCCTGAACCCCCTTCCCTGCTCCCAACTCCCCTGAACCCCCTTCCCTGCTCCCAACTCCCTGAACCCTTCCCTGCTCCCAACTCCCCTGAACCCCCTTCCCTGCTCCCAACTCCCCTGAAACCCCCCTTCCCTCCGGCCGGGGGGATCCCCTAGATCCCCCCAGATCCCTTCCCCCTAGGTCCCCCTAGAATAGATCCTTCCGGAAACACGGTTCCTGCGAGGGAGGCCGCGTCCCGGTGTAGTTCTGCCGAGCGTCCACACAGGGGCTGTGTTGCTCCATCTCCCGTGTGTGGACCCTGGCTCGCTGCATTGTGGGCGGCCGGGAGATCCCCGGCTCCGGGCCTAGCGAGGCAGGAGAGGCGCCGAACCGGGCCCGAGCCGGGCCCCGGCCTCCCTCCTCCCCGGCATGGAGGCCTCCCGGAGGGGCGCGGTGATCCTCTCCCTGGTGCAGACGGGCACCCTCATGATGGGCTACGTGCGGGCCCCGGAGCGAGGCCTCGGCGGCCGCCTCCGCCCGGAGAGGCTGGGCCTTGCTGCAGGCCCCTGGAGCGGCGCCTGAAGGAGGCGGAGGAGGAAGACGAGGAGGAGGAGGAGGAGGAGGAGGAAGGGCCCGCGGCGGCGCCGGAGCCGCGCCCCGTCCCCCGTCCCCCGCCCCCGCCCGCGCCCGCCCGGGCGCCGCCCCTGGGTGCGGCCCCGGAGCACCGAGTGGTGGGACCGCACCGTGCTGGAGACCTGGGCCGACCAGGAGTGGCTGGAGAACTTCCGCATGCGCAAGGCCACCTTCGTGGGGCTGTGCGCCGAGCTGGCCCCCGCCCTGCAGCGCCAGCGCACCCGCATGCGGGTGCCCCTCAGCGTGGAGAAGCGGGTGGCCATCGCCCTCTGGAAGCTGGCCACCTCCGACTGCTACCGCTCGGTGGGCAACCAGTTCGGGGTGGGGCGCTCCACGGCCGGGGCAGTGGTGCTGGAGGTGTGCCGAGCCATCCAGCGCGTGCTCCTGCGCCGGGCCGTGGAGGTGGGCGACGCCCGGGAGATCGCCGCCGGCTTCCGGGAGCTGGGCTTCCCCCGCTGCGCCGGGGCCCTGGGCCCTCACCCACATGCCCATCCAGTGCCCGCCGCACCAGGCCTCCGAGTACATCAACGGCAAGGGCTACTACTCCATGGCCCTGCAGGTGCTGGTGGACCACCGGGGCCGCTTCACCAACATCAGCACCGGCTGGCCGGGGAAGGCCCACGAGGCCCCGGATCCTGCGGAAATCCACCCTCTTCAAGAAAGGCCAAGAGGGGGCGCTCTTCCCGCCGGAGACGGGGGGCCTGGGCGGGGTGGCGGTGCCCCTGGTGGTGGCGGGCGACCCGGCCTACCCGCTCCTGCCCTGGCTCATGACGCCCTACCCCCGGGGAGCCGGGGGGGGGCCCAGGGGCGCTTCAACCGGGCCCTGAGCCGCTGCCGGGAGCCGGTGGAGCAGGCGGTGGCCCGGCTGAAGGGGCGCTGGCGCTGCCTCACCACCCCGCAACGACTGCGCGGTGGACAACCTGCCCCGCCTCATCTCGGCCTGCTGCATCCTCCACAACATCTGCGAGCGCAAGGAGGAGGCCTTCGACGGGGCCTGGGGCGCCGAGGCCCGCGGCTGGGCGCCAGCTTCGAGCAGCCGGAGAAGACGCCGGAGGCGGAGGGGGAGGCGGGCGGGGAGGCGGCTCAGGTCAGGGAGGCCCTGTGCACCTACCTGGAGAGCCAGGCCTCCTAGCTGGGATCCGGCCTCGGCCTTCGCTGGTGCTGTCCGGACACCACCCCGCAGGTGGCGGGGGGCCCAAATCCGGGTGTTCGGTGTCGCAACGGCGGCTCTTTCCACTAGGCTGCCCAGCCGCTTCAGCCCCGTTCGAGGGCACGGGGCCTCGCTCCGACCAGGCCGGGCTGGCTGGCTGGCCACCCCCAGCCCCCTCTCGCCGCCGGCTGGAGTTTTCTGGGGGTCTGAGAACTTTTGGCCCTTCATCTTTTCCTCCCCCTCTCCCTGCCCCAACCCCCCTGCGACTTGCCCCCCGTCCCGTCTCTATGCGGAGCCCGGAGAGAAACACCTTCCGGCTGCAGACCCACGGTGGAACGATGTGGGTTCAAATTCGGAGCCTGTCTCCAAATCGTCCGGACCTGGTTTGATTTTCATTTCCACCTCCTCTGCACCTCCGTCACTGCTCCCAACTCCCCTGCACCCCATCCCTGCTCCAACTCCCCTGAACCCCCTTCCCTGCTCCCAACTCCCCTACACCCCATCCCTGCTCCCAACTCCCCTACGCCCCCATCCCTGCTCCCAACTCCCTGCACCCCATCCCTGCTCCCAACTCCCCTGCGCCCCATCCCTGCTCCCAACCTCCCCTATGCCCCATCCCTGCTCCCAACTCCCCTGCACCCCATCCCTGCTCCCAACTCCCCTGAACCCCCTTCCCTGCTCCCAACTCCCCTGCACCCCATCCCTGCTCCCAACTCCCCTATGCCCCATCCTCCTCCCAACTCCCCTGCACCCCATCCCTGCTCCCAACTCCCCTATGCCCCATCCCTGCTCCCAACTCCCCCTGAACCCCCTTCCCTGCTCCCAACTCCCCTACGCCCCATCCCTGCTCCCAACTCCCCTGAACCCCCTTCCCTGCTCTCCCAACTCCCCTGCACCCCATCCCTGCTCCCAACTCCCCTGCACCCCATCCCTGCTCCCAACTCCCCTGAACCCCCTTCCCTCCTCCCAACTCCCCTGAACCCCATCCCTGCTCCCAACTCCCCTGAACCACCTTCCCTGCTCCCAACTCCCCTGCACCCCCTTCCCTCCTCACAACTCCCCTGAACCACCTTCCCTCCTCCCAACTCCCCTGCACCTCCATCCCTGCTCCCAACTCCCCTACGCCCCATCCCTGCTCCCAACTCCCCTGCACCCCATCCCTGCTCCCAACTCCCCTGCACCCCATCCCTGCTCCCAACTCCCCTATGCCCCATCCCTGCTCCCAACTCCCCTGAACCCCCTTCCTGCTCCCAACTCCCCTACGCCCCATCCCTGCTCCCAACTACCCCCTGCACCCCATCCCTGCTCCCAACTCCCCTGCACCCCTTCCCTCCTCCCAACTCCCCTGAACCCCATCCCTGCTCCCAACTCCCCTGAACCACCTTCCCTCCCCACAACTCCCCTGAACCACCTTCCCTCCTCCCAACTCCCCTGCACCCCATCCCTCCTCCCAACTCCCCTGCACCCCATCCCTGCTCCCAACTCCCCTGAACCCCCTTCCCTGCTCCCAACTCCCCTACGCCCCATCCCTGCTCCCAACTCCCCTGCACCCCATCCCTGCTCCCAACTCCCCTGAACCCCATCCCTCCTCCCAACTCCCCTGCACCCCATCCCTGCTCCCAACTCCCCTACGCCCCATCCCTGCTCCCAACTCCCCTACACCCCATCCCTGCTCCCAACTCCCCTGCACCCCATCCCTGCTCCCAACTCCCCTACGCCCCATCCCTGCTCCCAACTCCCCTGTGTTTTTCGCTCTCTTCCCCCCACGTCTCCTGCTTCCTGGAGTGGCTGTCCCAAAGTTGGAGAACCGGTCGGACGTTAGGCCTTGGTCGATATATTTTAAAACGAAAAACCCGTCTTTTTTTAGGCCTAAACATTTTCAAGGGGCATTTTTTGGGGGGCAGGGGAGTTTGGGCCCCCAAAATGACAATAAAATTGCTGTAAAAAATAGCATGTGATTGTTTCATTGATTGCTTTGTTGGTTGGTTGTTGTTTTTCCCCCCAGGGGCAATCCGGAGGGGGGGGGGGGGGGAATGTAAAAATAGGTTCAAAAACTAAAACTTGAGGGGGGAAATCCCCCTGACCCTAAAATCCCACCCCACGCTCCTCCTATAGGATCCCTCATAACGTTGCCCCACCCACAGGGAGTCTAACAGCACCAAGGTTTCTCCAGAGCTCTCAAAGCACACAGCCTTACGCCCATTTCACAGACGGGGGGAAGTGAGGCATGTCGGGGAGAGCAGCCCCAGGGAGGAGGGGGGGTGTTTGGGGGATCTGGCGGGCAGGGCCTGGGGCGGAAGGGGCGGGGCAGGGGCTCCCCGACCTTCTGGGGCCGGCGACTTTTCCTTTCCCGGGAGAGCTGAGCGGTGATTTGCTTCCGGCCCGGCCCTCGCTGGCGGGCTTGCTGAGCGTGGCACAGGGCCAAGAGTGGGCCCGGAAGTCCGTGACGCCACCGAAGAAAGACAGGGAGACAGCTAGGGTGAGCAGCTCAAACATCGGGACAGGGGAGGGGGGCAGGGGGGGCATAGGCGCCGATATAAGGAAAAGACCCCGAAAATTGGGATTGGCCCTATAAAACCAGGACAGCTGGTCACCCTAGAGCCAGGTATTAATTCTCACGGCTCTGCCGGGAAAACACGGAGCCTTTCAAGCCCCCTCTGTGGGAGAATCCCGCAGGCCCGGCCCGTATTGAAATGGACGGCAGGGAATGGATCTTCGATGAAAAGCTTCATCTGAGGGGGAATAAAGGCCTTGCTCCTGCGTTCGCCTGTTCGGAGGTGGGCCGTGACCCTCAGCCGCGAAGGGGAGAAGGAATAACCCCGGGGCGGGTGGTAGATCGGGGGGGGGGGGGCAGAGAGATTGGGAATGTCAAAGGGTCTTTTGTGCTCAGCCAGGAACCTTGGGGGGGGGTGAGGGGGTGGGGGTGGGGGTGGGGGTGGGTGTGTGTGTGGGGGGGGGTGGGGGTGTGGGGGGGGTGTGGGGGGGTGTGTGGGGGGGGTGCGGGTGGGGGTGAGGGTGGGGGGGTGGGAGTGGGGGTGTGCGTGTGGGTGTGGGGGGGGGGGTGGGGGTGGGGGGTGGGGGGGTGGGAGTGGGGGTGTGCGTGGGGGTGGGGGGGGTGGGGGTGGGGGGGTGGGGGGGGGGTGGTGTGTGTGTGTGTGTGTGTGTGTGTGTGTGTGTGTGTGTGTGTGTGTGTGTGTGTGTGTGTGTGTGTGCACACACTGATGACAGACCCCATATATTTGGGGTTGGTTTCAACTCCTTTAAGCCAGGAGGACGGCGACACCGCCCCGGCCTGCCGCCTGACCCAGCCCTGCCAGGCTGTGGTGAGTTCACTGCTTGTAAGGCGCCTGGGAGCACCGTCGCGTGACTTCCTGTTTGTGCCCAGCGAGTGTGCGGGGCTGACACGGGCGGTGTCGCGGGTGTGACGGGTCGCTGGCTCCATTCACCGCCCGGGCCCGGCGCCAAACCTCTCTCGCCGGCAGACGTTGGGCCAATAAAAGATATTACCCGCCCCGGCCTCTGCCCCCCAATACACACACACATCCCTTGTGATCAGTCCATGGGGCAAGCAGACATTTCTCACACACACACACACACACACACACACACACACACTCACACACACATCCCTTGTGATCAGTCCATGGGGCAAGCAGACATTTCTCACACACACACACACACACACACACACACACACACACACACACACACACACTCACACACACACATCCCTTGTGATCAGTCCATGGGGCAAGCAGTCATTTCTCACACACACACACACACACACACTCACACACACACACACACATCCCCTGTGATCAGTCCATGGGGCAAGCAGTCATTTCTCACACACACACACTCACACACACACACACACACACACACACACACACATCCCTTGTGATCAGTCCATGGGGCAAGCAGTCATTTCTCACACACACACACACACACACACACTCACACACACACACACATCCCCTGTGATCAGTCCATGGGGCAAGCAGTCATTTCTCACACACACACACTCACACACACACACACACACACACACACACACACACACACATCCCTTGTGATCAGTCCATGGGGCAAGCAGTCATTTCTCACACACACACACACACACACTCACACACACACACACATCCCCTGTGATCAGTCCATGGGGCAAGCAGTCATTTCTCACACACACACACACACACACACACACACACACACACACACACACACACATCCCTTGTGATCAGTCCATGGGGCAAGCAGACATTTCTCACACACACACACACACACTCACACACACATCCCTTGTGATCAGTCCATGGGGCAAGCAGTCATTTCACACACACACACACACACACACACACACACACACACACACACATCCCTTGTGATCAGTCCATGGGGCAAGCAGTCATTTCTCACACACACACACACACACACACACACACACATCCCTTGTGATCAGTCCATGGGGCAAGCAGTCATTTCTCACACACACACTCACACACACACACACACACACACACACACATCCCTTGTGATCAGTCCATGGGGCAAGCAGTCATTTCTCACACACACACACACTCACACACACACACACACATCCCTTGTGATCAGTCCATGGGGCAAGCAGTCATTTCTCACACACACACACACTCACACACACACACACACACACACACATCCCTTGTAATCAGTCCATGGGGCAAGCAGTCATTTCTCACACACACACACACTCACACACACACACACATCCCTTGTGATCAGTCCATGGGGCAAGCAGTCATTTCTCACACACACACACACTCACACACACACACACACACACACATCCCTTGTAATCAGTCCATGGGGCAAGCAGTCATTTCTCACACACACACACACACACACACACACACACACACACACACACACACACACACACACATCCCTTGTGATCAGTCCATGGGGCAAGCAGTCATTTCTCACACACACACACACACACACACACACACACACACACACATCCCCTGTGATCAGTCCATGGGGCAAGCAGTCATTTCTCATACACACACACACACACACACACACCTATGATCATTCACTGGGGCCCACAGTGATTTCACACACACACACTTGTGATCCGTTACTGGGGCTCGCAGTGATTTAAAACACACACACACACACACTTGTGACCAGTCCGCAGGACTCGCAGAGATTTAACACACACTTGTGACCAATCACCGAGACTCGCAGTGATTTAACACACACACACACACACTTGTTACCAGTCCCTGGGACTCGCAGTGATTTAACACACAGACACACACACACACTTGTGACCAGCCCTCAGGACTTGCGGTGATTTCACACAAACACACACACACTTGTGACCAGTCTCCAGGACTCACAGTGATTTCACACACACATAGACACACACACACACACACACACTGTGACCAGTTCCCAGGACTTGCGGTGATTTCACACAAACACACACACACTTGTGACCAGTCTGCAGGACCACACAAACACACACACACTTGTGACCAGTCCCCAGGACTCACAGTGATTTCACACACACATGGACACACACACACACACACACACACTGTGACCAGTTCCCAGGACTTGCGGTGATTTCACACAAACACACACACACTTGTGACCAGTCCCCAGGACTCGCGGTGATTTCACACAAACACACACAACTCACGGTGATTTCACACACACATGGACACACACACACTGTGACCAGTCCCCAGGACTCGCGGTGATTTCACACACACACACACAACTCACGGTGATTTCACACACACACACAACTCACGGTGATTTCACACTGCTTCCCTAGCCAGCCCCCCTGCGTCCACCCCGCCTCTCACCCCCGGGCTCTCTGCCTTGGCCAGCGGGCGCTGGGGGGTCCGGCTCGCTGACCCCCCTGGGACCCAGCAACCGCCCCACCCCGGTCTCATGAGGGCCAAGGCCACGGACCAGCACCTCACCCCCCCCCCCCCTTCTCCTTCCTCTCTGGACAGAGATCTAGTGCTGACAGTACCTGATCTAATCATCCCCCGATCTATCCATCCCCCTTCGCCCCTCTATCGATCTATCCATCATCCATCCCTCTATCTATCCATCCCTCTATCTATCCATTCCCCCTCCCTCTATCTATCCATCCCCCTTCACCCCTCTATCGATCTATCCATCATCCATCTATCCCCATCCACCCCCTCTATCTATCCATCCCCCTCCATCTATCTACCCATCCCCCTCCACCCCCGATCTATCCATCCCCCTTCACCCCTCTATCGATCTATCCATCATCCATCTATCTATCTATCCATCCCTCTATCTATCCATCCCCCTCCCTCTATCTATCCATCCCCCTTCACCCCTCTATCGATCTATCCATCATCCATCTATCTATCCCTCTATCTATCCATCCCCCTTCACCCCTCTATCGATCTATCCATCATCCATCTATCTATCTATCCATCCCTCTATCTATCCATCCCCTCCCTCTATCTATCCATCCCCCTTCACCCCTCTATCGATCTATCCATCATCCATCTATCTATCCCTCTATCTATCCATCCCCCTTCACCCCTCTATCGATCTATCCATCATCCATCTATCTATCTATCCATCCCTCTATCTATCCATCCCCCTTCACCCCTCTATCGATCTATCCATCATCCATCTATCCCCATCCACCCCCTCTATCTATCCATCCCCCTCCATCTATCTACCCATCCCCCTCCACCCCCTCTATCTATCTATCCATCCCCCTCCATCTATCTACCCATCCCCATCCACCCCCTCTATCTATCCATCCCCCTCCATCTATCTACCCATCCCCCTCCACCCCCTCTATCTATCTATCCATCCCCCTCCATCTATCTACCCATCCCCCTCCACCCCCTCTATCTATCTATCTATCTATCCCCATCCACCCCTCTATCTATCTATCTATCTATCTATCCCCCCTCCACCCCCTCTATCTATCTATCTATCCCCATCCACCCTCTATCTATCTATCTATCCCCATCCACCCCTCTATCTATCTATCTATCCCCATCCACCCCTCTATCTATCTATCCCCATCCACCCCTCTATCTATCTATCTATCTATCCCCTCCACCCCTCTATCTATCTATCTATCCCCATCCACCCCTCTATCTATCTATCCCCCTCCACCCCTCTATCTATCTATCTATCCCCCTCCACCCCTCTATCTATCTATCTATCTATCTATCCCCATACACACCCTCTCTCTCTCTGATCTATCCATCATGTTTGGCCCCTTGTATCTAACTGAGAATTTCTCCCCTCGTTGTCCCAGGAGGAGATCAAAGAGGAAGGGGAATGAACCCCCCGGCGAAGCGGGGCCTGGGGAATTTTGGGGGGGGGGCGGCGAGGGGCAAGGGGGCTGTAAAAAAGCCCCACGTTTGCCCCGAAACTGAAGGGTGGGAACAAAACCCTACCCGGCTCAGGTTCCACCGAGATTTGAACGCAGCTCGCTGGATTCAGTGCTCACCATGACACCATGGGACCCGCTGGTGGGGGGGTTCTGGGGGGGCTGCCAGGCCAGGGTGCCCGCCCGGTGAGGGTAAGCCCCCCCGCTCCCTGTCCCCTGACCGTCCCCTCCCAGGACCCCCTGCCCCTAACATCCCCCCAAGACCCCACCCCCTATCTAAGCCTACCTGCTCTTTTCCCCTAACTGTCCCCTCCCAAGACCCCCCATCCCGAACCACCCTGCTGAGACCCCACCCCATATCTAAGCCCCCCCTGCTCCCTGTCCCATGACTGCCCTGCCCCCTATTCACCCCCCTGCCTTCTGACAGCCTTCCCACGCCCTATCCAACCTCCCCCACATTCCCCATCCCCTGACCAGCCTCCCCGAACCTCCGCCCCACCCAGCAGCCCCCTGCTCCTTATCTAACCCCCCCTCCACCCCCTGCCCCCTTACCATGCCACTCGAAGCAGCGTGTCTGCCAGCCACGCGGAGCCGGACACGCTGCCCCGCGGGGTCACGTAGCCCCACCCCCAGAGTTCCAGGAGGCTGCGGGGCCTAGGAGGTGTCCCCAGCAAGAGAGGGCGACCTTAACTGGGGGGGGGCAGTCACGCTGAAGGAGGGGACCTCCCACGGAGCCAAGGCCCACGAGGTCCGTGACGGCCACACTTGAGGTTGGGGGCTTGTAGCCTGGGTGTGACCCCTACAACCGCGTGTGAATCAGGAAAAGAACGTAATTCACTTCGGTCAGATTTTTAGCAATTCTTTTTATTAGCAAACGAAGCATTCATTGTGTACACACTACATAATGGACAAACTCACACACACACACACACACACACTTCCCAAGCCCACCAGGGGAGAGAAGAGCTGGGTGAATAGCGGCTATTCTGATTCTGAAACGGGGAAACCCTTCTTTTCGGGTCAACTGGGTTTTGTGTACCTTGCCGGCAAATCCAAAGAACAAGTTGAGTCAGGCCCGAGACCGTGGTTTGTTCAGCCTGAAACATTTTGGCTTCCAGCAGTCACGGTTCTCCGCTCTTTCCCCATCCCAAAAAACGGACGGAAAGGAAATTGGCCAATCGAAACGCCGTTCCACTGGGGAAACTGGAAACATTTTCATTCAAAATGTCCCAAAGTTTCTTTTCCCCTACTTCTTGATTTTCTGCTTTGCCCCTTAAATGACCAAGTGGGTGAAATCAACACTCATTCACCATATTTTTTTCACCCCCCTCCCCAAAAGAAAGCTGGAAATTCCCCCCTCCCCCCAGTCCAGCCTTGCAAAGTTCAAGGACCCGCCTCGCCCGGAAGCGGGGATTTTTCTGTAGGGCTTTTGTGAACGTTAGGCCGACCAGGGTTGTCGTGATGAAGAGGATGGATCGAGACTGTTCTCAGGGGTGGCAGATGACAGAGCAAGGAGCCTCAAGTTGCAGTGGGGGAGGTTTAGGTTGGATATTAGGAAACACTTTCCCTCGGAGGGTGGTGAAGCACTGGAATGGGGTCCCTAGGGAGGTGGTGGAATCTCCTTCCTTAGAGGTTTTTAAGGTCAGGCTTGACCAAGCCCTGGCTGGGATGATTTAGTTGGGGATTGGTCCTGCTTTGAGCAGGGGGTTGGACTAGATCCCTCCTGAGGGAGGTCCCTTCAACCCGATCTTCTATGGATCTAAGGGTTGTCTACACTCAACACGCCACAGCGGCCTAAGTAATCCACCTAGCTTCCCTGTTGCTGTCAACACGGGGATTTAAGTCGGCTTAACTATGCCACTCTGGAGGGAAAGGGGGTGTCAATTTTTTCATGAGCAACATAGTTACGCCACCAAGTTGTCTAGTGTAGACCAGGCCTAGGGCTGGCTACCCACGGGGTGAAACCTGCTCTTCCAGGAGACTTGATGTCTTAAGCTTGGCTCCTCCATGCTAACCGAAGGACTTCCCAATTCCAGCTGATTAATATCCCAACTCTGTACAGTCGGGCGTCCCCGCAGATACCTGCATGAGTCCCTGAAGAGCCTTTGACCAGGAGTTGATCTCAGCTGGGCTCACTGGGCAGAGCCGACAGGGTGAAACAGAAGCCCAACAAAGCGTGCAAGCTCAAGATGG
Organism: Sternotherus odoratus; assembly: GCA_032164245.1. NCBI lineage: Eukaryota > Metazoa > Chordata > Testudines > Kinosternidae > Sternotherus > Sternotherus odoratus. Next base: position 937,334 of record JAVMKO010000048.1, read on the forward strand.
GGATCAAGAATTTCAGCTCTGCTGGTGTCAGCAGTGGGATGCATTTTTTCCCCATCTACAGCCATGTTTTCCCCCACCGGGCTCAGAGTGGGTTAAAAGCACACCTACAGCTATAGAGAGATGCTCACGTGCACATCCACACACAAATAGAGAGAGAGAGACACAAGTCAAATATAGAGAGAGACACACCCAAAGGACACAGACACATAGAAAGCAAGTCAGAAAAATTTCAACCTACCAGTTTGCCACTGGAAAATGGGCCAGCTCATCAAAAGCTAACATTTCATGGAAACAGGTCCCTTTCAGTGGCCTTTTGCATGAGCAAAAGGATCAGAAGGAAGCGTTTTGCTAGCCCTCTGCCTGGAAAAGTTTTGAGTTTTCATTTCGAGGCGACTTCGCATTTCAAACGGCACTTCCACTTTAAATTTCGTGTCCAGGGATCTATC